>ML133420.1:1146066-1593566 GCA_003864495.1 Nemopilema nomurai
CACGTTTTTTTATAAGGAACCACTTAATAAGGAACCTACATGTAGAAGGCCGAAATATTTAAAGAACTTATACTACTAAAAACGAAATCGCTAAGGAACTTTTCGATTTTAAAATTTTTTTATAACTGCAAGCATCAAGAACTAAATAGACGGTTCCACTCATTTACAGCCAATACTCGCATAGATTGTTTGCTATTCGTGTGTCAAGTGCTTCATTGAGTAGTTTAATTGTTATTGTAGGCTTATTGTAGTCAAAACACCGAAAGTGACAACTTAAGGAACTTTTGATACTCAAATCTGATTATTTGAGGGTCTACAAATAAGGAACTTTTGGAATTAGGCCTTGAGGTAGGTTCCTTATAAAAAAAGCGTGTATTTGTCCAGAAAACTGTTCATAGTCGCGAAGACTATTAACATTTTGAATATTTAATTTGTTAACCGTTCTTCTAGGCGTTTAGACACGACAGCTGCCGTTTCGTCCAATTGAGTCTTTACCTTAGGCCCTGTTTACACGGGATCAGATCCAAACAGTATTGAATCCATTTAGAACCGATGTCATTCTTCAGGGGGTGTTGACACGGGATCGGATCCATATACTTTGTGTGCGCATAGTCACAAGAGAGAGTCTGGAAGCGAACAATCGGCTATTGTTCTTTGCGATTGTACGCGCCTCGAAGTTGAACCAGCAACATCAACAACCCGAAGGTGCACAATCCTGCTAATTATGGCCGCTAACAAACACGAATCTCTACTTGTTGAGGAACTTGATGATATTTTGTACCTAATTAACGAAGGATTTCCGGAAGAAGATGAGGGCTTGAATTGTCAGATTGAAGATATTGCCATAGAAGTTACCAGGGACGAAGAAAACCCTGCAGGTTTCGAATGCAACGTCTGTGGAAAAGCCTGCAAGTCACGCCGCGGACTATCAAGGCACACAAATTCAAAACATCGTCATGTTACTTCTTCCTCTGACGCTCCCGTATCTTCCTTGTCCAGTGCTGCACAAACATCTTCTTCTTCTAACTATTCTGCCGATGAAGTAAGTCGTCAAAAGCTTCATCCACTACAGCTCAAAGCCATCGTATTGAAATGCGTCGAAAAGATCTCTTCAGATGAATGCTTTCCTCAAGTTTGCTAGGGCGATTTTCGAAGGAATTATTTATGTTCACAAATGATGACGCTGTTGAATTATGGTCGAAATCGAGAATAGCAAGACTAGGATTTTATAATGCTAGATCTGGAACTGGGAGGTTGGCAGCTTCTTAAATCATAAGACTTGCTAGCAAAGGTTTTAAGTGATAGTACGAGAGCAAACGTTGTCAGCACGAATGTGCGAATGTCCTTATTCTATATTTAATGATTACCTGTAGGTTTATGATAGACTTAACCAAAAATTTTGAGACAAAATTTTGTTTCCAAACAAATTCCCAGACGTCAGTCTTTATTGAGTCTCCCACATTGATAATGGGCTTCTGGGATGACCCAGACAAAAAAGGAAGGGCGGGCAAAAGAAAAAGGCACGCAAGGATTTTGCGCATTTTTAAAGTGAAATGCAAATTTACAATTTTCAACCACAACAGGGGGAAAAAGCTGCACACCAGCACACCAGAAATTTTGGTGGTGCACACCGGCACAACAGACTTTTGCCTCCAAGCTATGACACAACCGTAAGTCCTCGAATAAGCCTTCGCAACAAATACTTTAGGATGGGGGCTTATACGAGGTTGGCGACTTATTTGTTGACAGCAAGAAACACCACCAGCCCTGGTGGCTATTATGCTAAAAAATGGGCTCAAAACACGAGACACGACGTGATATACTAATTCCAAGGCTCCCAGCCTGAGCATGGTTGAAAAATGCAGGGAAACACTAAGATTTTGGTAAATCGAGCAATGAATCGAGTTACAAGGTGAATGAATGAGAAATATAGTAATATAAAGATTGCTATCAACATCGATTGAGCCCCCAAACTTGTTACCAACCTTTTGAAACGCCGGTTACTTTTATCTCTTAGGGCCACTAAATGGCCGACATTTGGGGCAAACGTAGCTCCTTTCTTTTCAGTGGTGGGGGAACTCGTAGGTCCCGTTGGGGCAATTCCCCCACCACTCAGTATGTTAAAAAATGCCCTGCTGCAGACTGGACATAGAACAGATCAGAAAGCAAATATCAAAAGTTTTGAGCAGTTATAGATAAAGAAAACATAAATAATTCTTTCAAATCCAAAGCTGATCCTCGGAGAAGTGTCTTTCACAAATATTTATTTTGTTTGTATCAATTTGACGCTGGAGGTTCTGATCAATGACCCGATCTTTGGTGACAACGTTAATCAATTCACTTCTCTATTTCTTGCTAGTTTCGCCATTTGGCAAAGGAATCAAAAATACTAGGGTTAGCCCGCGCAGCGGGGTTTTGGGGGCTAGTCAAAAATACTAAGCTCTTTATTTCTTCTTGATGTTGAACATCCAAAGATCGAACAATTTGCTTCAGGCATTTGGAAAAACTGCAAACATACTCGGAAGGTAATCAAAATCATACACCACACACCACAAAACAAACACGACGCACAAAACGTGTGCACTTTGGGAGGTCCGGGCGCTAGGAAAATATTTATCAAAGAGCTAGAACAATAGCGCATTGTTCGCTTCCAGACTATCTCTCTCTCTCATGACTATGGTGTACGCAATCCAATTACGAAATTTTGGCGGCAATTATTCAATAGCAGAAGTGAGAACAAATGGAACCTTATTCAAACTGAGTACAACCCTATCTCTACCTCTTTTCTAAATCCATTCTTCATTTTTTTGAGTTCCGCACTAACTCTTTCTTTGGTGAATTCTTCCATATTGCTTGCATTTGGGAAATTCTTCTGTCTGCTCCTCTTGATACGCCAATTGAAAATGTTCCTTTGTGTCCTCGTATTTTTGTTTAATTTTTTACAATAAGACCCTCTTTGGATTTTGATTACTTTATGCTCCATGACAACTTTAAGCAGAAAAGCCGTCTCTTCGTCAGTCCAATAAAAATTTTTGCTCCTAGGTGCTTTGATCCAGGGGGGTAACTAGCATTTTCTTTGAGGGAGGGCGGGGACCTTCGCGGTGTGTTCAATCAATGTTTTAAAACCGTCATGAAATTTGTTGTATTTGTAATTTTCTTACATTTTGGTGTACTTTTGTTTCGTTTTTGAATTGACCTTTGAACCATAAGTTAATGTCTTGCTGTTCATATGTCAATCAGTGTTTATTATAAGATCAGTTCACGAGTAGTCAAGCTCTAGTTCAGTCGTGTTAACTTCCTTTCGTAAAATTGTAATGGCAACGAGGATAAACAACTATTAACAGCAGATGATTTTCTCAAAGCTCCTTTCGAAAATGAGCCATTGGGTTTCGTCGTTCAGACGCTGATAAATTCACAGCATCCAGGACGGCTAGGCCACTGATGCTGGTGCTGGACTCAAAATCATGATGAAAAATGTATTACTGGGTCGCGAAAAAGCGACGCTAATTTTCAAGAGTGGTTAGCTAATAGGCGTTTAGGCTGGTGGAGTCACTCCAAATATTTATTTACTCAAAATATTGACGAAGAAGGATTCAAAATATAACAGTATTTGAACATCATCTAAGGCTTCGTGAATAGACCTCCACACTGCATCAATTGACTCGCTATGATATACCCAGCGAGTCTTTGAAAGATTTTGGAGACTTAAAGATTTTGTCCGACATCTTGTGAGTTGCGGATTTGCGAACATCTTGTCTGGCATTTGCCCGATAAAATGCGGGTTTTCGATTATTGGTGGGGGGGGGGGGGGATATCACACCAAACACCCCCAGTATTAACGCCCTGGTTTGATCTTTGAGGTCCAACGATTCGAAATATTGAAATTGTTGCATTTTGGCGCCAATTACAGGGATTCCGTATGGATGCACATCGTAATGGACAATTTTTGCCTCATTTTGGATCCGTACCTGTTTGAATCCGATCCCAATTGTTTACACGAGAACTTTTTGGGATCGGATCCAAACGGGACCACCTTCAAAAGCGATCCCAAACGGGTACGGAAAGCAGATCCAAATTGGATGGATCCGCCAGGTCCCATGTAAACGCAAAGCCTATCCGTACCACTTTGGGTACGGACCCATTCTATGACCCATACCCAGGTCCCATTCGGATCCGATCCCGTGTTGACAGGAAATTTGAACCACTGAAAAAGAGTGTTGTATTGTATTGAAGGAGAGCTATGACCTGGGGCATGGGCTACTTCGACATTTATAAATAAAGTTCCTAAGTGAGCAAAGCAATTTTTATATAAAAGTAGCCTGAAGTTCAATCCGTCAGATCTGAAATCGGGGACATCTTAAGAATGGGTACCCTGCCAGGGACAACCAAAGTCCTTCCCGGTGTAGATGATGGTACTACTACCCACTTGATATCAATGTCGCTACGCCTTCGCAATATCGTTTTCATTAGCACGAATCACATTCATTCTATCATCTTGTTAGATTTTATTATAATCTCATATAATTTCGTTCAATGTCTTGATTATTGTGACAGATCAAAAACCATCTGTGCCAACGTCATGGAAAGTACTTGTCGCGGTGCTGTGTGTCATCATTCTGGCCCTAGTCATCGCCCTTGGTGCTGTGGCTGCGGGCAGATCCTCAAGGACACAAGCAAAGCGGCAATGTCCACGGGGACATCCTGCAATTCCCCCTACAAACAGGACACAAAACTCCCTAAGAGTCCTTCCGTCTTCCAAGATCTTTCTCCAGAAGAACTTCATGCTGTCAGGGATTACATGATGAGACAGTCCTCCTTGAATCTGACTGCCGTGGGAAAGTCGACAGTGGACTCAAACACCATCTACCTGATTGAGCTATACCTGCCAAAAAAGCAAGACGTTCTTAATCATCTGGATAACAAGGGTAAATTGCCAGAGAGAAGGGCGAGGGTTGTTGTTGTTAATGGCGGGAAGTCTTCACCAAACGTCGAGGACTATCTTGTGAGCCCCCTGCCGACCCCATCAAAGCATGAAAGATTGTACCTTGCACATCGAGCGAACCCTGTACCCTTTTCATCTCGACCTTACAATGACAAAGAGGATGACGAAAACGATAAAATTTTGAGGGACGTGACCAAACAGTGTTACATTGTACTAAAAGAAAGCTTCAACCTGTGGTATGGGGACAATTGCTCGAAGAATTGTCTCAGGGCATATGTTGACGGGGTCCCTGCTGCATATCGCACAGGAAACAGAAAAAGTTGGAGCATCTTCTTCAAAGATGCAGTTGGCTTTGATTTGCACCCAGTTCCTTTCGAGGTACTTATTAACCACGCAGACAAGGATGTCAAGAAATGGAAAGTTGAACAGGTCAATATGTTTTCGTCAAAGTTTTCCATCTTCTGGCATGATTTTGAATGATTTGAGTCATGCTTTCCTAGTTCCTTCTTCCTATTTTTCCCTTCCTACTACAGGCCATTTTTGCTACGTTATCCTTCTTCCTCCTCCACCCATCTATTTTTAGATCTTTGATGAAATTCGAATCGCTAAGAATCGCAAATTATACCTTTCTGTTTTATAACCCAAATAACATGCAAACACTTTTGTAAAAGAACAATGGTTTTGAAAATATCTTTTATATTAACATCATCGCGTGACAAGTTTTTTCTCGTTGTATTTCTAGATCTACTACAATAACCAGTATTTCAAGTCTGCTGCAGAATTGGTCCAAAAATACAATCAAGGCTCTTTAAATAAGACAGTTTTGAGATTCTCAGATGACTACGATCTTGCTGCCTCGTTTCGGCGTCGAGGAGACTCGTTCCTGAAAACACCAATGCGAGAACCCACCATCGTTAGTCCTCAAGGCAGGCGCTTTGACGTAGCAGGTAGGAAGGTCAGCTACATGGGCTGGGATTTTCACGTCGGAATGCGGTCTTCTGCGGGGCCCGCGCTTTATGACGTCCGTTTCAACAAGACGAGAATCATGTACGAGTTGAGCATGCAAGAAGCAACCTCCTTTTATTCCGCCAGCGACCCAAGACAAAGTAGTGCACAGTATTTTGACTCTACGTTTCGCATCGGCTCCACCAACTACGAGCTTCTGAAAGGTATTGACTGCCCCGAAGAGGCTGTGTTCATCGACACCTTTCACTTTGTTGACACGGCATCTGCAGCTACGCATCCGAATTCAATGTGTGTCTTTGAGATGAATAACGGGATTCCCATTCGAAGGCACATTGGCTTCGACCGTGCGTGGTCTTTCTCCTACGTAGCGGGCCTAGTTGACACCGCTCTTGTCGTCAGAACAATTTTGACACCTTTCAACTACGACTATATCGTCGATTTTATCTTTTATCAAACTGGCACAGTGGAAACGAGGTTGAGTACATCTGGTTACATCATCGCCAGTTCTTATTACCCGACCGAGGCTCCCTATGCCTACGAATCACTACATAGGACACAGGGGACCATCCACGATCACATCATTCTATTCAAGGCCGACTTGGATGTGGCGGGAACGAAGAATAGTTACCAGACCCTCGACGTGCAGACCAAAAACGTGAGCGTGCCATGGCACGATGTGGGGTACATGATCAAGAAACAGGTTATTCGCAATACGAAGAAGACAGAGAAGGAAGCCCTGCTGAAGTATAACTTCGATAAGCCTAAGTACTTGGTCTTTCACAATGAAGATGCCAAAAATAAATATGGAAATCCTCGAGGCTATCGACTACACTGAATTCCATGGTAAAGCAGATGTACCCTGATGACTATTTTGTGACAAGAGCTGCGGCATGGTCCAAGTACCAGTTGGCTGTGACAAAGTACAAGGACGAAGAGCGATACGGTTCCTCGATTTACAACCAGTATGGTATGGACCCCCCTGCATTTGACTTTGATGACTATGTGAAGAATAACGAGAATATTGAGAAAGAGGATTTGGTTGCATGGGTCTCTTTGGGCGTTCTGCATGTGCCAAACACGGAGGATGTCCCAGTCACCGTTACGACTGGTAACCGCTTTTCGTTCTTTGTCCGTCCTTATGGTTATTTTGATGAGGATCCGTCTATGAGTTCCACAAATGGTGTAATCGTAAGTGCAGATGGAAAAGGCGGAACAAAGGTCGAAAACTACGGAACTCCAGAAGACAGCAGTTGTCCTATTCCTAAGAGGAAGTTCCCCTATAACCCCAACCCCTAGTTACTTATCAGGTTCAGAAGGCCTGATTATTCAACAGGTTTCATGTTTCACTTTCTAGATAGAAGTTCGCGCTTAAGCCCTCTGGTTTTAGGACTATATCAGCATTATATGTTGTAGAATGACATCAGTAGTTTAGTGTAGTGGTGAAAATGTAATCTTTACTTTTTAGTTCGTTTGAGTTTAACTTTTTGTTTCGGAGCAAAGAGGATGTTTCTGATTTGTGTTTAATAGGTCAAGTATTATGTGAAAGGAAGGGAGCAAGGTAAAAAGAGAGCCTCCAATTATTACGAGAAACATGCAAAAAGGAAGCTTACAAAATGAAAATTCATACAGCACATAAGAGGGCAATTTCTTGATATTATGTTTGCTAATGAAAGGAATTTTTGATTTCGAATTAAAGGTCTGACAGAAATTGATGTACCTTAGGCCAAAAAGGATGTCCTATTCCTAAGAGGAAATTCACATACACGCCGCCATTTTGACTGGTTGCTCTCAGTGTTTTGAGTTAGCATTTTAACATTTATCATCCACTTAAACGGGTTATTGACTAGCAATAGCATTTGGTATCGTGGTCTGGCGTATATGATTTTCCATAGCTGCTTTGGAATTCCATAGCAAAGGAACGCTAGAGCTTCAAAGAAGCAAAGTCGTTACAAGGTAATTTTGTATTTGTCATAAAACATGTCGTTTCAATCAGTTCGTTCGTTGAGACATTCTTCCGCGTGACGTTTTGATAAAGCATGGGACGCACCGTGGAATGAGTTGATAGAATGTTATCGACATATCAAAGGTTGACGCACAGTTGTTGGTAACATACAGGGATGTGGTCGTAACAAGAAGGGCCCTACTTCAGCGCATGGGGAAATGGGCACGGTCCATGACGTCACTCTCTTTTACCCTCATTTCAGTGCTTTGTACAAAGCTAATTTTCCTTAATTTAACATGAGGAAATACCACCATAAGAAGGCTTGACCTCCTCTAAAAAGTTACAATATTCATTATTCGTGTCTCTTTCTAAACACAATCAACTAGGGGGGGGGGGGGTGATGACCGCTTTTTTCGAAAATAATAACCAGGTGAGCTTCACCCCCCTACCACTGCATCACAGGTAACTTGTAGCTACAATTCCCACAAAAAGTAGTTGGAACACCGAGATTGTACTCGTAATAGATGTATATTTTCACTTCATTTTCCTATTTCAAGCAGACAGACAATCCAACATTGTATATGGGGGAGACGTTTAGTAGGAAAGCTGATTGGACTGTTCCAACACTTTTGGCGGGCATTATAGCATCTGCTGCACAGGAAAGGTAAAATTAATCGCAGTGGCAAATGTTAGGGGCGGATCCAGACGTGAGCAACCTTTGCGCGAGCATAAGTCAGATTTTCTCAAACAATTTCCTTTTGCATCAATTAACGTCATCCAGTGCCACAAAAATTCTTCCTGTTCTCTGAAATTACATCACAACCTATTGCCGCTATTGCTGTTGCTTCGTTCGTCAAGCCAATGACAGGCAAGTTGAGCTATGCTTAATTTGGCGCGAGCATAGGTGAAATTTGAACTGTCGAATAAGAAGCCGAGTTGACCTATGCAATTGTTGTAGAAAGTGTCCAATAAAATCCAGTGCAGACTCAAATAGCCAATCAAGATACAAGTTGACCTATGCAATTGTTGTTTAACTGTCCAATAAACAGATAGACTGACTTATGCAATTGTATTCGCCACCGTTGTCGCGTTCAATCTTGAAAATGTCAACAATAGCCCTTGCGATTTCCGTTCTGTGAACGTGATGCATTCCTAACAGGAAACAGGGATCAAAGCCTTGTTAGATTTTATTATATTATTTTAGTGCTGACCACTAACAAAAATTTTGATCATAAATAGTATTCACATAAAAGGGGTGTGGCCTTCATTTTAGACAGCCTGAAGGCGTGGCTCTAAAAAAATTCCCTTTCTTTGCTGTAGTCAGATTTTTCCCTGAATCCGCCCCTGTAATGTGGTAAACCTATCTCCGTATTGACGCCAAGAATCAGATTTTTTGGCTGCAGATATTTGATTGAGTGTTCACTGTGGTTTAACTTGGACACCAGAGGGAATGCGATTGGATTCTGTTTTGAAAAGTCATTTCCTCCATAAGGAATCTGTGGCTCTGAATGCAAAAGTTTGTGCTAAATAATGAAATCACCTCTTTGCGTTGGGTGATTCTTTGAACGATTTTGTTAGTTGCCTGTCTTTAGACATTGGTGGAGTACATATGCAGTCTGGTTCACGAGCAATGCAATGTTATATCTAAAAGGAGATATAACGACAAAATCCCATGAACTTCATGAACTTTTGGCCTTCTCAAAATGGCACACAATGTACCAGCCTCGGTCTGATGGAAACAATAGGATCGGTACCCTACCAGCGTGCTACTTGTGTTTATTATGTTTTATCCAAATAAAAGGGATTACTTGCGCAGGAAACGGCTCTTGTCTCCTGTTCCAAAGCGGAAACAAAGTTAGACAGCAAGGATGACTGAAAAACAACCAGGTAATGTTTTTATGCTTGGATGCTTTTTAATGTCTGTTTGCGTAAGTTACTAACGGGTTCTATTCTACTGTGTACTATTGTCTATTATAGTCCGGTTACTGCAACACACTGTTGTCATGATAAATTAGGTGCAATAGGGGGTTGATTCGAAGGTAAAAGCTGTATCGTTGGTCATGATCTTGAAAGAAGGGCTGTTTACATGTTTCTTTTCTAAAAGTATGGGGGAAATACGGCTAAACATATTCGCTTTCTTGTTTGTATTCTTTTCTAGAAAAGTTTCGGTACAAGTGAGCCAACAATTTATCGTAGTGTTGTCACAGCGTGACACATTTATTAGGGCATGGTGTGCGAGAAGGACACGCAGTAGAAGGAAGGTTACCACATATTTTGGTCCTGTTTTCCTAGGTTCTGTCTTCTATCAAGAGTTTTGCATCTCAATGACAATAGTGGTTGTTTCTTTCTAGGTGTTTAATAGCACAAAAACTACAGCGGAAATGAAAGAGTTCATCTGAAAGCGTTTTCAGCATTACACGCTTTTTTTATAAGGAACCTACCACAAGGCCTAGTTCTAAAAGTTCCTTATTCGTAGACCTCAAATCATCAGATTTTAGTACCAAAAGTTCCTTTATTTTCATTGCACATCAATAAGCCTTAACACTTAATAGAGAGAGGGGCGAGATAGAATATGGGGAAACTACTCAATAAAGCACTTGACACATGAATATAAACAATCTATGCGAGTATTGGCTGCAAATGAATGGAACCAGCTTTTTAGTTCTTGAGGCTTGCAGTTATAAGAAAGTTTTAAATCGAAAAATTCCTTAGGGATTTCGTTTTTAGTAGTATAAGTTCTTTAAATATTTCGGCCTTCTACATGTAGGTTCCTTATAAAGTGGTTCCTTGTAAAAAAGCGTGTACTGGTCTTTATTCAGATCAGACCCTGATACTTAAAAATATATCCCTAAATGGACCGTCAAGTGTACTTTTTTGATCATATAACCTATTCAATAATCAAGTGAAAAACGGTTTGCCGTAGAATAACAATCGAGTGTTCTTCTCTGATCGAAAAGTTCTCTGAAAAAAGGTGTCCTCTGGTAAGTTGATGAATATGAGCAATATTTCTAGAATGACATACATATTACTGGACAGTGGTATGACTTTATGATTACGTGAAAATCAAATCTTCAGAAGTCGGTAAATGCAGGTGAGTTCCAATTTGGGGATACCTTGCCCCCTTTCCTACGCCCACACCAGCTACGAAGTACATTGTTGATCCAGACAAGTAAAAATCTAATGAGGTAGAGTTTGTGGACATTTCAAGTGAACAGGAAAATAAGGAAACAGAGGGAAGCCGAATCAATATTTGTTGACATGTTTGCACAAAGTGTTGTAGAGTGTCTGATAACAGATCAAGGAACGAATCTTTCTTTGGACATCTTTTGGACATTTTTGGTATTTCTTTCTGGCATTGCCTATGCGTACAGCATTTGAAATACCGAGCCGCCCTTCATCTATGGGCCAAATTTCTGACAAATTGCGTTTTGGGGAACTAATCCAGTTGCTCAACTAATATTCATGATCAGGGGCGGATCCAGATGTTGGCAACATTTGCGCGAGCATAAGTCAGATTTTCTCAAACAATTTCCTTTTGCATCAATTAACGTCATCCAGTGCCACAAAAATTCTTCCTGTTCTTTGGAATTACATCAAAACCTATTGCCGCTATTGCTGTTGCTTCGTTGGCGCGAGCATAGGTGAAATTTGAACTGTCGAATAAGAAGCCGAGTTGACTTATGCAATTGTTGTAGAAAGAGTCCAATAAAATCCAGTGCAGACTCAAATAGCCAATCAAGATACAAGTTGACCTATGCAATTGTTGTTTAACTGTCCAATAAACAGATAGACTGACTTATGCAATTGTATTCGCCACCCTTGTCGCGTTCAATCTTGAAAATGTCAACAATAGCCCTTGCGATTTCCGTTCTGTGAATGTGATGCATTCCTAACAGAAAACAGGGATCAAAGCCTTGTTAGATTTTATTATATTATTTTAGTGCTGACCACTAACAAAAATTTTGATCATAAATAGTATTCACATAAAAGGGGTGTGGCCTTCATTTTAGACAGCCTGAAGGGCGTGGCTCTAAAAAATTTCCCTTTCTTTGCTGTAGTCAGATTTTTCCCTGAATCCGTTTCTGTTCATGATTATCTTTGATTGTACCAGAGTATATTAGGAAAAAATGCGTACAACCCATTATCGCATTATAGTTTCCCCACCTCAATTTCCACTAGCATGATTATGGAGAAAAGCAGCCACGTGAAACCACAATTTGTCAATTTGACAATTTTTGCGGGTTCACAATAATTCCGCAGGGCATGCTGCTTGTGATTTGAATCTCGTGCTGAAGTTTCTTTGAACTCTTTCTGAATGCCCTGTACTCGTTTCATTGAGGGTACACCCATAGGCATCAGACTGGATACGATACGCAGTGATTAAACAACAAGCATCTTGTTGCGCATCACACGCCAATCACTTTCATCACACGCCAATCGCATCAAATCACTGTAATCGCGAATCGCATGCGTCCTAAAGATAGTCTTGAATCAGAAGTTTTGTTTACATCTGTTAAGCCGACTAGTACGACTGGGAAACTTGTTGAAAGAGTATTCTAGTGGCAACTTATGGGTCACTCACCTGATTCGCCAAGCAGACATTTGGTGCAAGGTTTGGCCATTTTCTAGTCTTATTTCTTCTCTCAACAGCGGGCATATACCACATATGCAGGACGTGAAGTTCATTTTCCTGATCGCTTTGGTTTCTAAAGTTTCACCTATTGCCAAATTATATCGACTGTTTCGCTACTCTTAAATTCTAGGGGGGCGGGGGGGGGGGGGGAGCTGTTGTAGTGAGCTTATATAACGCCATTTTAATCGCATTTAATCAGCCATATATTTGCACTTACGCACAACAACTATTATTTCTATTGTATTTATATTCGCTTTTTAGCCTAGCTTTCTATTCGCTTTGTTTTAGTTAATCTCATTTATCCAGCTGTTTTTATATAGTTGTGTAGATAGATAAAAGGATCATTCGGGTTTTGAAAGAGAAAACAAGCGGCCCTAACTTCTTGCATCTGCAAACATTTATAATCTACCTACACAAGTCGTTAGTAAAAGAGTCAACACAGCTTTTACTAAAGACAAATCTGTTTCGCTACACAGTGGGAACGCCTAAAAAAGAAATTTAAATCCGTGGATAATTAATACGCTGGGTGAAATTATGCGCGGAATTTTTTAGCTTTAATTTTTTAGCGTCAGTTGTATAACAATACGATTCTAATGCATCAAAGTAATTTATAAATCAACCAAATTGCCACAATTTAATAATTGCCACAATTTGTGAATTTGCATTTCATCGTACAAATTACAAATGCGAAGGAAATCCTTCTTATTTTGTCCGCCTTTTCTTCTTCTTGTCTCGGTCATTTCAATAGAGGCCCATTATCAATGTGGGGGACTCAATAAAGACTGACAACTGGGAATTTTATCTCCAGCCTATTTTTGGTTAAGTAGGTAACCATTAAATATATTTCATTCCAATAGCAAATAAGCACATTCCCACGTTCGTGCTGACAACGTTGGCTCTCGGACTGTCACTTAAAAACTTTGGTAGCAAGTCTTATGATTTAAGAAGCTGCTAACCTCACCAGTCCCAGATCTAGCATTATAAAATGAGTGAATATATAAAATCATAGCCCTGTTATTTTTCAGGGATACTTTTAATACATTTTTGAAGTGTACTGTTGAAGATAGCGCAAGTTTTTATTTATATATTTGTCAAGTAAGATTCATGATATCTCAAATTGTTCATACACAGCTGTACTTGTTTTTATCAGCTGACATTTTCTATGGGACCACACCCAGCCACGCCCATCTTAGTTGCCACACCCAAAAATACCTGGTGTACAATGAATAGGTTTTGTACAAAAATATATCCGGTGTGCACATGCCATACTCTGCAGACTGGAGTATAATGAAGGCCATATCTGTAAAGCTTTCATTCTTTCCAAGATTTTAAGGTAAATTGTGGGGAATTTGAAAAACCTGGAACATCCAGGAGAGATTTATCAAATTCTTTGTGACACTTGAGAATATAAAGGAACTATAGGACTTAGGGAAATGTAAAGATGTGTACGCTTATAATCCCTGGATTATTCATAATCTACATAATTATCTCATTGCAATATACAGTTACAAAATGTGGGAAGTATTTTATTACATGATACTGTTATTCTTTACATTGTCAATTATTCTATTCAAGATGAATGACTAAGCTATTGCTGATCTCTGGTTGCCAACAATGGTCATACAGACAAAAATAATAACTGTTCTGGCATATGTCCCAACTTGAGTAAAAGAATCACAAGTTCAATAAAGAACAAAATAATGTGAACCACATAGTGCATTAAGTTACTTAACCCTTAAGTCTTTATCCTGGTACAACCTGCTTCAAGTAAGGTGCCTGCAAATACAACACACAAAAGTAAAGAGAGAATGAAAACATATGATGCCACATTTATGATATCTCTGATAACAATATTGTTTGGATGGACGATATAGAACAAACTTCTCAAAGACTCTTTTAAAAATAATATTAAAAAGCAATGAATTGTTTGACGGAATAGTTTTTAATTCCAAGCTGGCTTTGATTTCCCCTCTTCTAGGAAGCCTTTGCAGTTTACATTAGTAAATCTAAAAATATTTACGTATGGCTCTATACCTGAAAAGACAGTCATCTTGATTTGAAGATGCATTTTATTGAGAACTTACTAAGAGATGCTTTGTTCATGTTTAGCTTTTCAACTGGGTTTACAGAGAGCGTTATTGAGAGTGGAGGCTTGTTTTATTCATATTGTAATAAGATATTTGCCAGACCAGTTTAATGAAAATGAATTTTCCCAAAACATACAAAAGAAACTGATGCCAAGGCACAATAAGCCACATTGACTGTTAATCCAAATATCTAATAAGTCAGCTGATAAATAAGTATGTAACCCAATTTGCTTTGTTTAAAGGGAACAAATCCATTTATTCTAAGTTGGCTGTTACCTGGTATCAGTTATTTTAAAATTATCCCCGAAATCCTTGAAACAAAGAAAAGACACTGTTCGGTGAGGATCAATGTGACCTTTATTTGTTACACCAAGCTTTTTTCATAAATTAATAAACCTCCCAATATTATGATAAATCAGCTTATCTTTGCCCCATTATGCCTTATTTTAATAAATGTCAACTTTTCAGAGCTTTGCCAAACCTATCATCCCAGGATTACATTAAAGTTACCATTCTGAAAACCAGTCCACCCACCTTCAAGAGATTAATCTCAGGTTGTGTGAAATTTTTACCTGCACCTACACTGGCATAAAAAGTTTTTTTTAAAGATCAAGCTCTGCCAACCATTCAAATTAAGGCTTAAAATATTAAGAATAATGAGGCTCAAAATTGCTAAAATTTTAACTGTCACTTCTTGTGACAACAAAAACTGACAACAAAAAGTTGGCCAGAAAAGTACCTTTGATCAAAGAAGTACAGGGATAACAGAATTGACTAATTGTGTCAAAAAGGTATTTCAACGTGCGAAACATTTGTTCTGAATTCTGTAATTTTACCCCAAGCAAAATTTGAATGTGTGTTTTTTCTTGACATCCAAAAGATGAAACGAATTTATACTTTTATTTTTTACGATACAGCCGTTTTTCTGTTTTATATGCATAAAAAACATAAAAAAGGAAGCAACGAATGTTTTGTGCCAATTCAATGTTCTATAGAATTCATGAAAATATGGAAGACTGGGGAAATTTCAAGAAGACCACGTGAAGAACCTTTAAACGTAGATAGGAAGTACATCACCTTTATGAACTAATTTTTCAAAGTCAACAACACGTGACAATTAAGCCGTGCTAGCAAATCAAGGGTGATGTTTCAAATATCAACAGGCGAATTGATGTGAAAATGAAAATACTACACCTTGCTGTTAGACATCTGCAATTCGTAATTCCGAGTTAGGTAAATGCAGACGAAATCTCGGTTCTCAATCTCGGTCTTAGGCTTCATGTTTACTTGGACCTAAAAGGAGAAATGGTTGAAGGGTAGTGGATGACAAGAAATGGATGACATTTCCGGCCAGTTCTGTGACAAGGTGACTTGTATGACCACCCAGGGGCGCAACCAGGATATTTTAAGGGCAGGGGTTTCGTGGTAGAAATGGGGCATAAAGACATTGGATTTCCATGGGAATAGGGCATTTCCATGTGAAAATTCATTTCCTTGCCAAAAAGGGCAGGGGCTGTAACCCCTACAACCCCCTCCCCCCTTAGATGCGTGTAACAGGATAATTCTAATATTGTGCAGAGTTGCCAGATAGAAATCTATAAAAATCCCGCATCAAGACCTAAAAAATCCCAGAATGCAATAGATTTTCTCAAAAAATCCCGAGATTTTTTTTGTGATGTTCTGATGACGTCATTTACCACAGGGACAAAATTTTGACCTCTGTGCAACGACTTTTCAACTTCTTTATCTTGTGCAACATTTTAATTGTACGGATCAAAGCATTGACAGAGGATTTAAAAATTTTCTGGACATTTTTATTTCAGTTGGAAGTCAAGAAACAAAAGGGCACCATTTTAGACAAATAATAGCTGTTAATCCTATGTAAACCGATGACACTGAAGATAAAAGATAAAATTTATTAAATAACATAACAATATAACAAATGTAACTGAATAAAGTTCGATATTTTGAGGGTTTTTTAGTAGTTTCTATTCGTGAAGTCCCTCATCAAGAACAAAGTCGTCGTCTGCATTGACTCTATAAATTCTTTCTGCGATGAATTTCCTTTTCATAGCATGGGTGACTTTGAAATTATAGCAATCTTCACCTCTCCATCGAAGACTGCTATCCACACGGATTAATGCATCTGTAGTGGGGCTTGCCATTTTGTTGCGCACTTTGCTTTTGAGGTGGTTCATTCTTGAAAAGATTCGCTCTACTTCAGCATTTGAGTAGGGTAATGAGTATAGACTCAGCGCAAGTTGAGCCACGTTATTGAATCGGGGCTCGCCAGCTGCATCTTTATACTGTTTGAAATGGCTCCAAAACAATATAGGGTCATCCTTCAATTTTTCAGGAACATCTATTAATTTAATTTGTCGCAGCTCCTTGTTTACGGCATCGATATCTGGCGAAATGTTCTTAAAGCGTTCCGCCAATTTCGTTACATCTTGAATTTGGGTTATCTCTTTAGGAGAGATGCTTGTTAAAGCTTGAAATATGGTGGCATTTTCTGGAAGTCTCTGTTGAACTTCCTCTATGGCTTTGACGATGAACTCCAAGCATCGTTCTTTAATATCTTTCATGTCCTCCTCCAATATGTTTAAGCGCTCTGCACTGCTGGTAAATGCATATCCAAAATGAATGCAGCTTACAGGCATCAAATCTTTTCTAAAGTCGTAACTGAAAAGGTCTTCTGTGTGACCTTTTGAAGCTTGCTTGGGATCACTACTCGCTGTAGCAGGGATTGGTAGAAATCAAGTAGATCTGTACCAAGACGGACAACATCCGCGTTGGCAAGTTCAAAGAGTTTGTTTAGTCTTGAAAAATCCTTCAGAACACCTTCAAGGAACACCAAATAAACGTAATTTCTTGAATCTTGAAACATGCTAGAGAGCTGTCGGGCAGTATAACACTTCTCTTGACCAGAAGCTGCCATTCTGAAACATAGCATGAGAGATTCCCATTGGTCAATTATTCTTTTTATGCATTCATATCGACTCATCCATCTTGTTGCACTTAGCTGAAGAAGTCGGTTTGGAATTTCGTCTGTTATGGTTTTATGGAGCTCTTTGTACTCTATGAGGCGTTTTGTGCTGTGTGAGAACCAGTTATATGACTCCCTCACCATGAAGTCAATATGAGCCGGCATGACTTCTGCCGCTTTACTGGCTGCGAGTTGTAGGCTGTGGCACACACATTTAAACATGACGATTTCTGGGACCAAGTTTTTAAAATAGGTAGACAGACTGTGGTGAACTCCTACCATCGTGCTGCAGCCATCAACGCCGATCCCAATAAGATTTGCAAGACTTAAACCAGATTCTTCCAGGATCCTTTGTATGGCAGCTCCTATGACATCTGATGTTGCAGAAGCACCAAGATTTGCCATCTTCAGGAAAGTTGTTCTGATGCATTGCTTCGACTGACTGTAGTAACGGATGCAAATTGCCAGCATCTTTTTCTGACTGACATCAGTGGATTCGTCGACAATTAAACTGTAGAAACTGTCGCTAATGTCTTCGATCAGCTCATCAAAAAGGCAGGGCGAAATAAGGTTGACAATCAGTCCAGCACATTTTGTGCGATGCATTTTGAGGTTGGCAGCGATGGTTGAGTCTGGGAAGATGGACGGCAACAGTAGCATAAGATGGTCAACAGAACGCAAAGCTGTATGTTTTCCGACAAAAACTGCTGTCCGGATTTCCGCTATTTTTCGTGACTCTGATACTACGGGCCTGAATGATTGCTCGATCGGTCGCATCATTGACAAGTTTTCATTTTCGGCTGTTTTACTTTTATGCTTTGAAGTAGCAGCATGTTTTCGCAAATCATTCCTGTGGGTTTTTAGCTCAGCTTTGCAAAGTTTACAAAACGCCTTGTTTGTGTCACCTTCAACTGGAACCAGCCATCCTAAAATTAAACAAACAGAACATTACTTTTATAACAACTTAATCAGAGCAGCTTAATATAAGAATCCCTTGCGTTATTAGAGCTGTTGCGTAGCTATAAGAACTCCTAATTAATTTGCTGGCATGGATGACATACGGTATGCCTTTTACAGAAAAAGAACTTAAAACCCTAAAGAAAGTTTAAAACTTTTTTAGATCTACCTTCCACTTTCCTTCGACCTGATTTATCCCGATGTGAAAATGGTTTAGCAGTCTGCTAGAAATTTGGACTTGCAAATAAAGCATGGTCAGTTTAGCGTCAGGGAGGCCCCGGGTAATATTGAATGCCGATTGAATTATAATAGCAAATCAAATTTTAAGATTTAAAAAATAAATATAAAGATAGTTACCTTTGAAATCAGGATCATTTTGCCATGCGTGTGAGAATTTTTGAGCATATCGAACATTTGTTTTAGGCATGATAAACTTTCTTCAATGTTGCAAGTTGTTAGAGACTCGAGCATTTCTTTTGATAAGATATGGCCTTGGGCCCTGCTTTATACCCCAAGATGTTTTGACAGCTGTTGAACAAATGTTTATACATTGTTTTGACTAATTGCACTAAGTTTCCTTTTGGGATTCACTTGTAAATTTGATAAAGAGTCAGATTTCCTGATAATTTCCGTTCA
Organism: Nemopilema nomurai; assembly: GCA_003864495.1. Lineage (NCBI taxonomy): Eukaryota > Metazoa > Cnidaria > Scyphozoa > Rhizostomeae > Rhizostomatidae > Nemopilema > Nemopilema nomurai. The sequence goes on from ML133420.1 coordinate 1,165,216, forward strand.
CTGTACTTCACACATTTGCTTCTTTGCGGCCCACTTTGGCTATTGTTTCGCTCCTATTGATGAATCCAACTTTGGAATGGTGATTAGCAAAGTGTGAATGAAATGTGCCGCTCTTATTCTCGTATGAATGCTTTGTTACTAACAAATCTATTCTGAAAAACTTTTCTAATCTATTCTCTAAAAACCCCGAGAAATTTCCCGAGATTTTTTCCCCGAAAAAAATTCCCGAGAAAAATCCCAACAGCCCTGAATATTCCCGAGATCTCGGGATAAAATCCCGAACCTGGCAACCCTGATATTGTGTAACCTCGCTTTCGTACCTATCTCGTTTTGCTTACAATGCTAATTATGTTAATTATTCTTTTGTTCCTATGTCTATATATTGTGTGTTTCAAATGTCAGTAGGGGTTGCTTCTCGATCACGAAGGGAATGAGATAATAACTGAACAGGCGTCTCTATTTCTTTATAAATCCTCTCGCAAACAGATGCGTCAGCATCGCAAACTGACCATCACATGCGCCCCTGCCACCGCATCGCCAAGTGTAGGCTCTTTCAATCTTTAACGTACAGCTACCATGCTCTGGATCTTAAGGTATTTTATCAGGGTAGAATCAACTATTGATCAACGGGTCCATTGGATTTCAAGGACCTAGCACTTTGAAGAGTTATAATGAAACCACAATGAACGTTGTATTCGGCTTCTATGACATTTGAAAATACTTCTTTCTTAGTGCTAACTTGTTATTAATATCTCATATAATTTTGTTCAATGTCTTCATTTTTGTGACAGACCAAAATCCATTTGTGCCAACGTCATGGAAAGTACTTGTCGCGGTGCTGTGTGTCATAATTCTGGCCCTAGTCATCGCCCTTGGTGCTGTGGCTGCGGGCAGATCCTCAAGGGACACAAGCAAAGCGGCAATGTCCACGGGGACATCCTGCAATTTCCCCTACAAACAGGACACAAAACTCCCTAAGAGTCCTTCCGTCTTCCAAGATCTTTCTCCCGAAGAACTTCATGCTGTCAGGGATTACATGATGAGACAGTCCTCCTTGAATCTGACTGCCGTGGGAAAGTCGACAGTGGACTCAAACTCCATCTACCTGATTGAGCTATACCTGCCAAAAAAGCAAGACGTTCTTAATCATCTGGATAACAAAGGGAAATTGCCAGAGAGAAGGGCGAGGGTTGTTGTTGTTAATGGCGGGAAGTCTTCACCAAACGTCGAGGACTATCTTGTGAGCCCCCTGCCGACCCCATCAAAGCATGAAAGATTGTACCTTGCACATCGAGCGAACCCTGTACCCTTTTCATCTCGACCTTACAATGACAAAGAGGATGACGAATACGATAAAATTTTGAGGGACGTGACCAAACAGTGTTACATTGTACTAAAAGAAAGCTTCAACCTGTGGTATGGGGACAATTGCTCGAAGAATTGTCTCAGAACATACGTGGACGGGGTCCCTGCGGCATATCGCACAGGAAACAGAAAAACGTGGAGCATCTTCTTCAAAGATGCAGTTGGCTTTGATTTACACCCGGTTCCTTTCGAGGTACTTATTAACCACGCAGACAAGGATGTCAAGAAATGGAAAGTTGAACAGGTCAATATGTTTTCATCAAACTTTTCCATCTTCTGGCATGATTTTGAATGATTTGAGTCATGCTTTCCTAGTTCCTTCTTCCTATTTTTCCCTTCCTACATACAGGCCTATTTTTGCTACGTTATCCTTCCTTCCCCTTCCATCCATCTATTTTCAGATCTTTAATGAAATTCGAATCGCTAAGAATCGCAATTTGGTAAAAGAACAATAGTTTTGAAAATATCCTTTATATTAACATGAGAAGCTTTTTCTCGTTGTATTTCTAGATCTACTACAATAACCAGTATTTCAAGTCTGCTGCAGAATTGGTCCAAAAATACAATCAAGGCACTATAAATAAGACAGTTTTGAGATTCTCAGATGACTACGATCTTGCTGCCTCGTTTCGGCGTCGAGGAGACTCGTTCCTGAAAACACCAATGCGAGAACCCACCATTGTTAGTCCTCAAGGCAGGCGCTTTGACGTAGCAGGTAGGAAGGTCAGCTACATGGGCTGGGATTTTCACGTCGGAATGCGGTCTTCTGCGGGGCCCGCGCTTTATGACGTCCGTTTCAACAAGACGAGAATCATGTACGAGTTGAGCATGCAAGAGGCAACCTCATTTTATTCCGCCAGCGACCCAAGACAAAGTAGTGCACAGTATTTTGACTCTGCGTTTCGCATCGGCTCCACCAACTACGAGCTTCTGAAAGGTATTGACTGCCCCGAAGAGGCTGTGTTCATCGACACCTTTCATTTTGTTGACACGGCATCTGCAGCTACGCATCCGAATTCAATGTGTGTCTTTGAGATGAATAACGGGATTCCCATTCGAAGGCACATTGGCTTCGACAGTGCGTCGTCTTTCTCCTACGTAGCGGGCCTAGTTGACAGCGCTCTTATCGTCAGAACAGTTCTTACTCCCCAAAATTATGATTACGTTGTCGATTTTATCTTTTATCAAACTGGCACAGTGGAAACGAGGTTGAGTACATCTGGTTACATCATCGCCAGTTCTTATTACCCGACCGAGGCTCCCTATGCCTACGAATCACTACATAGGACACAGGGGACCATCCACGATCACATCATTCTCTTCAAGGCCGACTTAGATGTGGCGGGAACGAAGAATAGTTACCAGACCCTCGACGTGCAGACCAAAAACGTGAGCGTGCCATGGCACGATGTGGGGTACATGATCAAGAAACAGGTTATTCGCAATACGAAGAAGACAGAGAAGGAAGCCCTGCTGAAGTATAACTTCGATAAGCCTAAGTACTTGGTCTTTCACAATGAAGATGCCAAAAATAAATATGGAAATCCTCGAGGCTATCGACTACAGCTGAATTCCATGGTAAAGCAGATGTACCCTGATGACTATTTTGTGACAAGAGCTGCGGCATGGTCCAAGTACCAGTTGGCTGTGACAAAGTACAAGGACGAAGAGCGATACGGTTCCTCGATTTACAACCAGTATGGTATGGACCCCCCTGCATTTGACTTTGATGACTATGTGAAGAATAACGAGAATATTGAGAAAGAGGATTTGGTTGCATGGGTCTCTTTGGGCGTTCTGCATGTGCCAAACACGGAGGATGTCCCAGTCACCGTTACGACTGGTAACCGCTTTTCGTTCTTTGTCCGTCCTTATGGTTATTTTGATGAGGATCCGTCTATGAGTTCCACAAATGGTGTAATCGTAAGTGCAGATGGAAAAGGCGGAACAAAGGTTGAAAACTACGGAACTCCAGAAGACAGCAGTTGTCCTATTCCTAAGAGGAAGTTCCCCTATAACCCCAACCCCTAGTTATTTGTCAGGTTCAGAAGCCTTGATTATCCAACTGGTTTCATGTTTCTTTTTCTAGATTGAAGTTCACGTTTAAGCCCTCTGGTTTTAGGACTATATCAGCATTATATGTTGTAGAATTACGTCAGTAGTTTAGTGTAGTGGTGAAAATGTAATCTTTACTTTTTAGTTCGTTTGAGTTTAACTTTTTGTTTCGGAGCAAAGAGGATGTTTCTGATTTGTGTTTAATAGGTCAAGTATTATGTGAAAGGAAGAGAGCAAGGTAAAAAGAGAGCTTCCAATTATTACGAGAAACATGCAAAAAGGAAGCTTACAAAATGAAAATGTTAAGTATAACATTCCTTAACGACTACTTGAGACATTTTTTTATCAAGATATCTTATTGGTATATAATTGGAATGGAATACGCTAGAATGTCATAATAAGCCTACGGTAACGCGTAAAATTTGGAAAAGTGAAAATCATGGTTTTAGTGGCAGTGATGATTTTGATATTTCTTAGGTTGCTGTGATCATCGCATTAGGCCGTCGGCCCTTTTTGCAGTTAGAATCAGGATCGGTCATCTAGGAATGATAATATGCAGAAGCTTTTTGAGAGCAGTCTCTTTTTATCACTTTTAAAGTATATATATATACTTTAATTTTAGTTTGTTTAACATTTTCATTGCAAAGATATATTTCTCTATGATTAAATCAGTTTTTAGAAGCAAAAGTTGATATTTTTTTCACTCACATTCTGTAAAAGGGATGATTACAATGAATAAGCTGATTTTCGTAGAAAGATTACATTTAACTGGAAATAGTTAATGTCATTGGTTGCTAAAATATGAGGCTTTGACTGTTATCGCTTCAGCGATCCGAGTTTTTAAAGATATCAATCATACAGCACATAAGAGGGCAATTTGTTGATATTATGTTTGCTCATGAAAGGAATTTTTGATTTCGATGTAAAGGTCTGACAGAAATTGATGTACCTTAGGCCAAGAAGATGGTGTCAGAAGTGGGATTCATGACAAGATGTAGTGCTTAATCGGCAAAGAATTTCTTCGTTCATCCCTTTCGTTGATTGATGTTTCACAACTATACTGGGTTTTTTGCGCGAATAGAAGAATTAGGCTTAATCCGGTGTGTTAGCTTGCCAGGTTCTGATTGATCGGGTCATTGGGTAGCACTGCTTACGGGACACTTGGAAGCTAGACAGCTATTTGTACCATATGAGGACTCCCAGTTACAAAGTAGATTGGTGCTAGAAACGTAACATGACTTAGTAACTTTCTGGAAGAGTTTAGAAGTCAACTAAATTCCTCTGATCGCCCACTCGTTCGTCGATAGTAATATCCTGATCTAATAGTTGTAGATACATGCAAACTTTATCTGCGAGTTTACTCTCTGTGCAAAGAAAACTCGATCTTTGCTGTTTGTCAACTGCTGATTCGCCCAACCTTTCAAGGGGTCTGGAACTAGGGTGTCAAATGTCCCCGGTGTGTGCGCAGCTTTCTTTTGGCGCACGTGTTAGAAATGGTGGGGAAAATGGCGGATGAAATTTCGGAGGTCTTGGGCAAGGATGAAAATCGAAGCGAAACTAACGGTGATATGGAGGAAATCGAGAAAGCTCTGAATGAACTCGATGAAGACATCAGTGATGAAATGTTTGATGACCCCGAAGGCTTTGTCGATGACATATCGGATGAAGGTAGGCCGATCGGTTTAAACGCTCCTAGGCTAGGTTGATCTTTTTTTGAAATTGCCTAATTTTCAAGGTATCTCCAATTATGGGTTTATGCTTCGGGTCTTTTAGCCGTTTTCTGCAATAATACCGCAACCTTTATTTAAGGCAGTGTATATCTTAAACGGTATTTCCATCTTCTTGTTAGCTCGCTGGCGGAAGACTTGCGAACATTTTCAGTTGGCGGGCCTCTGTTAACGAGTACCTGCTTTTTATTCGGGTCTTTCGAACGTCGCTAAAGGCAATATCGACTTTGCGTTACCGTGAATAAAGTGTTTCGCAAATTTTTTGCATTTTAATATTCAATTTGTATATTTTTTCATCAAAAACCTAAATACAGTGACTATTTTAATTTCAAGTCATCCCGCCCTCGCCAATATCATCCGTAGGAAATAATCTTTCCTAAATTCTAATTCATTTGTTAAGCGAAAGGATGGAATTGAATGTCATCAAACTGAAAATTTTCTCTACACTGCCATGCTAGCTTTCGTTTTTATGGTATGGTAGTCCCATGAAGTGAAAACTATAAAATATTTTGGATTTCATGGGTTTTTCAAGTTCTATAATCAAGTTGTACAAACTAAAAAACTTACAAACTACGTTTTGCAAATTGTTCTTGGTTCGTTCTTGTATGTAAGAAATCTCATGGTTCTTCTTTCAATTTATTCAGGCACAAGGTCCCACTTACAAATAATAATTCTATACCTGCCCTCAACCGTGTCGTTTTGGTGTATACCTTATCATAGTTTTTTGCTTAACAGTTTTAATGTTAAGAATCAATTTCTGTCACCCTAAAAATAAATGCCAACCTATGATTTTATTTAGCCAAGAACTGCCATGTAAGATATTTCCTTCTCTTAAATGTTGCATAATTAGTGATCTGCTACATCTCCTGTGCAGTATGAAAGCAAATTATATGATTTTCCAGAATTGCTAGGTGATGTCCTCAAAGAAGCTCCAAAGAAAGTTGGCAGTTTGGATTCCATAATCATAGTTGATAATGTTCCAATGGTTGGTCAAGACAGATTAGAAAAGCTGAAAAACGTTATCAGAAAGATTTTTAATAAATTTGGCAAGATAGTGTCAGAATGCTACCCAGAAGAAGATGGACAAACCAAAGGGTGTGTATTTTAGGTTTATTCTGAAGAATTTAGATAAATGTCTGTAGCCTCCTCAAAGCAACAAGTACTCTAAAAAAATGCATGAAAATCAAGTGAATTAACACTGGAAAATGTTGTGATTTTATTTAGATTATATATATTATAGAATTTTTGTGTCTGCATTCTTGTGCAAAGGTGATTAATGAATTATGTTGTCTCTGTATTCAGGTACATTTTCTTGGAGTACTCAAACCCAAAAGATGCAGCTCAAGCAGTGAAAACTGCAAACGGATATCAGCTTGACAAAAAGCATATTTTTGACGTTAATGCCTTTTCAGATTTTGAAATGTGAGCCTTTTTTTCTTTCTATAGTTGTATTTTGTTTGTTGTAAAATATTCATGTAATTTATTTGTCAATTAAAATTCTGCAATTCTTTCCTTTTTTCCTTAAAATTAGGCCAAATGAAAACCTTAAAACTCTCCTTAAAAACAATTGCTAGATAGTTTAGCATAGTATGGTTTTTGTCACTTTCAGTTACAATTGGTTTAAAAATTTTCATTATCAAAACTAAAGATAAGACATGCAACATTAAAATGAGGCAGTAAAACTACTTTATGTTGTGCCCTTTCCATTCTTCTATAATGATCATCAATTCTAGATGCAAGACGGTGTCAGAGGACTGGGCCCCACCCGAAAAACAACCTTACATTGACAGGGTGTGTATAGTTTTCTTTGCAATAAGAAAATAATTCTTCCCTTGCTGTTTGCTAATGCTAACCATATCAGAATATTTTTCCTGTCCAAAAGTGCGGTTTATCGCTTTTTATTTTTGAACTGTCACCCAATGAATTGACCAAAAAAAATTTGTCCTACAGTATATACATTGTGATGTATTTGCCAAATAAATGCAGCACTAAATAAATGTTTTCTTTTGCAAAGTTCAGGCAGCAAAGTTCGTTTGTATTGATTTCCAAGCAAAAAGTATTAATTTATTTCAAGAAAACTTTTTACCTTTTTGTCTGTTTGTATTAAGTTGACAGTTGATTTCAAAATACATTTTATACGTACAGGGAAACCTGAAGTCCTGGCTACTCGATAAAGATTGCAATGATCACTACTCTGTGATTTTTTCTGGTGGCCAGCAAGTTGCTGTTTTCCAGAATAAAAGAAATGGTCCAGAGCTTTTGACGAAAAGACAAGTAAGTATTAAAGTATATGTGAATGGATTTAGAAATTGATATTGACACATGCTTCAAATATGGCTCTCTGACTTTTTTTAAATATATATAAAAATAAAAAAGATTAAATATTTTATATTCTAATGTGTAACTGTTTACTTAAAGGCATTTTATGTTTATTTTCTTCATACTTAAAGATCCCATTTTAAACCGCTGTTTGTTGTAAAATAGCATCCATCAAATTGTAGAGAAGGATTTTCTATGTTAATTTTGTAGCTTGTAAAGTCCTGGTTCTATTAGATATTTTAACCTTTTTAAGGGTTGGACAGAAACATGTGTCCAGTGGTCACCACATGGTACATATCTTGCAACATTTCACCAAAAAGGTATTGCTCTATGGGGTGGAAAAGAATTTTCAAAACTTCAGAGATTTAACCACCCTGGTGTACAATTGATAGACTTTTCCCCATGCGAAAGGTAAGAACATTTTTCAATCATTTGAGGGATTTTAGAAACTGTATTTAAGTTGTTAAAATTATTATCGAGTTTAAAGCTTTTGTCATGTTTAAGTTTTTGAAATTACTGTTAGATTTAAAGCTTCTGTCATTGGTAAAACTATATATATATGTTTCACCGCTAATGTTTCAGAAATATCAGGTCAAGTGAATAAGGTTGTATGGCTCCTTGCAACTTTCTTCAACTGACAATTTCAGTTTTGATTTTGCCTAGTGAAAGAAACCAGCAATGATTTCTTTTTCATTTGCCATCTATGAGATTCTAATACCACATGTGACATCATACTTAGAAGTCACATTGTTGTTCTGAAAATAAAACTTGTCATTTATGATAGTTAAATGAGCTCCTTACATGAAATATGATATCTAACATTGCACCTTAATGTTATTAGAAAGTTTTCTTCTTCATCAACTATTTTAACTTGCAGCAACAAGAAATGTACTTACCTACATTTGTAGCTAAAAGTCCAGTTATTTATTGAGAGATTATCTTTGATTGGCTTGATTCCAATTTGTTATATTGCTGCTTTGCACTAGGTTCCTGGTCTCTTACTCACCACCAATAGACCCAAACGATCCTATGGTAAGTTTAGAGTGCATATCTCCACTTTGATAATGTCATTCAGGCCTTCCTGGGAAAGGCGTGCGATCGCACTCGCACACCTTGGTACACCCCTCCCCACACTGAGAAGTGTGTTTAATCGCACGCCTGTTTTGTAATTATTCATTTGTTTTTTAAACCTGGTTTCCATTTACCTGCAACCATAGAAAGGCTGCATGCATTGAGCTAAAAAAAATTGGCTCAGAATCGTTGGCAGAGGTGTGGCAAGCAAATGTTGATTAGCGCAGGGAACTAACAAGGTGGCAGTAACGCTTTGATGTTTACTTTGTTCGAGTTAAACATTATGCGGTGCCAGCACGTCATTTTGGAGGACCGTTGTGACAATTATTGCTTACAATAAAACACGGACCAAACGACCATAACATGGGGACTAGTTTTACACAACGTTTTGAAAGTTCAAAATTTCAGCATTGTAAACATGAAGTGCGCAGAAGTGCAGCAAGTTCCTGTTCATTCTAATTTTTTGAAAAGACAACAGAAAACATTTTTATTTGACTACTTTGAAGCAATTTCCAATCAGATGCTCCGCCACGTTTTTATCACAGATCGGCATTGACACGCACATGTTTTTAAAACACTATTTTTAATGGTTGATTGTGTGTTGTAAGAACAATCAAAACTTTGTTACATTTTCTCCTCTTATTATGAGAAACCGCTTTACAAAAAACTAAACGGTAGAAGGCTCAAAATTTTAAAAAACCACCGGTAAATGAAAATCAATAAGAAACATTCAATTTTTTATGGCTCTATATAGTATGCAACAGAAAATCTGTAGTAATAAGAAAAAGTACCAATAGCACTCCATCGCACTCCTACCACAATCTAGGAGTGCGAAATGCCACACGTGTGCTAATTTATTCCCAGGAAGGCCTGTCATTGCACTTTTAAAGCTCATGAAATGCACTCACATTTTTGAGTTCATTTTAATCAAAAGTGCTAGAACAAACTGGGGTTTTATTAGCAGCAAGTAGCATCTCAACTATTTGCAGCCAGTCGGCCTTCAGATATTGTATAATAATATTTTCTATACCAATTAAGCATTGCTTAAAGTTTTTCAAAATGTGTTTGAGTTACGTTCGACTCTGTAAAATAATTGTTTGTGTCAGATATGTGCATGTCCTTGCTTATTAAAAAATGCTCTTAGTAGATTTGTAGAATATGTGTAGGATAATCTTATATTCATGTCTTCATTACAAAAGTTGTGCAGAAAAGGTCATTTTAAAGTTGTAAAAATTATGCTACCTGTTTATTCTTCAAAAACTGGAGCATGTTCAAAGCAATGTCTTGCTATGTGGTACAAAGTATATGTATATATTTCATTTTTTGTCCGTCTACAGTCAATAATATTTTGGGATGTTAGAACTGGTGCCAGAAAAAGAGCATTTGCACCTGGGGAATCAGCACAATGGCCCGTTTTCAAGTATGTATTTTACTTGTGCAAGACAAGTAGTCAACTATTTGCAAAATTAGCATGGGCCAAATATATCTGATTTTCTTTGGTATTCTTGATTGTGCAGACTTTCAATAAGAGTCTATTTTAGTACACTTGAATGAAAGTTTGTTTGAAGCTGACCACAGGCAGATGATCAAACTATTTTGGTAGGAAATTTGTGTGAGACAATTTCTGCATAGCATTTGGAAAAAGAAGAAAGACGTAATTAGAGTCGATCTCAATTGCATCTAGTTGTGTATGATACTAAGTTTCTGAAGAGAAGGAAGGCAAGCTGCGTTCTCAAAGTAAATGTTTGATTTATCATGTTAATGCCACTGTGGTTCTTGTTTCTTGAAGATGGGGTCACAAGGGTAATTACTTTGCGAGGATTGGCGGAAACAATCTTTCAGTTTATGAAGTCCCGGTAAGAAACAGAAAACACAAATGTTTCTCGTTCTTTTGCCATTGATGTAAAAAATGGTGATATATATAGTTTTGTTCTTTTCAATGTTAATGATAATGAAGCACGTTTGATATATCATCAATATAAACTTCCCAAAAATATTCACCCACACATGTAAATGTCATTCTTTATGAAAGAACCAAGCACAGGGAGTTGTATATTTTCTAATAATATATAACATATCTATTTAGAGCTTTGGATTATTAGACAAGAAAAGTATCAAGGTTTCAAATATGAAGTAAGTTTCACACTTCATGTTGTATAATAGAATGTCTTGTATTGTGCCATAACCTTTTCATTATAAAATGCAATGTGTGGTGAAACTAGGTGCTGCTTGATCACTGCCAAATGATGAATTCGATCTTGATAGGAATTGCCGTCTGATCATTTGTGGAGACATCTTTATTCTGAGGCAGTTGATCTGGCTTTACTTGTCACTTCTTCATCCTTCTCCGTCCTTCTTATCTTCTTCTTCATTGAGCAATAATTAATCCTGAGAAGGCTTGTCATAAACTGTTTATGTATATATATAATGAGAATAAACTTCCTTTGAGGGTGAATAGTATTTTGCTTATTAACTTATACACCAGGCTGTCATTGGAGAAACCTTGTAAATTGATGAGGTGTGTTTTCATTAGGCACTATTGATTTGATTTTGAGATCTTGTGTCAGTCTGCTTGATATGAATTGTAAAAGCTAATATTTTGACTGACAACAGAAAGCCTTCAACAGACAGAACTGCAACCCAAGCAGAGTTAGGCTTGTGTTTGATTTCAACCTGTTCTCTGTATTACTGCCTTCACTGCAATTTTGATTGTTTTCAAGGGACTTTACTTGGTCACCTTCAGACAATCTTATCGCTTACTGGGTGCCAGAGGACAAGGACACCCCTGCCAGGCTGGTTATTATGGAGTTACCAATCCGGCAGGAGCGCCGTTCCAAGAACCTCTTCAATGTCGCAAGTGTAAGCACCATTGTTATACAAGTACCATTAAACTTGCTTCACCAGTTCATAGTTCTTTTAAGGGCATTGCACCTTATGCACCTCACTGTAGATGTGCTTTGAGCTGGAGAGCTTCCCTTGTTGACAGACATGTGATTCTCTGCAGACAGTGCCTCAATATAAACCTCCCCCATGTATGTGTTACAGGGATTATGTTTTCTCGGAATCTTTTGTCGCTTTGAGTAGTTATAGAGTAGTAGAGAACTTAGCTTATGAGGAAAGAGAGAAATCGAGTGAAGAGGTTATTCACTGAATAACTATACACATGGAAACAAGGGGTTTATATATATATGGATGAAACGAGGTTAATGGTCCTACTACATATGAATCCATTGAAATTGTTTAGATTTCTTGTCGACTTTGTTTTAATGGTTATCGTGATTACCCCCATGGTGAAATGCCACTGGTTTTCGTGCTTCAAGACTATTTACAATTGCATTTCAAGGGGATGTCTGTTGTTCTATTATAGTGCAGAATGTATTGGCAGAAAAATGGAGATTTCTTAGCCGTCAAAGTTGAGAGATACACCAAGAGCAAAAAGGTAAAAACAGCGTATTGAGAAAAACTGATATAAGCTTCTTTACGTAGAAATTTGTTAATTTGGTTAACGTTTTGTGTAAATATTTATGGGTGTTAATCATCTTTCTCAGTTGCCTGCAGTTTTTCGTGCCATTTTGGTACTTGTTTTTAACAATGCCATGTTAGTGCCTGCTGCTGTACAGCGAGGTCAAAAAGACATATTTATCCTGGCTGGCGTCGGGTAAACTAAAAGGCGGATTTGTAGGCGTAATATTTCTTCAATGACTCACTCCTGATCCAATCTTCAAGTAAAATCACATTTTGACTGTGTGCAATAAAAGTTATTATTTCAATTGATCTTTTAGGCCTTGTTCAGTACCTTAGAGTTATTCAGAACAAGAATGAAGGACATTCCAGTTGATACTTTGGATCTGAAAGGTGAATTTTTGATTCAAGTCTTTCTTAATAAGGGCTTAATGTACTTGATGTATTGTGTCTCTTTTTTGTCTAATTTTTAACACGTATGCAAACGGCCTAGAACATCCTGAGACAATACTTCAACTTGCCATTTGGCACACCTTAGCATCAGATATATACAAGAACAGACAGAGAAAAATAAGTCATGCTCTTAAGTTTTGAAGCAAGAGACGTTTTTATTTCTGACCTATGACTTGCACAGATAACTTTTTTGTTGCCAATGTGATACAGTTAATTGAGCAACAACATTCATTTGTGCAATAATAATCGCGGATTTTATTAGCTTTTGGATGGTTGTCCACAACCAAGAGTCAGTCGTCCTGCGTACACTACTATTTCTATGCTCACCTTGTAGGCTACGTTTGTTCATATTGAAGTGATAGACTGATTGATTTTCGACATTATATATTTTCAGAACCTATCATCGATTTTGATTGGGAGCCTAATGGAAGCAAGTTCGTTGTTTTACATGGCGAATCACCGCACATATCTGCAAGCTTCTATGATATCGAAGAGGGAAGCTTGGGAAAAGTGGTTCTTCTCAGTAAGTGCTTGAAATTAAGGCTTATTTACATAATGGGAAGTACGTTGAAAAAATGAAAAAAATTTCCAAACTTCTCTTAAGCAAGTCGTAAAGGGGGTCCTATCAGATTGGATTCTAAGGAGCTGGTGTTTATCACCGTGTGCTGGATTGCAGAAGTTTGTGCTTCTTTTCAGTTCAAACACTAACTCTTTTAATTGAATTTCAATTTTTAGAGACCTTTGAAAAGAAGCAGCTAAACAGTATATTTTGGTCACCAACTGGGCAATTCGTCTTGTTAGCAGGCCTGAAGAGGTTTGTTCCATTTAAACTAGTTCGATTTTTTTCGTATGTCCTGTCCCATTTTGTAAGTCCTGTATTCGGACATTTTGGTATGTGCTCACTTGACAGGTGAACCAAAGGTGTACACATTCGGTATAAACGTGTGCACCGTCCTTCCTTTGTCTCGTAGCAACTTGATTTCCAAGAGTTCACTTCAAGGTGCTATCGAGAACTTCATAAGGCCTGGACCTGCAAAGCTACTGAATAGGCTTTTTATAATGACTTATGGCATTGAGCCGTTCATACATGAATATTAAGTGTTTTGGTTGCTCTACAGTTTCAGCGGGGTCCTTGAGTTTTATGACACCGGTGACATGACCCTAATGAACAGTTGCGAGCACTTCATGGCGTCTGATGTCGAATGGGACCCAACTGGCAGATACGTGACCACTTCAGTCAGCTGGTGGGGACATAAGGTAATCAGCACATATCATCGATTAGGTGATCGGCTATCGTCGATTACGTTTGATGCCATCCACGGCATAAAAGTTGCAGCACTTTATCGAAACTTAATACGTTATCAACACATATCGTCAATCAGGCGATCAGGTATCATCGATAAGGTTTGATTCCATCCATGGCCAAATGCTGTGACACGCTTCGCTACTTGAAATACCATTGGACACTTGAGATACAAGTCCTTTACTTCTTGGTCTTTGATGATGTTATTAACCTACATTGTTTGATTTGCAATGATGACAGTAAATGTCTGAAAAGACCAATCAAAGCTATTTTCTCATTTTGTACCAGACGATTTGCCCTTCGACATGTGATAAAGGGTGACAGGGGTACTTTGTTGTTGTTGTTGGCAGGTGGATAATGCATTCAACATGTGGTCCTTCCAAGGACGTTTGCTCCAGACCCAGGCTATGGACCAGCTTTGTCAATTTTTGTGGCGCCCGAAGCCACCTAGTCTCTTGTCAGACGATGATGTCAAGGTAAGCCGATGCTCTACCTACCTCCACATCCATGAATTTTAAATTAAAATTGATTTTGCCAAGATGATACTTTGATCATAATATAAGGAGATATTTCTTCAAAGCAGTTTTCGCCCTTCACCATCCCCTTTTTCATGATCCTCTATGTTTGTACGTTTGTCGTGAAAAGCTGAAGTATAATTGTATTGCAGTGAAGTTTCTTGAAACATAAATTAATTGATAGATAAACTATGTAACATTTTCACTTATTCGTCAGACCTTTTCATGTTGATGTCCCTTTTCTGTAAATAGGACGTAAAGAAAAATTTCAAGAAATACCAGAAGATGTTTGAAGCGGAGGATATTATGAAGGATACCGAAGCCTCTAAGGTACGTTTGATCCATGATTTGGTCCATAGTTTGGTCCGTAGTTTGATCTATAGTTTGATCCGTAGTTTGATCCGTAGTTTGATCCATGATTTGATCCATAGTTTGATCCATAGTTTGATCCATAATTTGATCCACAGTTTGATCCATAGTTTGATTCATAATTTGATCCATAGTAGTTTGATCCATAGTTTGATCCATAGTTTGATCCGTAGTTTGGTCCATAGTTTGATCCACAGTTTGATCCATGATTTGATCCATAATTTGATCCATAGTAGTTCGATCTACAGTTTGATCCATCGCTTGATCCATAATTTGGTCCACAATTTGATCCATAATTTGATCCATAATTTGATCCATAGTTCGATCCATAGTTCGATCCATAGTTTTTTCACATCGGTATGTTTTCATTTGATGAAATGTGCCCGTCTTTTGTGCTGAATTTCTGAATGCAGTTGCATGGTAGCTGTATCAAATGTGAAGCTTTGGGTGGCAACCTAGAAACATCTTGGTTCTTACTTCAAAGACCAATGCTTAAATTCAAAGGTTTTTATGAAAGACAGGAGGACTTCGTCGCTTGATGGAGCATTTTCGAGCCCATTTTTGTGGTGCAGTTTTGAGATGACTTCAAGAGCTCAATTTGATGTCGAATGGATGTGGTTAAAGCCTGAGTATATCATACAGCATAACATATTAGACAATTCCATACAATACCATTTGTCGGACTTACGAACTGCAAAGCACGCGTTACTTTTTTCAATCAATGGATAGAGCGGTGTTTGGTAGTCTATCTTCACCAGCGCGCTCGCTTAAAAGTCTTGCTATATGAAAGTGCGCAATCTTTAATTTTTTTTCATTTCAGGAAATTATTGACAAAAGACGAAGTCTGTTCAAAGAATTTTCTGAGATTCGCGAAACCCTGAACGCTGCTTATGAAGATTATAAGGAGAGACGCTTACAGCTGCGAGGAGGTAAGACTCCAGTGTCCTGGTTTTCATTCGAGAGATTCTACTGCTTGCCAATCACATTCTACTGTATGATAAACACGTATGATGATTTACGTTTACACCCGTTTCTGCAATGGCCTCTTCATACATGAAACATACGCGTATTCATTTGATGTTAGTTAAAGGTGCTATTGGCTTCTCAACAAAAAAAGCCTTTATTTCTTGTTTACCTTCTTCTACAAATTTATCACAACGAGCCCCCCCCCCCAAGTCTTCTATTTGGTACCCTTTTTTATCGTGAACTGATGTTTTGTCAACCATATCTACGTTTTAAGGCATGTGACTGTAATCCTTGTGCTTGTTTTAAAGCCCTCTGAAACATTACAATGGCAGCACAACAATAATGTCTATTAAGAGTAGGCTATTTAATCAGGGATGCTGTTTCGGATTTGCTGTATTTATTTACTGCTTGACTATCACTTTGTTTTGCTGACAATTTGTTGTGATCACCACTGAAATCTGTCATCAATCGTAGGTCTAGACACTGACTCTTTGGAAGAGGATGCGGACATCGAGGAAGAGACCATTGAATTTTTCATTAAAGAAGAAACCGAGATCATAGAAGGCGAGTGATCAATTGAAAACACAGCGATCAAGTTAAACAAGAAGAAAAGAAAATCACCGTGCAACCCTCACCATTATCTAAACAAAAGTTTTAAATAGGACACTAGCACTAAAGGTAGTCAGAAGCAGGCTATCTTTAGTGAATTTTTGGCAACTTAATTAGTTAGAATTCATCATGTTTCTCACGAATACCGGGTTTACTGAACTTGAGACTTTAATTACACGCTTTGCCGAGATCCGCGTGAAACCGCGCAGAACCACGTGTTTCATTGAAAGTATCGCGGGTGACGCCGGGAAAAACGCGGATTGGAAGTGTGTTTATGATGTAGACCTAAGTAGCTTGTTTAAATGGTTTTTGAGACTACCATGGAAAAGGCGTAATTGTGCTAATTTTGGTGATACGGCCGTATTTGTGGTATACTAATTAGAGAAATATTTTTGCAGTGCAATGAAAATTGAACATGACTTGATTCAAAGGGTTTCTGTTGGTTGCACCTAAGAGTTCTCTGTTCGTAGTGTGTACCAACTGTTCCCTATCGATCAACTACATCATTATTGACCTTTTGGGCATCTAATGTTTTCTTATTTTTGGCATTTTGTTTTACGATCTAGCGACAGGGTGTTGGTATATCACCTTCTTTCATTACGCTTTACTTTCAACAATGTTCGCATTTGCCCTCTTCTGCCAAAGTACTCCATTGCCAAAGCTTACTATTCGATGTCAAACCAATCTTTCAGAATATTTTTACTAGTTTACAAAAAGCATTTTTACCTTCAGAGGACTCACCTCCTGCGAGTGTGGAGTCCTTATTCTAAGATATCTTGATCATAAGGGCTTCTCAGTAGGAGATAATCATAAAGCACTAATTATCGGAATTGCAAGAGGGGGTCTATTCGTATTCCTTGGGGGTATTATCAAATGCCAGCGAAGGAAAATAGTTCAGAATGGAGAAGTAACGAAAAAGTATTAGAAGGTCCTCTAGAAAGGCACACGAAAGTATTAAAGCGCTAAACTGAATCATCTCAAAGTTTTAAATTGATGAACTGTTGTGATATCAGCTTGAAAAAAGCATATTTTTGGTGTTAATGCCTTTTCAGATTTTGAAATGTGAGCCTTTGTTTCTTTCTATAGTTTTGTTGTATTTTTGTTGTTTCAGACAATTTCTGCATAGACTATGGAAAAATACGTAATTAGAGTCAATCCAATTACATCTAGTTGTGTATGATACTAAGTTTCTGAGGAGAAGGAAGGCAGGCTGTGTTCTCAAAGTAAATGTTTGCTGTATCATGTTAATGCCACTGTGTTTCTTGTTTGTCGAAGATGGGGTCACAAGGGTAATTACTTTGCAAGAATTGGCGGAAACAATCTTTCAGTTTATGAAGTCCCGGTAAGAAACAGAAAACACAAATGTTTCTCATTCTTTTGCCATTGATGTAAAAAATGATGATATATAAAGTTTTGTTCTTTTCAATGTTAATAATAATGAAGCATGTTTGATATATCATCAATATAAACTTCCCAAAAATATTCACCCACACATGTAAATGTCATTCTTTATGAAATAACCAAGTACAGGGAGCTGTATATTTTCTAATAATATATAACATATCTATTTAGAGCTTTGGATTATTAGACAAGAAAAGTATCAAGGTTTCAGATATGAAGTAAGTTTCATGTTGTATAATAGAATGTTTTGTATTGTGCCATAACCTTTTCATTATAAAATGCAATGTGTGTTTAAACCATGTGCTGCTTGATCACTGCCAAATGATGAATTCGATCTTGATAGGAATTGCCGTCTGATCATTTGTGGAGACATCTTTATTCTGAGGCAGTTGATCTGGCTTTACTTGTCACTTCTTCATCCTTTCATCTTCTTCTTCATTGAGCAAGAACTAATCTTGGGAAGGCTTGTCATAAACTGTTTATGTTTATTTATTTATATATATATATAATGAGAATAACCTTCATTTGTGAGTGAATGGTATTTTACTTATTTACCAATACACTCGGCGCTCATTGGAGAAACTTTGTGAAATTATGAGATGTGTTTTCATTAGGCACTACTCATTTGATTTAGAGATCTTGTGACCGTCTGCTTAATATGAATTGTAAAAGCTAATATTTTGACTGACAACAGAAAGCCTTCAACTGCAACCCAAGCAGAGTCAGGCTTGTTTTTGATTTCAACCTGTTCTCCGTATTACTGCCTTCATTGCAATTTTGATTGTTTTCAAGGGACTTTGCTTGGTCGCCTTCAGACAATCGCTTGCTGGGTGCCAGAGGACAAGGACACCCCTGCCAGGCTGGTTATTATGGAGTTACCAAACCAGCAGGAGCGCCATTCCAAGAACCTCTTCAATGTCGCAAGTGTAAGCACCATTGTTATACAAGTACCATTAAACATGCTTCACCAGTTCATGGTTCTTTCAAGGGCACCTTATGCACCTCTCTGTTGACAGACGTGTAATTATCTACAGACAGTTCCTTAATATAAACCTCCCCCATGTTGCAGGGATTATGTTTCCTCGGAATCCCTTGTCACTTCCTGTGATAAATGCTCTTCGTGGTCTTTAATGATGTGATTAACCTACATTGTTTGATTTGCAATGATGACAGTAAATGTCTGAAAAGACCAATCAAAGCTATTTTCTCATCTTGTACCAGACGATTTGCTCTTCGACATGTGATGAAGGTATACAGGGGTACTTTGTTGTTGTTGTTGGCAGGTGGATAATGCATTCAACATGTGGTCCTTCCAAGGACGTCTGCTCCAGACCTAGGCTATGGACCAGCTTTGTCAATTTTTGTGGCGCCCGAAGCCACCTAGTCTCTTGTCAGACGATGATGTCAAGGTAAGCCGATGCTCTACCTACCTCCACATCCATGAATTTTAAATTCAAATTGATTTTGCCAATATGATACTTTGATCATGATAGGTGGAGATATTTCTTCAAAACAGTTTTCGCCCTTCACCATCCCCTTCTCCATGATCCTCTATGTTTGTATGTTTGTCGTGAAAAGCTGAAGTATAATTGTATTGCAGTGAAGTTTCTTGAAACATAAATTAATCGACAGATAAACTATGTAATATTTTCACTTATTCGTCAGACGTCTCATGTTGATGTTCCTTTTCTGTAAATAGGACGTAAAGAAAAATTTAAGAAATACTAGAAGATGTTTGAAGCGGAGTATATTATGAAGGATACCGAAGCCTCTAAGGTACGTTTGATCCATAGTTTGATCCATAGTTTGATCCATAGTTTGGTCATAGTACTTTGATCCATAGTAATTTGGTCCATTATTTGATCCATAGTGGTTTGATAGTTAAAACTTTTATATTCTATATGGATAACTGTTTTTCATTTCATTTCATTTCTTTTTCATTTGCTATGCGTGAGATTCTCATACCACATGTGACATCATACTTAGAAGTGACATTGTTGTTCTGAAAATAAAGCTTTTCGTTTATGTTAGTGAAATGAGTTCCTTATAATGAATATGATATCTAACATTGTACCTTAATATTATTAGAAAATTTACTCCTAACCAACAATTTTAGCTTGTAGCAACAAGAAATGTACTTACCTACATTTGTAGTTAAGAAGCCAGTTATTTATTGAGGGATTATCTTTGATTGGCTTGACTCCAATTTGTTATATTGCTGCTTTGCACTAGGTTCCTGGTCTCTTACTCACCACCAATAGACCCAAACGATCCTATGGTAAGTTTAGAGTGCATATCTCCACTTTGATAATGTCATTGCACTTTTTAAGCTCATGAAATGCACTCACATTTTTGAGTTCATTTTAATCAAAAGTGCTAGAACAAACTGGGGTTTTATTAGCAGCAAGTAGCATCTCAACTATTTGCAGCCAGTCGGCCTTCAGATATTGTGTAATAATTTTTTATACCAATTAAGCATTGCTTTTTTGCTTAAAGTAATTCAAAATGTGTTTGAGTTAAGTTTGACTCTGTAAAATTTGTTTGTGTCAGATATGTGCATTCCTTGCTTATTAAATAATGCTCTTAGTAGATGTGTAGAATATGTGTAGGATAATCTTATATTGCTGTCTTCATTACAAAAGTTGTAAAAACTGGAGCATGTTCAAAGAAAGGTCTTGCTATGTGGTACAAAGTATATGTATATATTTCATTTTTTGTTCGTCTACAGTCAATAATATTTTGGGATGTTAGAACTGGTGCCAGAAAAAGAGCATTTGCACCTGGGGAATCAGCACAATGGCCCGTTTTCAAGTATGTATTGTACTTGTGTAAGACAAGTAGTCAACTTTTTGCAAAATTAACATGGGCCAAATTTGTAAGATAAATTTACAGGACAAATATCCTGATTTTCCTTTGGTATTCTTGATTGTGCAGACTTTCAATAAGAGTCTATTTTAGTACTCTTGAATGAAAGTTTGTTTGAAGCTGACCACTAGCAGATGATGAAACTATTTTGGTAGGAATTTGTTTTAGACAATTTCTGCATAGCATTTGGAAAAAGAAAAAATATGTAATTAGAGTCGATCTCAATTGCATCTAGTTGTGTATGATACTAAGTTTCTGAAGAGAAGGAAGGCAAGCTGTGTTCTCAAAGTAAATGTTTGATGTATCATGTTAATGCCACTGTGATTCTTGTTTCTTGAAGATGGGGTCACAAGGGTAATTACTTAAGGATTAGCGGAAACAATCTTTCAGTTTATGAAGTCCCGGTAAAAAAAGAAAACATAAATGTTTCTCATTCTTTTGCTATTGATGTCAAAAATGGTGATTTGGCTGTAGATAGAACCAAGCACAAGGAGCTGTATATTTTCTAATAATATATAACCTATCTATTTAGAGCTTTGGATTATTAGACAAGAAAAGTATCAAGGTTTCAAATATGAAGTAAGTTTCACACTTCATGTTGTATAATAGAATGTCTTGTATTGTGCCATAACCTTTTCATTATAAAATGCAATGTGTGTTGAAACTAGGTACTGCTTGATCACTGCCAAATGATGAATTCGATCTTGATAGGAATTGCCGTCTGATCATTTGTGGAGACATCTTTATTCTGAGGCAGTTGATCTGGCTTTTCTTGTCACTTCTTCATCCTACTTCATCCTTCTTCGTCCTTCTTATCTTCTTCTTATCTTCTTCTTCATTGAGCAATAATTAATCCTGAGAAGGCTTGTCATAAACTGTTTATGTATATATATATAATGAGAATAAAGTTCTTTTGAGGGTAATAGTTTTGCTTATTAACTTATACACCAGGCTGTCATTGGAGAAACCTTGTAAATTGATGAGGTGTGTTTTCATTAGGCACTATTGATTTGATTTTGAGATCTTGTGTCAGTCTGCTTGATATGAATTGTTAAAAGCTAATATTTTGACTGACAACAGAAAGCCTTCAACAGACAGAACTGCAACCCAAGCAGAGTTAGGCTTGTGTTTGATTTCAACCTGTTCTCTGTATTACTGCCTTCACTGCAATTTTGATTGTGTTCAAGGGACTTTGCTTGGTCGCCTTCAGACAATCGCTTGCTGGGTGCCAGAGGACAAGGACACCCCTGCCAGGCTGGTTATTATGGAGTTACCAAACCAGCAGGAGCGCCATTCCAAGAACCTCTTCAATGTCCCAAGTGTAAGCACCATTGTTATACAAAGTTTTATTGAACCTGCTTCACCAGTTCATGGTTCTTTTAAGGGCATTGCACCTTATGCACCTCACTGTTGACAGACGTGCAATTCTCTACAGTTCCTTAATTAACCTCCCCCATGTTACAGGGATTATGTTTCCTCGGAATCCCTTGTCACTTCGTGTGATAAATGGTCTTCGTGGTCTTTAATGATGTGATTAACCTACATTGTTTGATTTGCAATGATGACAGTAAATGTCTGAAAAGACCAATCAAAGCTAGTTTCTCATCTTGTACCAGACGATTTGCTCTTCGACATGTGATGAAGGTATACAGGGGTACTATGTTGTTGTTGTTGGCAGGTGGATAATGCATTCAACATGTGGTCCTTCCAAGGACGTTTGCTCCAGACCCAGGCTATGGACCAGGTCTGTCAATTTTTGTGGCGCCCGAAGCCACCTAGTCAGACGATGATGTCAAGGTAAGCCGATGCTCTACCAACCTCCACATAAATGAATTTTCGCCTTTTATCTTAGCAAACACTTTGGGTTCAAATGCATTGCATTTCTAACGTGAGCAAGACCTTTGTTGTTGAAGCCGTTATTTTTTGAATTATCCAATTTTGAAAATTTAGCCAGGATTCCTTGCCAGAGGCAGCCTTGCCTAGTCGCCTAAACAGTCTGCAGTCTTAAGTAAAGTCAAGTGTAGTAACGTACTGTTTGCAACGAAACTCGATTCCATTTCCATATGCATTCGATGTTATTGAGGTCTCCTTCCATTGTGAGCGTTTGGTTACCGCCGATGGGCGTTTGAGGGTTAAGAGTTTTGTTCGTAGTGTTCTATGAAAAACATCTCCCATCATATTAAGAGTCCCTCTCATCATATTAAGAGTCCCTCTCATCATATTAAGAGTCATTGTTTTCTGTGTCGGCCGGGCCTCGATCCTATCAAACTAAAGGGGAATCGCCTTCAAAGCGCGAAAATTCCTCTCCTGGTTAATGGATTCAAATTTAATACCAGAATGAGATCAGGACTTATTGTATTTTTGTACATAGCTAGACTGTCCACCTGGACCAATACGGGACGCGGGAAGTTCCTTGAAGCAAAAATTAATTGATAGATAAACTATGTAATATTTTCACTTGTTTGTCTGTAGTATCTCTTTTCTGTAAATAGGACGTAAAGAAAAATTTCAAGAAATACCAGAAGATGTTTGCAGTGGAGGATATTATGGAGGATACCGAAGCCTCTAAGGTACGTTTGATCCATAGTTTGATCCATAGTTTGATCCTTTGTTTTGCTGACAATTTGTTTTGATCACCACTGAAATCTGTCATCAATCGTAGGTCTAGAACGGACTCTTTTGAAGAGGATGCGGACATCGAGGAAGAGACATTTAATTTTTCATTAAAGAAGAAACCGAGATCATAGAAGAAGGCGAGTGATCATTGAAAACACAGCGATCAATTGAACAAGAAGAAAAGAAAATCACCGTGCAATGTGACCGGAGAAAAACGCGGATGGTAAGTGTGTTTATGATGTAGACCTATTTCTACACTTTCTGGGCATGCATTTCATCCATCATTTGTACAATTACAACGGCAAACGTTAAAGACCTTACTGTCCGCTTCTGTTTACAGATAGCCAACGTTTCAAGAACATAAAACTATTTGCGTAAGTATTGTCATTTCTTTTTAATTCATTCCTCCACAAATCCTCCAAGTCTCCACAAATTTTCAAATTAACAACTACCAGTTTTGTATAAATGAATTGAACAGTGAAATTTTAAGAGCAAGCCAAAGAACGAACGCAACCTTTTCAACCCGTGGACAATTTGTAATCCCTTCAATTTCATTCCAATGTGAAATTGTAAAAGAAGTCAACCTGCACACATATACCGCACACCGCTTTTTTCCAATGTTGTAATTTAAAAATTTCGTACAATCACTCAAAAGCTATATTTTCCTCCTAATAGAATGGACGAGCAAACTTTGAAGAGGTTAGAAAAACTGGAGAAATATGCAGCAAAGACAAGCGCCGAATTGCTGCGCATACATAGGAAGCTAGAAGTCGCAGAATGCCGATTAATCGTCATTCAAAAAGAAATTGGGGATATTATTATGGACATTAAGAAGCAGACAAATATAAACAAAAGTTTACAAAACGATAAGATTGATGCAGATCTTTTGAATAACGAAGATTAAAACACATGAAAATATCTAGAAAGCGTTCTCTTCTCCTACCTCTTGAAACTTTACAAATTGATTGAAGTTGCGTTCACCTATTACTTTCTTGTGAAATTAGCAAAAAGTTAAATTCTGATCATAGAATACGAACAAAATGTAAAAAGCAGCATTTAAGAAATAACGTCTGAACAACTCCACAGTTAAACATATCGCACCTTTGAAGCAAATCGAAACCAAAATAATTTAGAGCAACCTCTGGCAACAACGACAAATACTAACAGAACGAAATATAAAAAACTATCAAAAAGACTTAAACAAGCACCAAAAATCAGCCTAGCGGAAAAAAGACCTGGATGTTTGGTTTGGTTTCAAATGATATCATTTCAGTTTAAATTGTAATTATCGAAACAATTGGAACGTGAATATAAGTAGACCAATAATTTGCTGAAACATACTTTGGTACAACAGAAGACTAGCCCCCGAAACCCCGCTGCGCGGGCTAAACCCCTTCTGTGGAGCGGAATTGCCCCTTAAAACTACCCCATAAACAAAATAGACATGTCAGCCTCGGCAAGAATAGAGCCTCGCATCGAGAGCAAAAATGACGTAATGCATAGCCACGCACCGCACACTTGAAACGAAAAAATGACTCGCCTTCCCTACTCGCACTCATGTGACAATCGCTAGGACGGGGTTCGCAAAAGATGAAGGGTTGAGGCTCCCCCGGGTTGTTTAATTTATTTTTGATGCAGTTAGGATCCCATCGTGTTTCTCTCCGGGAATTTCGCTCAATTTATTTCGCTCAATTTATTTCGCTTAATTTATTTCTCCCTCTGGTAAAAAACTATTTCCAAGCATTGATAAAAATGTCAAAAATTTAAGAAGTTCTATTTTGTTGTGCATTTTAGCTGTGTTTTGATGTGAAACTTTGCTGTTTTTATGTCAAACATGCACAAAAACAACACACAAATGACCACCAGAAAAGCTCCTCCCCCAGGGTTGCCATTTGGCTGTTTTGCCAGCAAGGCGTTCTGGCAACTGGTTACCCTTACGTCACTGATCACGTGACATAAAAGTGAAAAAGTTTGGACGTTCTCAAAATTTTGGGCAAAATTCTATACAAGTGTAAAGACAAAAATTACAATTATCTCAAGTTCCTCTTCCTCCAGTTTGGTCGAAGACACTGAAAAATCCAAAGGTTGGTGGGATAAAGATATGTTGTACGCATGCGCGGAACCAGGTCCAGTGAAAGATTTTGGACCAAATATGGCGGACGACCTTAAAACGCGGAAAGGTTGAGTGAAAGCTAGGTTCGTAAAGACACATGTCATGGGGAACAGTACGTCCAATCAAAATAGTGACACAGAACAAGAAGACGTAGAGGTTAATATAATTGTCTTCTTATGTTTGGTGTATTGTCTTGACTTGGACTGGTGGTAGCCATTGCCAAAACGAAACTATGGTCATATCTCACTGAGCTCAGTGGTTTGGGCAAATCTATACCATGTTGTTTCAACGAGCCATATTGTACCTAAGATGCAACCATGTTAAAGTTTGCTTGTACGTGTTTTGCGAGCTGCAAAGTTTTTAACTTGTAGAGTAGTTTCAGAAGTCATGTCAAACAACTTGAATTAAAGGTTTCTTTTTTGTTTTAATATAGTTTCATTATCCCAACCCATGCAACCTTTGATATGAGCCACCGTATTACTACATACGATCCAAGTTAAATGCAAGGTAGACACAGCCCAAAGATACCTTTTGATGGGAAATAGTCAAGCACCTTTCTTGTTGAAGCAACAACTGACCTTATCTTGCCTTGAAACTGGTCTTGCTAGGATGACCTTCTGAAGCACCCCTATTAACAGTTTCTATTTATTATTATAATTATTATTATTTTTAAGCTGGCAAACTTGTTGATAAGGGTGCTCAAAATATGGCCATAGTAGCACCATGTTAGCATTCCTGTTGATTTGGCTCTTGAAGGGATGCTACTAATATAGATTTTATGGCATGATATTGAAACTTTTCAGTGCCCACCTAAACAAGACTTATTTGAGGGCTGTTGAAGATGCAGAATAGAGTACAACAAAGTAATAGTCGTGAAAAAGTTACCTGGAGATGCATTCCTTGATGATTGTAAAGACAACATACAATATTAGTTTGTTTCTATGAAACTGGTAAAGTGGATTTGGGATGAACATGTAGAAGCTGTGGTTGTTCATTTTATGTAGCCCTGGCTCAATTTGGAGCCTTAAAAATTCCCATTAGATGTTAAAAGAAGTTCTCAGAGCCAAAAGACAAGTACATTCTTAATGAGACAGTTCATGTTAGTCATAATCATAAACTTGTTTCTGCCTGCTTCAAGATCAGTTTCCTTAGAAGCTCTGAAAGAAATTAGACTGATAAGTGAAAATAAAGAAAATAACTGGCTATGACTGAAATTTATAAATTAAGGTATATGTTTGAAATATCTGGCAACATCTGTTGATGTTTAATGCTATTTGGTCATTGGTCTTTAATGCTATCAGGTAATTGGTCTTTTCTTTATCCAATGTAATCTTGTGCATGTATATGTCAAGATCCACACCAGCATTTGTCAAAAACAATGAGGACAATTTCTTTAAAAAACCAATCATTGTTGAATTTAACCTTTATTTTACAATTTCAACATAGAATGGCACTTGCTGGAATGGTGCAACTTAGTCTTATGGGTGGATTTTGATATTTTTTGAAGCTGAGTAATTTGAAATGGGAGGATTAGTTCCTTTTAATTTCAGTATCATTGTGTGTTTTAAAAGATAAAAGGAATTTGCAAGTATGGTTAAATAAGGGTTTAAATGAAACCATGTTGTAAAAGCCAGATAGAAAACAGTATTTTTGTAGTATTTTAAGGTATTTTTTTAACATTTTTAAAATTAGCAATAGGCAAAAAAGTGTGTATAGTTTTTCATTTGAATTTGGTTTTTATTTGAGTGTTAACTGCTGCCAAATAAAATATTAATAAAATTAATAAAATATTATCCAACATGACTTATTCTAAAGCAACACAAGAATGCTCAATAATGAAGGGAAGAATTAACTGAATGGAATTAAGTTAGTAGAAGGATTGTTAGTCAGTATTAAAAAAAGTTATCAAGAGATTCCCTGAATTTGTTTAAAGAAAGTGTATCAATACAGCACTTAGCATGGAAAGGTTAATATCAAATGGAAATGTTTGTGAGTTAAGAAACATATAAAAGATCTGGAGATAGGCACCTGCTGAAGGTTATTTTGCCTGGCAGGTGTTCATGTCCCATAGTTGTTTCAAATCGATAGGCCCATTTTAAGGCATATAACTTATTAATGGTTTTCTCGAGACATGAATTATTGTTTTCAGTTGCTTGACACTTTGTAGAATTTTATTCAATGCTGTTAAAATTCATTGCTGGCCTCGTATTTTCACATTTACCACATTTACTTTTTCTTCATATTTAGGATTCATTTCATGAAAATGAAAAAGACTCTGGTATTTAAATTTTGTTACCTATTAAGTTTCTCATATATGTATTTGTTTAAATAATTTAACATGAGTAATTTGATTTGTAAGTAATTTTATGTAATATGAAAATTATTCTTGTACCATTGAATGTTTTGTTTTGTGTGTATTGAGATTATTGTTGGCTAAACACCATAGCCGTAGACAGCCATGGAAAAGTTATGATTCCATAGATTGTTCTTTAAAATATTCATCTGAATTTATCACAGTGTTCATATGAAAATTTCATCACCAAAATATTTTTAAGTTTCAAGGCCTTGTTTTGTTTCAAGTATACTTAACTTTTGCCTCTTTAAGCACTATTTTTTATCTCTTCTCTATTTTAGCTACTGACGCTGAGGGAAACTTAGACTTGAATGTGCTTTTTGATCTTCAAAAGCTGAGGGAGGCATCTTCCAAGTTGCTGTAATTATCTCAGTTACATATTCAATTGATGGTTGTCCATTGTCCATGATGGTTGTCCAACTCTTTAGAATATGTTCAAGTGCTTTTAACTCTTAGCTAATATCTTGCAAAATGCATTTGAGAAACCTATGCCCTGTGTTTGCTACAGTTTGATTCTCTGAAAATGATGCAAGACTTAAAGTTACACTGTGATATTGTCCTACATGAAATAATAGAGTACCTTTGGCAACAAAGGGATGCATCTATTGCACTCCAGAGAGCCTTTGTAATTGGATACTGACATTATAATGATTAATGTTGATTAATGATTCATGTATTTTGCAGAGAAGAAGCTGGCCCCAGCTTGCTGCAGCAACACCAGAGTGCACTTGTGAGATGGATTGATGATCGGAAATCCCGTGGTGAGGTTAGTGTTAGATGAATTCAATAGACACAGTTTGTTTTTTGAGAAGTTGAAAGCGTGTTTGACTTTTGATAGAAGCAAGCAGAAAGAGAAAGCTAACAACAAATGTTGTGTTTCCATAATTTCTATCCATAAGGAGAACCATTTAATTTCGCAATTCATAACTTAGAGAATTGTGTAATAATTTTTGTTTTATTTTTAAGTCATTGTTTTTGCCTATCAAAATTAAAATCTTGCAATCCAAAGTAAGTAAGGGAACAAGGCCATCTGGCCAGTACTTAAGATGACACTCACACTTATTATACTTGAACAAGAAAATAGAAAATCTAAGGTAGCTGTATACTTGGTATGCTGTAATGTATAAAATGTATTATATATATGTAATAAATGTGAGTTAATGAAAAAAACCAAAAGAATGTGAGTTAATTTGAGTTTGCAGTAGCAGTTTTGTATGCTTAAGATTTGATTTAGCCACCAACCAATCAAGTATTCTCTTGAAATCTCTTGCAAATGTTTTTGTTTACAGAGACAGATTCAAACGAATTGTACAAAACATATCAAAATTGAATTATTCTTTGTATATAAACTCTTTACACATTCAGCAAGCAAGATCTTTTAGAGTCAGAATCTTTGGCCAGTGCAGAAGTAATTGCTTCATTCAACCAAAGTTTAGAGCATTGACCCCTGTTTTTGTTCTGTAAAACTGAACGTTATTGGATAATTTTTAAATCTTATGATCCGATTTCGTTCGATAATGATCATAACAGACGTTCATTTGCATTTCTCTTTAATCCAATATTCATTTCGACTGGATATTGTGTTACAGCACGTTTTGTTCAATTCTTATCAATGACATTTTGACTTTTCGAAGGCACATTGCACCTGAAGGGGTGTAAAAGAATATCAGGGTGTGTTAGTTGTATTATCATGAAGTATGCAGGATCTTCTCTGGATGATTTAATATCTACAAATCACTCACAATCCTTCTCCTTCGCAGGAGACTGTGACGTTGTCTCAATTCTCGGACTTTCTTTCGAATCGAGATGTCAACAAAGAGTAGCTGCTGAGAAAGAACACCCCCCCCCCCCCCCCTAGATTAATTTCTTCTGATTTCGCACAAAGCGAAGTGATATGTTAGGCTGTTTTGTGACAAAACTGAATCCAGAAAGCATTTAGGAATTTGTTTTAATGAACACCGCTACAAATTGTTTGCGAGAGGCGTGATACATAAACAATCGATAAGGGGAGTTAGGCGAGTCTGCAATTTGAATGAAAATTTTTTATTGTAAATTATTCGTCATGCATAGATTTGATTCTAACCAACATTATAAATGAAAAATTGCTGTAGTTTCGTGATTTCACCCAAGAATAATTTTGCAAGGAAAAAATAAAAAGTACGAAAATTAAAAAGAGGGGCCGTCGAAAATTCTGGAATTTCAGTGAAAAGCTCATTGCCCCTTGTTGCAATTGCTGATTTCGCTGATTTATCTGATTTTTTAAATCTTTTCAGATTTTCCGACAATTTGATATCGAAGGTAATGGCATAGTGGATGCTGACCAGTTTCATGAGGTTTGTTGGTTCTTTTTCTCATTTTTTTCAACTCTAAATAATTCCAACTCAGGATTTTTCTCTCTTCTTTACCTCTTCCCCTTTGTTCCCCTTCTCTGTCTCTACTCTCCAGTTTATACTTGTATATACTATTTTAAAAATCTGAACTTAATACAGGTGTAATACAAGCCTTTTGAGCAAGCACGAGATGTTCATTTAAAAGTTGGCACATTAATGGGTCCACTGGATTATCACTGATTGCTTTCTCGCGACAAAAATTGTTGGGGCTTTAGTTTGAGTCTATGAGCGGGAGCTGCGAAGGGAAATGGTCATTACTTCAGATTTGAGATCAATGGCAAGAAATATGAAAATTAGTAATAAATTTTGCAAAATGTTGCTACCTTGGCACAATCAATGCAACCTAGCTTCCCAGTGTTTGAAAAACGCGCAACCGATTTCTATTAGATAACATTGGTGCATTATATAATTTCCCTTGCGCTTAAAGCTGTTTATCTTCAATAGATCCTGGTAAGCACTTGCAATAGCAGTGGAGTTGGCTTTCGGGACGATTTACAGTTTGTAAACGGCCTTTTCCAGGAATACCAATTCGTGCCAGGTTTGAACACCTTGTTCTCTACAGCCATATCCTGTTGAACTGCACGTAGCAGATGTGCCCGGCTAGCTCAGTCGGTAGAGCATGAGACTCTTAATCTCAGGGTCGTGGGTTCGAGCCCCACGTTGGGCGATATATTTTTCTTCTCGAAACAATTAATTTATCGGATTCACTAACATGTAATATTCTGGTAAAATGCAGGGAAAGCTCTTGCGGAAATTTATTTTATCTTTGTAAGTAAAATAATAATATATATATATTATTATTAAAGTTCACAGTTTTTGGAGCCACCGGAATTCAACTTCCGGAGATTTCTATCTATCAAGCATTTTTATATAATTTTAAACTCAGCCAGTATCCATTTTAGAATAGTTTGAGTGCATACATACTCTGAGCTCAGTGGCTGGAATTTTTTAATTTGGACCTAAAAATTACAAAGAATAAAATTTATAAAGTTGTCATAGAACAGTGATTGGGTTCGAAACGCAAGCTTCTTCTTTCCATTGAGAAATAAATCCGAATAAAGTTTAGTTAACTAATTATTATGGATTTGTTTTTCAGGATTCTTGGACGCTTTTACTGACGGAAAGACGGTTGTATCGAAACATGGGAAAAAGCTAAACAGAGTAATTAGTTTTTGACTTTATTTCCCCGCAAGGTACTTACATTCAACAAGTAAAAAGGGCTCACTAGCAAGAATGTTTTAATAATTAAGGGGCTCAAGAAAGGTTTTGCTGATCATGAGACTTAAATGTTGCCTTTTTATCTGAAACTCAAAAACCAGTGGTGGAAATTGCGGGGTTGTGGGGGCGGGGTAAATTATGTCATTTGTCGACAGAATTGCTTGCTTTTGTGGGCATTGACCACCACTTGAAAAATCAATTTCTGCCACTTTCCAAAACGAATTACTTTTGCAAAGGAATTTAATCTATCCTGTTCAGAATCGAATTGAATGTGCTTAAGAGGTTTCCATCAAATATCTGGGAGAGAGTTAAAATCGGTTACTTATTTTTGCAAATAGCATGGCATCCTTAAAGACGTTTTGAAGATCGAGTTTCCTAGGTCCACTCCAAACCCTTAACTGAGGAGAGCAGGGTATTCGCTATTACATTTTGCACCAAAGAAATCTTTAAAGCATGACCAATGGTACAGCAATTTGTTACATTTACTGTTATGACGTGATTTTCAAGTTATACCAATGAAGAAACTTGTTTTTTTAAAGCCAACAAAATTTTAAAAAACACAGACCCCAATTTTTTTAAAGAAATTACCCCTTTGATAAGAAACTGGTAAATGTCTGAAGAAATCTTGTTAACTTCCTTTGTGAAATAGAACAAAACATTAATTTTGAATGCAAACTTAGTACAAAGAACGTTTCTGGAATATTATTATCGTTTCCTAAAAGTGAAAAATACAAATCAAAATAGTATATATAGCATTTTCATCACAATCATTGAGCTTGTGTTTGAGTAGATGATCAATAATATGGTTTTTTGTACAAGAAACAAAAACGTGATTTTAAGTGTATATCTGATTTTATAAGAAACACATCAGACCTGAAATCAAAATAGTTTTTCTAATATGCTGGACACTACTGTAGTCAATTCACATGCATTAAAATATGTTTTTGAAATCGGTTAACTTCGTGAAGATTTCACAACTCTAATTTTCGATGTCGTTTTAGTTTCTAGAACGCAATCGTGCCCACAGCAATGCCATTTCGGTGCCTGCTTTAGAAAGTTTTGTTAATACCACCGACATGAGAATGAGGATTCTCCAAACCCACTTGTCATCAGTAAAGGAGAAAGCCGATATGCGAAAGCGAGACCCGCCTCTACAGGAAGACGAGGTTCTTAAACCCATTACGAAGTGTTTCACTTCTATTGAAGTGTCTTCCAATCGAGGCGAGATTCTTAAGTGAGTAATGGTGTGCTGTTTATCTGGCACTATTTGTTTTGTTGTATCCCTGTGTTTGCATGGTGGAAATTATTAGAGCACAAACTCGCCATTTTCATTTGCATTCAAAACAAGGTCCATCAAAATATTAATTCTTCCATATGTAAGAGTTAGTTTTTTAGTTCATAATGGTTCAAAATGAAGAAATTTCACAATAAAGAAATGCCTTCAAAATGTTATTTGGGTTTGTTTGGTCAGAGAAGCTTTCCTCGTACGCCAAATAATAGGTGAACTGTGGAAAGCTTCTCTGAAGGAGCTTTAATCAAATTCCGCGGTGATGTCCGAGCTCCTTCTCAGTGGCCATGCAGCTTACGGTCAGCACTATTATTGATAACGGGGCCTTTGTCTTTGCTCAGGTTGACGGACGGTGACACCAGAACCTTTTGGCAGTCAGATGGACCAGCGAGATCACACTGGATCAGGTACGATCACGGCCTTTGTAAACTGGTTAAAAGGAGGACTGGGCTCTAGCTATAAACAACGTCACTTTATTACAGCTTTTATTTTGATTTCGCCTTCTTTAAAATTGCTTGGCAGCTGCTATAGTTGGGTTAAAGCCAGTTCTACAGCGTTTGCACAGTGGGGACCGAATAGCGATGAGCCGTGATAAAGAATTGCAATCAAAGAAAACGCAAGTTCTCTGCTCTTTGTGTAAGGCGAACCGGCAGAACTATTATATAGATGCCCCCAAATGAACTTTCAAAGACAAAAAATGTCACAACTTCGTCATTTGGTTGAGATGCAATGTTTCACACAATGTTATGGTTCTATTACAAATGTGTTGTGAATGCTTCTTGGCTCACGAACTCTTTCAAATATGGTTTTAATTTAGTGGCCACGAGATTACTGTCTTCAGGAGAGCCAACGTTTCCTGGAACTTTAAGCCTTGCCAGATGTATCCATACGTTTTAGGTCTAGTTTTATACATCGGTCCTATAATTGTTTGCTACTGCCCATCAGGTTAACGAGGCATGTCTTAAGAACTAAAGTGATAGCAGTTTAACTGTTGCCATATGTTGTGAAGAATGTAATACGTGGGCTACAAGGATGAGCTTGAACTTGGCTTTATCTCATTTTCATAAACACAACAACCTTTGCACTATTAAGCCAATAACTCAAACTCTGTTAAACACCGTAACTCGCGTGCTCGACTCGACTCGTAACTCAACTAACTCGACTCACTACGTCACTACGGCCACACCTACGTCACATGTCGCATTAGCACGAAAGCGAGGTTGTGGCGTACGCATTATAACACAATTTACGATTGAAAAACCTACGCCATTTTTCGAGCACACGTTCAATGTAAACTACAGTTGTCATGCTTAGGAAAAGCAAGGCATATGAAGAAATCCAACGCATTACTTCTCCCAGGTTGAAGATTGCCCCTAATGTCGTCATCCGTCAGCTGTCAATCAACGTGGCGTCATCAGATGAAAGTTACATGCCCCATGTCGTCGTTGTGTCGGCCGGGCGGGACATGTACCACCTGACGGAAATCAGCGAGATGAAGGTGCCTAGCCAGTTCACGGGGAACTTCATTTTGGCCGAAAACATGAAGACCTGCTTCCCGGTTGTGCAGCTGAGCATCAAGCGTTGTCATAGCGACGGCTGTGACACAAGGGTACGACAAGTGAAGGCCGTCGGATACAGGTATGCTATTGGATGTTCAACTATTGGAACTAAAATCGCAGGCACCCGTGATCGAGAGAAAGGCACCCGTGATTTGAATTAGAATTCATATCATTTGGGCCAGAGCCTAATTGTAGATAAATCTACCAAATCACCGCTCTGTTTAATCTTTCTCCTTTTCAAACTCATTTCAAAATGAGTCCATCTCTGTCTTTAGTTCATCGCACACGGGACCATTTTGCTTGAGCAAAGTGTCATTCGTGGTTCTTTGCTCAGCAAATTGTTTTGGTGGACTCCTTGGATACTTGCTCTTTTTGACACGAGTGATCAAATTCTCTCTTTAAACCACCACACACGAGAGCATTTTGCTTAAGCAAAGTGTCATTCGTGGTCTTTTGCTCAGCTAAACGCTCTAGTGTGTGCCTGGCTTAAAGTCGTGTCATGAGTCTACTTGAAGAGTTAAATGTGTTTTTGGATGCTGTCTCTACTCGATTGCAGCATTGGAGTCTCGAGCGATGTCTATAAATTATGACGTCATTTATTTCGCGTTACAGGGTAGTCAAATCAAAAGGAGTAACTGTGATGGATGCCACGGCCATGTGGTATATGTCGGTGCTTGCGTCTACGGCTCAAGCTGCGTTACCCATTGCGCCGGGCTTGCGCGACGCCATTATCAGTCACACAA
The DNA here is from genome assembly GCA_003864495.1 of Nemopilema nomurai. NCBI lineage: Eukaryota > Metazoa > Cnidaria > Scyphozoa > Rhizostomeae > Rhizostomatidae > Nemopilema > Nemopilema nomurai. Next base: position 1,199,976 of record ML133420.1, read on the forward strand.
AGAATGCCCTCCTCCACATCCAACCGCTCGCCTTGTCATCCATGTCATCGGACAAACCAGGCTTCTTAAGCAATAATGTCATGGAGCAGATGGAGATATTTCTGAGCAACATCGTCTCGTACGTACTGTTGATTGATCGTCTTACTTCGAATAATGACTCGAGAGATATGACAAATGTTTGCAAAGGCCAGGGTCATCCCCTTTATTTGCTCGTTAAACCTTTCAAGGATTTTTTATCAATGTCCTGTTTAAGAAATTTGCATAAACTGGTGAAGCTGTAAACATATTTTTGATGCTTGTAGTATGTGGCAACAATGACATTTAAGCCTTGATTCTCTCTTATTCCTAGAACCTACTGTCAATGACTAGTACTCTGATTTTGTGACCATCTAATTTGTTTATGCTCTTCGTTATTCAGTCTCTCTGTCTCATTTTAGGATGAGCGAAAAAGCGGACCCGAACGATCTTTGTATTTTGCTCGAGTTTGCTATTGCCAGGGGAAGTCTTGGCAGTATCATCAATGTATTGAGAATCTTGCATGGTGAGATTGATCTAATCATCATACTTACCAAATAGATAGCCAGTTGAGAATACTATAGCTCCGCTGTTTCTCACGATAATGAAATATTATTTTTACAATTATTGTACTGCAAAATCTTTCTTCTGGTTCTAATGAATCTGTTCCAATTAAGCTTATAGCTTGGTATTTAATTCAACATCTTCCCTTTCAAATATCACTTAATATCCATGCTATAAGTCTTTTAGCTTCGATTTGTTTTTCAATCCTATGTTTTGTTAACAGAATATTATTTCCCTTGTTCCCGTTTGTTTAGATCGGGTGGACGAAGAGTACGATGCAGGCGCCTTTCTGAAGGATTTGGCTGACGTCAGAGATAAAGCTATCAGAAAACATGGTAACTTGCTTCCAAAAATTGTTCCTCGGCTCTGATCTCTTGTTCTCTTGATCTCATGGATTTGTTGTCATTGATAAGTAGATTTAATTTCGCGTCTGCTATACTCTGCTTCAGAAGCCTATCACCTACTCAAATAATGTCAGGAAAATGATGGACTTTTTACGTGCAATTGGCGCTGCCTCGTGTGTCTTATATATATGGACAGCTGTAAGGCTGGACCCTTTCAGGGATAAGAGCGTGACTTAATCTGAGCGATTTAGCGAATAACCGCCAAGTTTGGTAGAAAAATCAAACGAATGATAGTATTGGCACTCACAATACGAAAGTTTTTATGTAAAGTTATTCAATTTCTCTTGTAAACGAAGTTCAACCTTTGACGATGTAGCTGTGACGTTTCATTTAAGTAAGAATATGACGAAATTCGACCCCGTTGCTTTCTGTGTAATGTTCCAATTGATCTGTATCAAATTGAAAGAGTACCTCGGCTCTCCTATAAGACTCTTACTTTTGAAGCCCCTAGACATTGGGGTTCAGGGATAATTTGCCACCTCCTCCTCCTGCCCCCCTCTCGGCGGATCTGTTCCAGCTCTCGTATGCAAGTGTCGTTGTTACTGCAAAGGACAACTTGCAACGTGGCGCCTTTTGGCCCGTAAACCGTCTTGACGAGTAATGTAAACATTATTGTGCCGTGCCATTTCTAACTCCAGCGTTCTCTTTGTAGCTGCGCAGTTGGAGCTCACCGTTGCCCACTGCGATGGCGCATCTAAGGAATCGACAACCAGTCCATCGACTGTTCTATCCAATTCACTCACTGGCGAGGGTGATAATCATTTCTTCGCTTTTGCTTTAACTAAAAAGGAAGGCCTATATTAAAATTCATAACGATTGCTTTAGTCAATATTGTCAGTATTAATCATTCGCATTTTTAAGCCAAATTTTAATGCGCCTCCCGTTCAAAGTATAAGTTGCTATATTTTTGTCTTTTTCTTCTGTTTCTTCAAATTCCTAACAATTGCATCTTGAATATACTTTTGAGACTATATGGAAGAGCATTCTTACTATCTTTTCTACCTTATTTACAAATTTCTAATTGCCTGTTAACATTGTTCCAATATTCTTTGCAGCTTACCTCTCGTGTAGTGGCAAGAAGAAATTAAATTTCGCATTCACCGCAAAATCTAGGAATTTGATATCACCTACGAGAGCTTTTATCCGGGTAACGTATCTAGAATTTCAAGTCACAATCTTCATCTTTCTGGGAGCTATCTCATTGAAGGTGGCTTTCCTTGACTTTAAATGGAATATAATTTTAATGTACACTGCTTGTTTGTCAAGGCTGGGTTATCTATTGTATCAATTAGATATGTATCTCAAGAAAGGTATGAATTGGACAAAATTATGGCAAAAATCAAGAATGAGGGGAGAAGCAACAAACTGTAAACAAATTTCATTGGTTGCTTCTTCTTAACTTTTTATAAGCTCTCCTTCATTCTCTAATAAATTCTGATATCTAGGTTTTTTCTCAAACTTACCACCTTTCCACATTTTTTGTTAAATATTTTCACTTATTGCTTTCAAGAAGGGGGAAGAACTAAATATTTTTTAAACTGTAAGATAATAGAAGATAACAGGGCTGGGTTTTTGTAGTAGAAACGGATTTTTCTTTTCTAATATTTTATTTCATAAGTCTGTAGTATGGTTGTTGAAGCAGTTATTTCAACTGATTATATTTAGTTTTTTTGAATGGAGGATATCGAATTTTTACTTAAGGCAACTGTGTGTTAATCATACCCAACAATTTTGTTGTTTTGAATGAAATGAATTTATTTTTCATTAAGAATGAATTTTATTGTTGTGAATGAATTTTCCATTAGCTTTTGTGTTGTTTTTAGACTGATGCTATATGTAAACGACTCTCTAGCAATCTCTCTCAAGATTTCTTAACTTTCTAAGTTTGTTTTTGAAGGTTTCAAGAGGAGCGAATGGTGCCTCGGATGGACTTGTATTTGTTCTTGATTCCCTTGATATGTAAGTTGACCCAGGCACTCAAGCTATCGTGCGTTATTCACTTTAATGCTTCACTTAGCTAGTTGGTCTCATTCTGAAACCTCAGACTAAATATGGATGAAATAATCTCTTCTAGCTATCTCCGAAATGTTTCCTTTTTAACAATGGCAGTAGATTATATTCATAGTGCTGGTGTCAGCAGTGTATTGGAAGTAAACCTGGTAGTGTTTTTGATGTGTTGATTTTAGTACTGTTAGTTAAAAATGACATCGTTATGATTTTCATGTCGGGTGAAGGACAGCTTTTGCCAAGCAAAGATAGCGGAATCTAGAGAACAACCCAGTATTTAAGCGACTTAGAAGAGAGGGCGCTGAGTAAGAGATTTTATGATCTAAGGCAAGAAACACCTGAGAGAGAAATGATATCTCTTGTGCTTTTAGGAAATCGTTGTCGAAACAAGAAAAAGAAGAGGATAAAGAAGAGGACAGGTTTGAAAGGTTGAAGGAATACGACTCTTGGACAAGTGATGACTACAAGGAACTTTGCTCAAAGTAAGTGCAATAGCATCAACTGAATTTGAAGGGAAACAGGAGATGGGCCTTTGATAAACAGTTAGTTGTTTACCAATCCTCTTTGCATGGGTAATTGACTGAAAGATGAAATCAGTTTGGTTCTCTTGAAAAGGCTATAATCAACATGTGTACGACTGCTATTTGATCACTTGAGGAATGTAATTACCGCCATCACAGCAAAATATTTGAATCGTTGAAAATATAATGCTCTTCGTAAACAAATCAATTTTTTTTGCGTGGATGACTTACTCGAAAATGGTGTCAGCATTCAATAATACTATAGTTGCTCGTTTTTTGTAATCAATAAGGAGTTTTGGCACGTGACTTGTTTTCTTTTTATGACCTCGGAAACGTTATGTGTTAATTGATTTGTTAAAACTTCTGGTGCATTAAGTTCATTATGACCTGTATTTTAGGATCAAAAATGGTTACAAGCCAAAGGAGGAAGATCCTGTCGCTTATTTTAGTTTTGACAAAGACTGGTAAGTTAACCGTCATCTGTCGAGGTCAAGCAACCTTCATTTTGTATGGATTTATTATTATAATTAAAATCTTTGACCCGTCAAATATATATAAAAGCGTCAGGCTATTAATCAAATTCAAAGTTTTGCAAAAGTTAGGCCAGGGCCTCCGAGGAAGGGGGGGGGGCGGCGGGGCATGGTCCCTTCACTTTTTTGTAAAACAATGGAGCTTTTTTAGAAATCTTTGTTATGATTGGTAAAATCGCCCTTGGCCCCTCCACTTTCCAACCTGCGTCGGAGCCCATGTAGGCACATGCAAAATATTTTTATTGATGATATTCAAAGCCAGTTCAATCAAGTCTGACTTCTATTCAGTGCATTGAACCTACATTCTGATAAAAACTAGACATTGAATGTTATAACATCGACTATGTGTGTAAAGCATTTCTTGTTGGTGTTAACAGGGACGATTCAGAGTTTCAGATGGACAGAATCCAACCTGGACGTGTATGTGAACAGTTTCCTTAAATGTTTTTCATTCTATATTATTGATCTCTCTAATGATGTTTCGAGTATTGGTGACGTCAGGGCTTCTAATCAATCCGTTTATGACGCAAATGTGGAAATGCTTTCTGTCTGTTTTGTTGGTTGATAATATGTGTATTTGAAGTAGTTTTTGATTGGGAATGCCACTGACACTACCGTGTCCAAACAGGAAGTCATAATAGGCAAGGATGCTTTTATGACCCCTCATTTAATGCTATATGACTGGGTGCATGACATAAGTCAATTTTTTGTACTGAGGTAGCAAATTCTATTTTATACATGTCAATTTTTCAAAGCACTGAGTATGCCAACTTATTTAATAAATCACAACAACTGAATCACATCGAAATTTACTCTAAAATTGCTCTTGAAGCATCGTTTAATCGCAATCTCAATCACTCATACAGCAAAATACCACATTGCACTATGAGTAAACAAGGTTGCTACAGAAAATGAAGCTGTTTTGCCACTTTGATATTTGTTTGGCAATTATCAAATCAAAGCATGTTTGACATTTGACATTTATCCAAGAGGCTCCTTGCGCATTTCTACTTGTCATTTAGAGCCGATATTTTTTAGGTAGGAGTATTTTGTTTGTTTATACGGTGTATTTAACCTTTATTTACCGTGTTGATATTCCCCTTTCAGTTTGTCGTGATTAAATTTTTACGCACCCGTCAAGAATCGGCAGAGCGAATGGGGGTTTCCTGTATCAACCTGTATGGATATGAAATGAATGAAGCTCACTTGAAGTTCAGCCAACTAGTGGTAAGATTTACCCATCATCGATGTAGTGGTAAGATGTAGCAAGCAGCAATGCTTTAATTGCAAATAAATTTTCAATTACTTCACGATTTCCAAGATGGATCAGGATTAGTTTTACTACCGAATTGGCCATCATATAAATTCTCAACTGCCATATAGCAAGGGAAAACGTAGAAAGTGTTCATTTTTGCCAAGAGAATGCTGAAAACTGGGATGTTTATATGCCTGACAAAGTTGATTTCTATCATACTGGTCTGATAATAATACGTGTCTGTTTATTAGCATCTTTCGGATTGTCTTGATCTATTGATAGAAGGATTGCATGTAGCACATTGATCTCCTAGGCTTGTTTCTGGTCCTAAACTAGTCCCTTGCACTGTCCATTACGTGTTGAAATAGTTGCTGGCTATCCTACCGAAATATTTTATGCTGAACATGTGGCTATTTCACAAGGAGCTCGTAAGTTACACTTGACTTAGGCCTTAAGTACACTACCTTATTATTCTTTTGCAGGAAAAATATACACCTCTGCCAGAGAATATTTACGAGAGAATATCCGGAAGACTCTTGTTCCTTCATATTCTTAGATTCGTGGACACCATGGCCACTGATACGGTATGACGATATTTTATCATATGATAAATATATGACTTATGATTATGTGATATATGTTTTACCATTATATAATTTGTGATTAATGATTGTATGATTTGATATGATTTGTGATTTATGATTAAACAATGTTTAATTTTTTGATAATATTATATATTTTTCGATTATTTGATGTGTGATTTATGATTGTATGACATATAGTCTGTGATTATATGATGTACACTAATGGTTATATGATATATGATTCCCTTGATATTGTTACATGTTAACTCCACCTTTTATGTTTTAGCTTCAGTGGCAAAGCTTTAATTATTTCTTGTAACTTTTTTCTTTTCTCCTTTGATGATTTTGTGATTCAATATGATCAGCAGAAATCAAGTTAATGCAAAGTATCTGATCTAATGATCATACCTCGCTGTGCTTGTCAGTGACAATGCAAAGTTACAATTTGCTTTATTAGAGAGAGCACCACAGTAGAATGCTCATCCTCTATTCTGCTTCGTTCATCGTTTGATATCTTGATAGACACATTCAAGGTAGCTTTTCAAGATCATTTTAACCCAAATCAAAAATAAATGTGACCTCCTAGATCTCCTCTATAACTTATTACTTCGAAACCTTTGCATTGTGCACAAATTCCTCCTCCTAATTCGTGTTTTCTTCTGGTCAACAGATTAGATTCAGATCCCAAAGCCAAAAGGATCAACTTATCATCGAGAAGGTGAGTGCTTGGAATCAGCTGGATCTGAAGTTTTCAGACCTGGTTTTGTATTGCATGATTATCTAGCATTTTTCATATAATAGTATTAAAGAGATGCTTTTTAAGGCTCCACTTTACGTTATAAGCTAAACTGAACTGCAGAAGGCGAATAATTTATTTCTAAAACATTGAGAGCAAGTTAATTATCTGTGAAGCAATTTTTCGTGTATGTTTAGAAGCACTGGAATTTAGTTTGCTTGTTCCAATTATTTATCTCTTTCGCTCTAATGTAACATTGTCTTAGTAATCGTTTCCATACCGGGCTTCGTTGCTAAACGAGTTGTATTCCTGATATATTGTAGGACTCACTCCTTGATATCAGTGACGTGTCAATGCAGCGAATCTGGTCTTTGTATAAAATCACATCAGCCAGGTGAGGCCTTATTCTCTAAAATGAATTATTATTTTAATATCATTTGTACTGTGTAATATCTAGTGAAAGTAGGCCCCGCCCTTGGCATGAGTTTACAGCAAGAAACCTCTGTTCCTTTTTCTTACTCATTGACATTGAGCTTTGAAAGTACGGTGTGTTTAAGAAGCCAGCTAGAATCGTTCATCCTTCTGCAGGGGCTTTGAGGACGAGTATGTGGCAATTGCTTGCTCTTTGGTTTTGAGTCTGTTTCACGTCACACTTCCAAGCATGAAGGCGAGCAGCCAGAAACAAAAGGATGTCATGAAGTCGAGCACGCGATTGGAAGCCAGCAGCGAGAACGTACGTTGCCATTGTTTATACGAAGTACCTAGCAACTGCTCATAACATGCCTACTGTTCCAGTCCTGGTTAATTTTAGCTTTTCCGTAAAGTTGTTTTAGAACAAAGTATTTTGTCAAGCAATTGTCTTTTTGGCCTACCCGCGAGAATTATTCTCTGTTCATTTATCTATTATCTTTTACTTTTCTTGTTGTGTGTCTGTTAACCTGTATAACTTTATTATGTTTTGATGTCACTGATCGATTGATTGATTAATTTATTAATTGATTGATTAATTGATCGATTGATTGATTGATTAATAAAGTGATTGATCAATCGATTAATTGATTGATTAATCGATTCATTGATTGATTAATCGATTCATTGATTCATTGATTGCATTTTTCTTACAGATTACACAAGTTTATTGTGTGTTTACATTTTAAATTTTATTAATATGTAACTATATTATTATGTCTATATTGATATTTTTGTATTTTGTTCACAGATTACACAACCATGTGCAGAAGTGTTCCAATATCTCTGTGATTTAGTTGACGATGGAAATGGGCCATCTAGCATCCTGAAGATTGCGCAAAACATCATTTTAGATGGTACAAATAATTCAATGTTTATCTTGTTTTGGTATTGATAAGAAATGTTTATAGACAAAACCATGTTGTTGATGTTTGAAATAGGCGAGTTTTCAATTTTTCATCGTGATGCTTCTGTGGCAGGAAGGTCATCGATGATGATATCGTTATTAAGATTTTATGGCACTTTGAATGACTTTTACCTGCTAGTTATTTATCTGGAGCAAACCGTAAGTGTCCCGGATAAGGGCAGTCCTCCATGTGCATCGCCATTTTCAAGACACTCATATATCGACAAGGCATGTTGACATGAGCGAATGCCATTTTATTTTCTAGGTGCCGAGATATTTTTCCCAGACGCCAAAGCGCGACGCGAACATTTGCTATCCCTGGTGGACCAGGTTATGGAAGAGAAGAAGGCTGTCTCTGTTGGCTACACATTCGAGTCCCTTTGCCGGTTTTTCAGCAACAGAGATGCCAGCGGTCTTTTAGGGCTACCTGACAGCTTACCCTCTGTATGTATCGACGTCTGATTCTAATTGTTACCCATTATTTGTTCATTTTTATGAAAAGTCGAAAATTTTAGAAAGGATATTTACAGAAAAAAGTGATCGAGAATGGATTTTTCATAATTAAATGGGGATTAATGTAGATTGAATTTATGTAGCTTAATTTCTTTGCAGATATGGATTGTACATATTTTTCTCATGATAGTGCAAATTTTCTCCAACGTAAATCTAATAGATTTTTCATAAATTAGCTTACACAGAAGGGAGAACAAATCTTTAATTTTTAATATCACTTTGCTTCTTCATTTCTTGTTTTGTGTTTATCTTTTGTTTCAGTTAGATTCGTTTTCTTTTTCCAGGCTGACTTTGATAAGGATTCAGTCGTAAATGTTATGCAAACTTTGGTGTCTGTTGCCTTCAGAGAGGTATTTTCAGTACATACTTGTTGTTTTATCATGATTCAAAAATGTTTGCTCATATACACCTGAATAGGTGGCTTTGAACAGACTGATCCAAATTTAACTTATACGGCCGTACCGCTATCAAACGACTCAATAACTAAATATTTCTCCCATGAAATTTTGACATTTTCCCAAAAATTTTGTCACTGAAACTTTGGTTATAAGTTTTGTTTCGGATTTGATTTGCATTTTTGTTCGTCACCTTTTTTCCTTTCTTGTTTTTAAAATCTCTTGAAAGTGTTAACAGTGACATCTTAAGGATATAATGTCGTTGCGAATTCAAGGAATCGATGATTTATGTCATTTTGTTCTAGTGCATCGTACGCATCTCTAAAGAGGAGATATCTGATCGACCAACGAACCTTGTTCAACTGCTTTGCGCGATGCAGAAGAGTCTTTTACACTGGTGCCACACCCAGTGCGGAAGTAAGAACGAGGAGGCACAAGACATTGCCAATTACATCGTTTTTGAATGTAAGTATCATTCCATAAAGCCATGCAGGTATTGTCCCTAAGGTTTTGGCCAGGAATCTGTAATGAAGTGTGGTTTATTAAGGTAGTAAGTTTGTTAAGGTAGAATGTCAAATATGAGGCTTGTTGTTTTCGAATGAATCTTCAATATATCCTAACCGAAAACCATTGTATTCATGCTAGCATTAAGTAGTTAACAAGTAGTAAATCTTCTGAAAACATTTCTGGTCCACGCTCCAAGACTCTGAACTCTGGATATTCACTTTCAAAACAGCTTGTTTGAATGTCCATTTATCTGTTGACATGGCTTTTTCATGAAGTGTAGGTTAGACGATTTAGTAAATTGCAGTTTGCCTATTACTTGAAACTGGTCTTTTGTTCTTTTTCAGATGCCAAGCTGATATCAAGCAAATCAGAACTAGTTCTGCAAAAACTAGACAAGGTTGAGAACATGGTAGGCCGAATGTTGTTGTTGTTGTTGTACTGAGTTTTGCAATGATCCCTTCTTTGAATAAGTTTGCAAGGTTGCAAGGCAAATGGTATTTCATGATTACTTCATGAAGGCAATGTTTATTGACATTATATTTGTAGTTATAATACAGTCCAAAGCAGCATACAAAGGTGGTAGCATCTTTTCACGCTATTCAACCAATGGAGCATAAAGTCTGCTGAAGGATATTCTGAATTCCATTCTGTCTTTGGCTTAGCTTGAAAGTCCATTTTTATCTGAGGCTTTTTTTCGCAAGCATTTTTTTCTACAAGCATTATAGGAGTATCAACCAACATTTGCCAAAGTAAAGATGTCACCCCTGTTTGCAACATTCGAGCAGCCTTGATGCAATTATGTCTAAACAGACTTAGCATAGTATTCTATGAAGAAGTTTAAATATGATTTTCATTGGTTTTCTTTTTACAATTCATGTAGCTTTTTGCATTTTTTTAGGCAAGAGTTATTGATCGCCTCGAACACACTTTTATATCCATCGCCATGCGACAACTGGTAAGTCTGTGTGCTGTCTAATTGCTTTTCTTTATTTCGCCATCCTCAGATGTGAAAAATTTCTTAAGAGAAAAACGGGATTTTCATGTTTTTAATCCTATGTTCATTGCTTTTGGTAGATTCTGTTCTTGAACCTGTTCAGTACATTGGAGCTACCGAGTGTAAAACTCCTTCAAACTCTTCAAAGTATGAACAAGGAGCTGAAGAATATCTCCCAGCAAGTGCCGAAACTCTTTCACCAATCGGCTGCAGACGAATGGAATGACAAACAGGAGAACGTTACATTGCGCACGTGGGACGTGGAATCGAGGCACAACTACGAAAACAATATGCGCGTCACCATGGTAATACTAAACATGACTGCCATTTTTAAATTGAACGCTAGAACATATTTAATGGGCACCTAAGTGCGGGACTTTTTTGTAACGCGGGTTTCTATTCTTATTGAAGCTGTTTACTTGACCCTTTTTGGTATCAATTTGAATAATATATTGTAAAGAAATTGTTTAAAGAATTTATGTCCACTTTGCGTAAGTATATATATATCCATGATTTCTGAACAAGCTTCTGCTGAATTTTTCTTTCTTCCATTAATCTATGATACTATTTCAAAGTTAATGTGCTGTCTTTTATTTCCTCAAAGGTGTTTAGTTGCCCTGGTTGTACCGAGTTCAAAGTTGAGTTCGACCCTAGGTGTGAAACGGAGAGGAGGTAAGTAACCATGTTGCTTCTCTTCTGTGCAAACTGCTTGACGCAATTTAAGTTAACAATAGAAGTTCGCTAAGCTTAAGCAATGCACCATTGTTTTTACGAGTAAACTTTATTTGTTTACAAAGCACAAATTAGAATTGAGATGTGAAGAGATTTTTGTTGATTTTCACGAAACGGTCAACAGCAATTTTGAAAAGCATTTTGTTTAGGTTTTCTATGCTTTCCAAAAATATATGGTAATTTTACCCTTGAGTTCAGGTTGCAATTTGGTTTTTAATAAACTTGTATTTTAACAGTTTGGGGTGGCCTTTGAAATGCCTTTCAACGAGAAAGAAATTTCTTACCACATAAATCTTTTTGTCTGAAAGCCTTTTTCGTCTGAAAATCCGTTCGCTTGATTGGAAGCGTTTGAAGTCCTTGTTTCTAAATGATTTGAATTTGCTTTTCTGTTTCTACAAATTCTGTTTTTCCTAGATACGATTATTTAGAGTTCACTGATTCCAAGGATCAGAAAAGGAAGTTTGATCAAACTGTTGGAACACCAGATTGGCCGCAGGTACCATTTTGAAAATATCAGTCACGCACTTGCAACTCATCAAAATAAATTCAAAATCAAGTGTGCGAACTTAGTAAACACAGAAATATGTCTAATATGATATAATATATAAGTATGAATATGATATAAATGGTCAATGCCTTACATGTTCATCTATAACCGTGCATCAATTACATCTTCTAGGTAGTCGAATTCAAAGCCGGCCAGAAACTCCATTTCCTCTTCAACTCAGATGGAAGTAACAACGAGTGGGGATACAAGTTCAAGGTGTGTCTCCTGCACTGTTATCCCAAAGTTGATGTCCCGAATTTACCTTTTAAAGCGCTCTAAACACTCGTAGATTCAATAGCCTCTCTCTCTGTCTCTGTCTCTCTCTATGTCTCTCTGTCTCTCTCTTTGTCTCTCTCTCTCTCTCTCTCTCTCTCTCTTTGTCTCTCTCTCTCTCTCTCTCTCTCTCTCCTCTCTCTCTCTCTCTCTCTCTCTCTCTCTCTCTCTCTCTCTCTCTCTCTCTCTCTCTCTCTCTCTCTCTCTCTCTCTCTCTCTCTCTCTCTCTCTCTCTCTCTCTCTCTCGCATTATAAGTCTAAGACCTTCTTTTCAAAGGTGTCAGCCATCGGTCGTCCGGACATCAATGTCTCTTGGATATTCGATTTGCAGTTGAACGTGTCTAGGCTCTTCGGAATCTTGTGTAGCAATGCGATTGACTGCAGGAAAGGTAATTTGATCTGTTTTGCAAAATCTTAAACTCAACACATGCATCGTGAAATATACACGAGTATATTAGTAAAAACTGATTTATATACGTGAAGTTCAGAGAAATATCTAAATATAGATGTTTTGGGGGGTGGTCCAATTGTGAATGTCTTTCTTTGAATTGTTGCCTAGATTCAATGCTCGTTTAATTGATCTAGGATTAACATGAGAAATTCTTCTTTTGTTAACGGACTTCCTTTTATAGCCGTAGAAACGCAATCAGAAAAGGCCAAGAAAGGGGAGATCAGGCTCCTCCACAACGAACTCTGGTCGTCATTGTTCCGTGGCGGATACCGCGTCGGCAAGCTGCAAAGATCCCTTTCTGGCTATTACGTAAGATTCCTTTGATATCATCTTGGGTACAATCTGGCAGAACATTATTTTTTGATTCAACTAAACAATTGCAAGATGTTTCATATTCTTCTTTATATCCTCAGCAATATCACCAGAATGTTTCTTGATCTTTCTTTCACCATTGACTTTCTTGAGAAAGATATGTTCTAGAAATTAAATGGAATAACGACTATTATCCGCGTAGGTTTAAACTAATAAGCTGACTAGTTAAAAAATTGATATGATTCAGATTCTTACACCAAAAGTTACTTTTTGGTCATAGATTGAAATGACCTTTCCATTTTTGCAGTTAATGCTACGAATGAAAGTATTTTGAGCATTTCTTGTTCTCATGTAGAATATTTCATTAATTTGCATGTAATTTCTCTTCTCAATGACTAATGATTCTCAATGATTTCCGAACTGCCTTGTCTTTCCTTAAGGGTGCAAGCCCAGCCGATTCAGATGTTAACAGTTTTCTTGTGAGACTTGTTACTGGAGATGGCGAGAAGTCGAAAACATTTATTCAAAGGTATTTTCATAAAAATATTTTTTCGACAAAATTTTTTAACCCCGCAACAAAGGCTTTATAACCTGGTTACATCAAATCCGATTTAAAAATGGGTGAGTGAATTTATGATATTAAACCATGTATTTTGACTTAACCCTCGACCCTGTTTTCGATTCCGAATACAAACAATGTTTTAAACGCCAAACAACCCATCCCCCCCACCCCCCCCCCCCACCCCCCCCCCCTGCTCGCCCATGAACAATGCCTTCCTGTTACCACCTCCGCCTCTTTATTTCCATTTTTAGGCTCCGTGCATCACGCACTGGGCACTACTTGGGCGGAGAGACGATGGACGAGGCAGTCCACTCGGTATTCGCTGCCTGTGTCTGGCACACCCAAGAGATGAGGGAGCAAATATCTTCGTACGGTAAGGCCGTGTGCTCCTTGTATTCAAGACGAGCTATGTTGTATGCAAGAGAGTATATATTAGGACATTCTAGCGACTCAGCTTTGTCAATTATCAGTTTTGTATATCTTTATCTGTTACAAACTGTTCTTTTATTTCTCAAGAGTTTTTAGATTTCGTGCGGCTTCGCATTTAAAATACTCATCATTCTGCTAGCATTCCAATCCTTTTTCCTGTTTGGAGTATCAAAATCCGAACCTCAGTCTTTACTTTGGAATTTGTTTTTTTCAGTGCGTAAGAAAAATTATTTCCTCACTAGATTTTTATTAAAATTCTAAATTATCAAAATGGCAAGAACCTTGATTTGTGTAAACCGAAAGAATTTCACCTCTGTAACTGCATATGAGCGTTGGAATAGGCATTTGTCATATTTATACGTCAATAAAAGCAAGAAATATGACAGTATCGTGTCATGTTAAGCATAAAGAAATGTCATCTCAGTCTCTTGGAAGCGTACCATCTCGCATCAAGTGCTTGTAATGTTGTTTTGGATCTTTACTTTCTTTAGTAAATGGAGAATTACCCAGTGAATTTCCACCCTGCTTGATGGCAGCTTTTACTGCGGCTGAAGGTGTGAGAAGACTCCTGGTAAGTGATCTTTGTCCTTTGATCTTTTTAGTTGACCTTTGACCTTTGAGGCTCAACTTTCTAGTCTGCATAATGATCCTTTATTTTAGACTCCAGGGCATTTATGCATTGTTTTCCGAGAAAATTACCTCCGCAATCTCAATCACTTGTTCTGCATTTTTTCAAATGGCATAACGAGTAAACAAGGTTGCAACAGAAACAGGTCTATTTTGTCCCCTTAATGATGCATTTTGCTTCATCAGGACAAAATCTAGTTGACAATCTCGCAGCATTTTCTGTTCTTGACAGATTTAGATAGATTTCCCCTATCAGACAAGTCACATTTCCATTGTAATGCTTAACCTGTCGAGTCTTATTTTATAAAATATCATACTAATTTACTCATGTTTTCTTCTTTTTTTTCAAAGTGATTTTTGCTTTGTACATTAATTCTTTTCAAACATGTACACGAGTTTCTTGTTCTTTTAAAATTGAATCGAACCTCTTCGTGTGCCTCTGTGTTAAACAAGAATTGCCTTGCGGAAATTTTACTCAAGATTGTTTTGAACTCTTTCTTTGCACAATGTGTCTAGCTGGAAGCACGCCAGAAGCTGTGTGTGTTGGCGGAAGAAGTAAAGGAAGGTGATGGCGAGAAGGATGTTGAAAAGATAGAACCAGATTCGCCAAGTGAGCCTTGATGTTTTTCTTTATCTGTGAAACTGCATAAAATCTCAAATCGTCATACACAAAATTTTTATCTAGAAATTTCGTCTGCTCATTAACTTTTTGATCGATCCTTCACTGTATTTTGTAGTGCTCAAATTAATACACTGTTTGGAAACTTATTCTGATTTTTTATATCATTGCAGTCCTTTCTTGTAAAGAAAAGTCTCTTTTCTTGCTGAAATTTGCTGGCCTATCAAAACTTCCGAAGAAAATGAAGGATGTGAGTTTCTTTTCTCTTTATACACTCACAACTTTGCTATGTATTCATATTTTTTGCCAATCACAATAGAGACTAGGAAGTCTTTATTTTATTTGAAAGTTCCTCTCGAAAATTTATGGTAGCAAATTTCAATCGGGGCTTAGTAGGAAATTTTCGCCAAAATCCACACTGACAACAATTTGCGAGTTATTAGGCTAGCTAGGTTGTATTTCATTTCATCTCAGGGTTTTGGGGTTTATCTGAATTTTCATGAAATTATTCCTTATTTCTCCCTTATCATAACATGATCACTTACTGCAGGCGCGAATTTTATTGATTAGTGACAGCAAGTCAGTATTAACCGCTGGCTACTTAGTGGCTTGTTTACCATGATAACGCGGTTTTCTTTTGCAGGGAGAAGTTGGAATTCTGAGCCGGGCAAACTCGTTGCATCGCACAAGGTCGTGGAATAAGCACGACGCCCTAGAGTATAAACACGTGAGTCATCTTATTTTATTAGACGATCCAAAATCACATCCATATTAAATAATAGAGACTTATAGTATCTGTGGTAAACACAGTTGTCTAATGCAAGATTCATATTCTCTAATAATGGTTCTAGATTCTTTTAACTCCAAGAGTCTTTAAATCTTATATTCGTTCTGTTTCTTTTCGCTCTCGTTCCTTTTTTAGGTTTGTTTTCCACTGTAGTTTCTCGTCAGCTTTTTAATTTTCTTCTTCTTCCACCCCTGTTCTTCCTTTTGTATAGGCACGCTATTTATCCAAGTTTTCTTCGCAGTCACTTGTAGAAAAATCTTCTTCCGTGTTCTTCTTTTTTTGTGAACATCTGTTCAAGTTTCCTTGTTGTTCTTTCTGGCATTTCACGATTCATGAATAATTTTTCTTGAATAAATTCAAATCTTTTTTATTTAAGGGTCGATTTGCGAGTGAAGATTTATCGGTTTACGATAGATATCCAGCGTTAAGGATGGTAACTGATTTTGTTACAAACGACGACTTCTCGCTCGAAAGGTTTGTCAATCGCTTAAAATATGAAGTTGTTGTTTACGGTGAATCACCAAGATCGAGTACATTGTATTTACTGTTTTCTAAATTTTAAGTTTAGACTAAAACGTGACTTTCCTTTTCGTTTTTCAGCCTAAAGTTGCTTCTCTTGGTAAAACTCCTTTGGCTTTTTTAGAAAGTAAAAAGAACTCGCACTCCTAATGTACGATGTTGGCTAGTCTATCGAATAGTTATAACACTAGCCATTTTTAACTGATTTTAATTTCATCACAGTATAGTGTTGACCATCTCTTAAGCTGCTTCTGTTCTCCTATAAGCAGTCCTTGCTTGTTCCATTGCCCGCTGTTTATGTTGCTAAATTCTCGCTTCGTTTACAGAATAAAAGACCTTCTCAAGCAACGACACCAGTATGCTGACAACGTCTCAAGTATATACGCATTCAGCAAAGATTTTCTTCAACAAACAAGCCCTATCGAGGTTTTCTCGGTACGTAAAGTGAAGTTAGCCTTTTTAGCAAAGTGTCCAGGAGAGCAAATTACATCAAATGATTTGGCAACCTTCTTGCTTTTGCATTTTGGCCATGTTCAAAGTCACTTTTCAAGCATTGTTTTATCCTAATAACTTCTGCACTATTAACTATGTTTTTAAAAAGCGACATTGAAGTGTATTGGATAAGATTATTGGATTAGCTTGAATTTATTTACTAATGCTGAAGGCAGTAAAATATGGATAACTTGTAAATTTTGCTTCCTAATTTCCTTGTTCTGGAGGAGCAGCCCGAATTGTATTTTTATTGTTCTCATTTCATTAGAGTTAATGAAGATAAGAGGCTTTTGCAACAAAATACGTGATGTTATGAGCCAGCATCGTATTGCCAACAGATATTCGTGAATGCTCTTTCGCCAAACACGATAGCCAAAGTTGTCAAATTTTTCGTACTTTCGTCTTATTTCTCTTGATAGAGATGACTCTTCTTTCGTGTTTTGCTGTGCTGAGGAGTAATAGCAGCTCAGATATATTCCTCCACCGAGCATTGAATAATTATTTTTAATTGTTTTTAATTGCCTCTGAATTCCTGACACTTGTTATTCTCCCCAGCCGCACGTCATTTTGTTCCTCCAACAACTGCTCCACTGCCAGCATAACTTCCCAAGACACTACTGCGATTTTCTCAACGGCTGCGGGCTTGAGTATGAGAACAAAGTTCGAAAGCAATTCTATTTATTCATTCGATACCTCAGTCAAGCGGTCATCAGTGCAGCTTCATCAGGAATCGTCAGGTATTTGACCTTTCGCTCTTCATGTATGCTGCCTGTGCTAGAGCGGACATCATGTTTTCTTTTTGACCTAGTGACTAGTATGTACTTTGACTGAAAATTATCACTTTCTATCTGTATAATTTTTGTTAACAGATTTTCACAATACAAAATTTTGTCTAGAAAGTTCCTTTTTTAAATATTTTCTAACTAAACGCTTGCAAGAAACATACTTTCACTGATTTAAACTGTTTTTGGCTAGACATTTCTCGTGAATTGAGTCACCATCGAATAGCAATTAAATATGTTTTATTAGGTAGATATTGTTTATATTTTTTACGCTTTTGGGTAGGTTTCGGTAAAGCAGAGTTTTGCATTGTTTAAAAGAAGTGCATTTTAGTTATGAAACAAGGGCTAGATTTGGGACTCATGTAGATAGACTTATTTCAGATCTTTAGACCGGCCTAAATCCTTAAATTACTGTTATCTCAACCAACAGTGCACCGTTCTTCGAAAGTTGCAGAGCTTACCTACTTCATTTCCTGACGATTGACTGGAAGGTTTGTTTTCTCAAAATCTTTGTTTATTTTCTCTGAAATGTTGCACTTCATTTCATTTGTTTTCTAGCCATGGTGGAAGCAATACTCTTATCTAGATTATGACCACCACTAATGTTCAAATGTCTTTTGCGCTGTTTCTTTTTAAAAGCTTTAACTTCGATTTCTTGGTTTTTTAATTTTCTTGGCTTTCTGATTTTCTAGCCAAACGACTATGTATTTTTGATGGAAATCGAGTTGCCTAAATTGCTGATCGAGGCGACCAAAGGTGTGTATTTCCTTGTGATGATTCAACGATACCCACGTTTATAGATTGGGTGGTAGATTCAAGTGATTGACTGACTGACTGATTGATTGATTGATTGATTGATTGATTGACTGATTTGATTGATTTGATTGATTGATTTGATTATTGATTCCAACATTGATTCGAGATTCGATTCGATGGTAGACCAATGGGCACGTTAATATGCTGTTTGAATCTTGAACCAGTGCCTCTATCATTTCTTGCCTTCGTTGAAAGATTAAAAAATACTGTTGAAAAAGTATTTTGCCTGTAGTAGTAATTCGTCATGTTACTCCACCAAAGGTACTTTGGTAGAAGATCTAATAGCAACGAAGTAATGGATAAAGATAATTGTGGATATCGAAGGAGCTGATCTAAAACTCTGATCCTTTTAAGTAATTGTGTTATTTTATTTTCCCATTGACTGCTCAGGTTGTAGTTTACAAATGAAAATGATTTGTATTTGTGATCAATTTATAGCCACCGCATCACATCCTGGTGATAACATGGAGAGATTTGAACTGCAAATGATCGAGAGGCACCTGAACTTCTTCAAGGAGGCCAAGTCGATGGACATCGATAAATGGTGCGAGAAGACCAGGGAAGCGGCACCCAGGGATGTCAAGAGAGTGAGTTGAAGAGAAAGTTTTGGGAGAGAAAGAAAAGAAAATTATTTTTAATGATTTATTGCTCATTCCACTTAACCTTCTGTTGATTTCAATTAAATGAAGTTGGAATGCGAAAATGGAATACAAGTATACAAATGAGTCTTTTTAGTTCCAGTTTTTTGTCCTTTTTTTTATTGTCAAAAATTAAAAAAATTAAAAATGTCTATTGTCAAAAATGTTTATTTTTTATTGTTTAAATTGGGCTTCTATGTTTATTGTTTGAATTACAGTTCAATGAACAAATTACAGCGATTTTTTGCGATTGAATTTTTAGTATAGCTTTCTAAAGCTTTAGCTTATCCTGTTCTGTTATCCTGTCCTGTTATATAGAGCCATCACAACCTGTGTACAAAGAAAAACTTCCCACTGTCTAGGATAACATTTCTTTGAACTGTGTAGTATAGTATTTCCCATCCTCGTTTTCGCTCGGTCGTACCTCGAATAGAAATGCTATACGTTACGTACCTACGGTGTAGAGATGATGTCCCGTCTGCTTTCTTTCAGGACATCAATCTGTTCATTGCAAGATTTTCAGAGCACCTGGACGTGCAAATAACATGCGATGGGTGCAGAGAGGGGCTCTCTGGCCGCCGTTACCGGTGCCTCAATTGCTTGGATATGGACCTGTGTGCAAAGTGCTACTCAAGTAATTGAATATTACGATCTCCTATGAGTCATAGCTTCATGTGTCTAGATTCCATGCTGCAGCTGTTTGCAGCATTATTGCATGCAGTTTCACGTAGAATCTCGAGTGTTCTGTTGCATAGTTACCGCGTTAATAAGAGAACGGTCCTGCGCTCAAATTTTTGACAATTTTGTTACTAATGTTGTAAGCAAGGACGTGACCGGAATGAGTATTAACCCTTTGGCTCAAACATTTGCAAAAAAGCCCAGAGAGCTGGATGTTTAAAATAGTAGCACAAGATGTTTTATGAAACTTCTTCCAACTCTTCGGTATAAGAAACTACTTTTGCTTCGTGCGTATTGGTCATGGATTGTTAGCATCCCCGGTTAAAGGCTTGTTTCCTGACAATTTTTAAATTGTTTGTCATCACGGACTTCTTACTATGCTCTAACTGCCGTGTTGTTGATCTTAACAGACAGCGAAAAGCCGGATGAACACACAGAAGAACATGAAGTCATAGACCTTCGGTAAGCGAATCTTTTTATTTCGTTTTTATGAACACAATGGCGATTATTAAATCCCAATATTAACACTGCCTACTAGATTTCATATTTTGACTGTGCCTCGTTTTGATTTTTCCTCCGCAGGTACGCATGTGACAACTGCCTCGCTTTCATAGTGGGCACTCGCATACATTGCAATGAATGTGTGGACTTCGACCTCTGCCTGGGTTGCTTCAAAAAGCAGGCCAGCTCTGGACAGTAAGTTCTCTACTGTTTTCAAAGCTTGTGTCCTTGTCAATATACTGTGTTATGAGCTATCTCCCGTAATACCTTCACCCCGAACATGATTTGTGCCATTGTTAACTAGCCGTTGCCTATTTTCAAAGCTTGGCGCTAAATTTAGGCCATCTCCTGAAACCAATGGCCACTCAATCATCCCTGTGCTTTCTCTATTGTTATTTCCAAACATGGTATTGATGTCTCACGTGACTTTGCAGGCATCAACTGAGCCACAGCAGTACGAAATATACTATGAACCTAAGTAAGTGTTTCCAAGATTCTCAGTTCTTGTCAGCTCTTAGTTTTGATGAATGTCTTCCCTGAAATCACCCACTCAAAGACTAGACCTTTCAAGGTTATTCGGCAACGTCAATAGCGAACGATTTTATCGAAACAATTTTGATCTCATTTAATGTTGTCATGAATATCATTTCATAAACGCCAAAAAGCCCAAGTCTACCAACTTATCTTTTAGTTTGTGGTCAACAAGCACCGTATGTTAACATATGACATGACTTTGATTAGGATGACAATTTAGTTGCTGTATTTTATCAAATCAATTAGATGTAATGATGGTTTATTCTTTTAAGGTTTGTTTACTAACGCGAGTCATTTATTTTAGCCGGTATATATGCGAGGCCCCAAGACGCGTGTTCGCTGAAGACCTATGTCCACCATTACAGTTGGCTCATGTTCTCTTCGCTGTCACTCTCCCTTTCAGAGAGTTTGCAGGAACAAAAGGCATCAGGTGAGTCAGACGCCCTAAAATTTTTGCGCTCGAAGCGGATCCATTGCTTTTGCAACTTATGCTTGGATCCAATCCCGAGTGTAAACCAGATTACTTGATTGCATATTCTGATTCAGTTTTCATTTCTCTTTTAACCTCGGTTTTTACTCCAAGTATGTTTTTGTTTCTGCTTCTATGGTTTTAGGTATAATGGTATATACGGCGTATGTTTTTTGGATAATAAAGTTCTCTTGTCTCACTTGGCTATTTGAGTGGTACTTGATGGAGCTGGCGTATTGCTATTAATTGATCCCCGTCTAAAGTTGTCACTTTGTCATATCTTGTTCTATCTCTAAGTTATAAAAAGTCCACATTTTCAAAGCCTAAACGCAAATCTTTCCGCCAATCAGTGAAATCATCATCCATTTAGCGATTGCTTTCCAAAGACAGTCTTCTCATTGTGTGCACAATGTTTTGTATCGACGGTTAATTTGTTTTTCTTTGCTTAGGCCAACTTGTTTTTGTTTGCTTAGGCCTAGATGCTGAGTATTCCAGGGCAGCCGCTGATCTTCTTCTAAGCTGCTTAGATTCTCTAGCCGATGTTTTGGACTCAGTAAAGGTCATACCAGGTATGTGTGGGGTTGTCACCCCTGTTTTTACCCAATCTCTGCCCCTCATGCTCAAATACCCCTACACTATGATTTCAAGCTTCATTACATTTTCTGCTTTTTCATTGTTCCTCGCATCTAGGCAATAAGTATTTAATGTTTATTTGCACGTTGTGATTTCCTATTGAACCAACTGCTTTAATGCTCAAATACCCCTACACTATGATTTCAAGCTTCATTACATTTTCTGCTTTTTCATTGTTCCTCGCATCTAGGCAATAAGTATTTAATGTTTATTTGCACGTTGTGATTTCCTATTGAACCAACTGCTTTAATGCTCAAATACCCCTACACTATGATTTCAAGCTTTATTACATTTTCTGCTTTTTCATTGTTCCTCGCATCTAGGCAATAATGTTTATTTGCACGTTGTGATTTCTTATTGAACCAACTGCTTCCTTCAAAGATCCCGTAGAGTCTAAGTCTGAGGAACCCAAAGTAGAACCAGAAACTAAAAAGAAGAATGTCCTGGTGCGACAAAATGGATCAGACGAGGATCCGGAGGCAGCAGCTGCCCCATCAACAGAAGTAAGGAGGTTTTGAGGTTCAATTCAAATCAAAGCACTTTATTCCCATTTATTGAACTAAAAAGCCTCTTTTACACCTAACAATTCTGTTCGGATAGCTGCCAGAGTTCTATCTCTAAAGCTGTCTCGAGATGGCTTTCTGTCAAGCATTCCATTCAGAAAGCCACCATGATGGATTCTGTCCAATTCTAAAGATGGATAGCTGTCCCAAATCAGTCAAGGGAAACTGACCTTTATAAACTGAATGAAGATTCGCGAGCAGATGTCAGGTCACATGGGGTTCCAAGGTTCAACGACAACAATGCATTGCGCGTTTACAAAGCATGCTGCATCGATCAATCGTGTGCACACATCACTTTCGCCACATTTTCCAAGTTTTTGTCATTGGTAATTTGAATAGTATCGCACTAATTAGACAGATACATTGCTAGTTTGTTACAACGGTTGAAAGCGATTTCTTCAGATAGCAAACCATGAAATGACATAATATTTAATGTTTATTTAGACCAACTTGATCTTAGGGTACCTTATTTATTTTGCTCACACTAGACAAAAGAAGAATCTAATAATGAAGATGGTGACGTTGAGATGAAAGCAGTTGGACCCCCCGACCAGCCCAGTTCAGCCAATGATAGCCAAGAGACGCCGACCACCGATGCTTCCGGTGAAACCCCCGGGAAAGCGAATGTAGATGACTGCGGAGCGAAAAATAAGGCTTGCGAAGGAGATAAGCCCGTTGCCGATTTGTTTGCATCTGTTGCACAGGATAGGATTCTCGGCTTGCTTGGTGCTTTGATGCCACCAAATCGTCAGGTATGTATGATAATGCCATTTCTAAGCCGTGCTTGATATGAAACAGGAGGTCCTTGCAGCCTGCATTGCCTGTTATCCGCTACGGGATCTGAACCCAAGTAGGCCATAAATATTGGAAGGCAGAGATTTCCCAAAATATGTGTTGTGATGATTTATGCCTTGCCTTTGAAGATCTTTGTGTAATTTTGTTTCGATGCCTAATTCAGAGTTTTCAATAATTTTGTTTTTGTTCCTCATTATACATTGTTGTAATTAAAAAATTTTCACCTTGTGTTGGCCTTTCTTGGAACAATTGCTGGACGCGACTATTTCAAGTTTGATGTTGTTTTTACACTTCAATGATTAATAACATCGCTACCACCCAAATGATTGCGTCGGCCACTCCTGTATAAAAACCCTGCTTTTACTTCTACTAACACTGACTTATTGGCAATGTATCGTCAGATAGAGACACGAGTGCTTAAATTTCGTGTCACTGCAATAATTTTCCTTTTACGCAGCTATCTTCGTATCCAAACTCTGAAAAGTTCATCGCATATATCTCAACTAGACTAATGCCTTCAATCCTGAGGCTTCTCCGGTGAGTCATCGTTTTCTATGATTAAGCAACTCTCAGTCAGTACATAGCTTTTTGCTTTTTCGTCAGTGCATAGCAATTTTTGTTAATTATTTCGTGTTTATTTTGTAGATCTGACCAAACTGAAATGAAAGTGCGCATAATTGCGTTAGGTGTTCTATCAAAGACTCTTCGGTGTGTTCCTCCTGAGGTGAGTTTGCTTTCCACGTCTTGTGAAGAATGTTTGCTTGAAATCCAAATTAACATACTCATTAGTTCCTTCATAATTTAATGTTTTATGCAAAGCCGGAAGTTAAGAAAAAGTGATGCATGTTCCAACACAATTGCTATTCTTACTAAAGGCCAAACGATTTCATTTTTGCATACTTTATAGTTATTCGTTGAAGTTTTAAACCACTATTCTTCAAATTTTCTGAAGCTTTATCCATTAAATTATAAATTGTAAGGCGTGGTTTGCAATGGTCGCAATTTCTAACTGTTTTTTTTCCTGGTTTTTATGAATGGCCTTGCTCTTTACCCAGCTTTGTACCTTTAAATACAGATTTCAATTTAAGTTCAACAGTGATGCTCTTCCCTTAAGCTTTTTTCCTGTTCCAAGCATTTGAGACCTAAGTGAAGAAGACCCTGTGTCTCTTTGGTCTCAATACATGTTACTTCCCAGGACTCTCTATGAACTACGAAATTCATTTCATGATTCTGCTTTCTAGTACCTAACTATTCTTTTATTTATAACTATATGATCTACGAGTTTATTAGTTTTGCCACTCGCATTATGCATTGACTTTTTCATTGTTTCCTCAAAGGTTGCTGACCAAGGCGTTGTTGCTATGGAAGAGCCCTCTCAAGAGAATCAGGAAGCTAGCGCTGATGGCATCAGAACCGTACAGCTTCTGTTTAAACTCGGGGCGGAGTGTCTCGCAAGGTGGGTTCATATATGCTTTTAAGACGTAACTGGGTGGGGCTAAAGAACTTTGCGTAAACTATAATCAGGACTTGTTGAGGCTACTGGACTTTCCCAGTAGTCAGTTTGGACTCGTGTTATTTGAACGCGATTGAACGCCTGTATCTGTGTATCTTTCTAGAGCTGATCTTGACACAGCTTCAGGACTGGAGACATTGCTAAAGCAGTTGACATGCACCGGGAAATGGCATGGTATTGTTACGAGGCACGCAAATGCCTGCCTTGAGAACCTTGCTGATGATAGCAGGGTATGTGTTGATTCAGTCATCTTGTCTACCATGTGATGGCACAAGCACCTTATCTACCACTTCATATTGTATCGTACCATCGACCATTTCTCTCTGTGTTTTTGCTGGACTAAATTTTATATACAAGATTAATTTAATGCTGCAATCAAAATACGCATCTTTTTAATCATTAAATCTAGTCTGCATTAGTTCGGTTTCATTTCTGTTCATGCACGGTCTTAAACATTAGGAGTACGATCAGACTCAAGAGAGACACTTTTAAGATATTTTGCCCAATTTTGTCCCACAGGATCCGTCACTACCCTCCCTCTTCGCGTTGATGTTTTTTGCTGGTTTTCCAGACGTAAGTAAATTCTTAATCACAGCTACTGAACCCATTTAGATGGGCACAGCATAATCTCTAACCAATTAGCTACAGAAAGACGCTAAGCTAGAGCATTGGAATTATATTTGGTTTCTTCGTTCATAAAACTTCCATTTGAAGTTTTTGCGTAGACCTTGGTTTCTTGGTGTTGGCATTGTTTGTGCTAAGATCTTTAACTATTTAAGAAGTTTGTTTCCAATCATTTCGCAAAGTTGTCTGTAGAAGTAGGTAAGGCTTTACTGATGAGCACTTTATAGAAGCTAGTGAAGATTCCCCTGGTGAGCACTCTATAGAAGTTTATGAGGATTTTCTAGAGGATTCGTTTGATTTCTTTATCCAGGTTTTCCGAATGGGAACGCTAGCCAAAGTCAACGAAGCTGGTGCAGAAACGAAGGATGTCGTCATCTTTGATTACAACCAAGACCGAGGCACAGTCTCAGCCTACAACTTCAAGTCACGGAAGCTTCAGACGGTATGACCCATGACCTCCATACACACTGTCCACATAAAAAGAGAATTATTATCAATTATCATGCTCAAATAATTTCGCAGAAAGTGGCTTGACATGGGAAAAGAGTCTTACCCACTGTAAGAAATTATTGCTGCTTTGTGATTTAGATGCAAGATAAGTATCTTTTCTCCGTCCTCAGATAAAAGAACATCTCATAGACGACGATGATACTTGGTCAGAAGGCACTGATCCAAACCGAATTCCCGTCCTACTGGACATTATCAAAGACATTCTGTCAACCAAGAAAAGTAAGGGTCATATTGTTATTTTTGCAATTTAACAGCATTCCCTATATATTTAAACTTGCCTAAATTTGAACATGTCGAGGGATTGATGTTTGCTTTCTGAGATAAACAGCACAGGACCGTCTTTCAAGCTAATAAGTAATATATGGTCCATGTCTAGAATCCAATGTTTTAGGAATAAAAGTACTTTGCCAACTAGGCGTAAAGAACCCCAGCCAGAGAGCTACTTATAAGACACCTTAAATTTTGTGCAGTCTTGACTTTGTTATGTCTGATATCAGTTTCCTTTTTTACCTTATGTAAATATGTAGCTTTCCTGCATATTGCACGCTCCGCTCCGTTTTTTATTAGAATAACTTTTGTGTTTAAAGGTATGCAAGGCTCAGTGGAACAGAAATGGGTTCGCGCGTTGGTGCTCAAAGCACTTCTTGGAAACCTCAAGGTGCATCTTCAACTTCAATTGTCCCATTCCAATGTGCTCTGACCTTCTTGGTCATGTTGAATTTCTTCAATGGGAATAGAAACATATACCAAGCACTTTTTAAAAGTAGACATTGCAGTGTAGTCACATGGTATCTGAGCACGTGAAATAGATTCATAGGCCTATCGCGTGCAATCTACAGTGAAATTGATCACGTGAAATGATAGATAGACACTTATGATTGGTTTATGTTTGATTGACAGTTTGTGATCAATCTACAGTGATCACGTGAAATGATAGATAGACACCTGTGATTGGTTGATGTTTGATTGACAGTTTTTGCTTGCTGGCTCGCAGCCACTTAGATGTGTTTCAATTCCCTGTAAGATGCCATAAGCTTGCATTGTGCTATTCGGAAAGATGTCATAACTGTTTCTTTTCTAGGCTGGTATAAGCTCCAAAGATGTGAAAAAGATCATGGACAGCTCTATTATCCCCTTGGTCGTGAATCTGGCCTGTCAGGGAACGCGCTTCTCAAAGCAATGGCTACTGCGCGACCTCGAGGTAGGCCTTTCGTAGGCTTCTGGAGCATAGCGGACAAATCTTGATTAGTTGTTGGCGAGACCCCCTTCTTGGGAATCCTCCAGGCAATACACCAATCACGTTGCGAGAATCAACCTCAGAGGGCCAAATTTTTGCATTTTAACCACTCCAATCAAGATTTGTCCGCTATGCTGGCTTCTGGACAATTGTGAAAAATATTATACGCCATCCCTCGTGCTTTAAGTGTTTCTTTCAACAGAATTGACCTTTATTGCCATTTGTTTTTTCCTTTTATTCTTTCGATGGTATTCATACTGACTCTATTATCTGTAGCTCTTTAATGCTTGTTATGACCCAGAACCCGTTTTTGTATATTTGTTTCTACTTTTGAACTTGTAGATTTTGTCCTGGAAACTCTATAAGCAAGTGCATAGTGCTGCGCAGCCGGTGAAGGAGCAGGAACCGAAAGACCCCCTTGAGGGGCTTGGCAAAGATGCAAGGACGTTAATGGAGGTAGTAGAAACGATGTTGTTTATTTTCTTAGCATAGCTTCTTGTGATCAGTAGAGTCTTTTAGCTTATAGAAACCCTGTTCTATTTAGTGGTGCCCTCAACGGTACTTTCAGGGTGGCATCAACTGTAACATTTTTTATCTTCTCCTTTGTTCGCCTGTGCCCAATTCTTTATTGTCCTTTATATTATTCAATTGTACAGTTGTACCACTTCTCTACTTGCTCCTTATAGTGGTCAACTTTTCAACATTTTATTCCTGTCTCTTACGTGTTCGATTGTACCATTTTCCTTTTGTCCCTTTATTGTATAACTCTAAAATATCAACCTTTTCATTGGGACTTTGTTTTTATCCTAATGGTTTCCGCTGGGACTTTGCTCATATCCTAATGGTGCTTTAACCGTTCGCCCAATAAAGCAGAATAATTTCCTTGCAACGATTCAAAATAGCGTCTACCAGCACTGCAGGCCTTCCAGATCCTGATAGCACAGTTTGCTTATCATTTCGACCATCGTAGAGACATTAGACTATAGAGTGTTGTGTCTTTATGGATCATTCCATGCATAACGTAGCATGTTCTTTCTGACAGAATATTCATGATGCCTTGAGCTGCTCCTACCCAATCTTAAGAGCAATGTATGAAAGCTGTGGACAGGACGATGAGAAACTAAGAGAAGAAGTTCAAAGAAAGTAAGCAACCTTCTTCAAGCATTCATCATTCTGGCCTTGTTTACTCATCCGTTTTTTTATTTTTGCTTCGGATTTTTAAATTGTGCTGATACTCCTTGCTATTTATTAATTTAATTTATTAATTTCCTCTAAGGTTTAGCAGGGCTAGGGGACGCATTATTTACAAAGGTGGGGTGGGGGGCAAGTTGAACAAAAAGGGCACAAAGATCCTTTTTCTTTATCATTGATTATACTACCAAATTGCTCGAAAGAGCACTTTTCAACACTTAATAAGAGGGGGCTAGCGCTCCCGTACCAACAACCCCCCTTCCCAGACTCTGGAGGGCCGTTTAGTGTATTATTCCCTTGTCAAAAATATTTTTGTAACCAAAGTATTCATATATATACTTAGAAACCAAGAAGATATTAACTTGAATAATTTTGTTTTTTCCTTTGAAGTTTGATTGACGGCGATGGAGTGGCCCTTCGAGTTTCAGAGGAAATCAGAGAGAAGGCAAGAAAATGGTAAGGGCTTATTGTTCTGGTGCGGGATAGGTGCTTATTCCCTGCCCGCCATTCAAAGTACACTGCGATGTCCTTCAAGGCCCTTTTTGGGGCTATTGCTTGACACGTGACTTTGACTATGGTGATAATGATTCTGAATGAGCAGTAGACAGATCGGCTCTTCGTTTGTGTTTGAGCCATGATCAACCGAAATAATGCGTTGGAAATTAGCTTTGGTCTTAATGCATGTCGAATTAAGCAGCCATGTGTGTAGGAAGGCTCGCCATGTGAGCAGAAAACAGTCTCGTATGTTTTTTAAATCTTAATCGTTATTTTCAATGATCACGCAACTTCCAACTTGAGAGATTGAAGGAAAACGAGGCCGATACAAAAAGGACATATCCACTTGATAGCATAGGACAATGCACATA
The DNA here is from genome assembly GCA_003864495.1 of Nemopilema nomurai. Classification (NCBI taxonomy): domain Eukaryota; kingdom Metazoa; phylum Cnidaria; class Scyphozoa; order Rhizostomeae; family Rhizostomatidae; genus Nemopilema; species Nemopilema nomurai. The sequence continues at coordinate 1,229,076 of ML133420.1, forward strand.
TGATTTAAAAAAGTGTTCTTCGAATAAACTCGTGGTTGTGTTATTTTATTTTCAAGGGAATCAGAACCAGAGTCTAAGCAATCACCTACGGATTCTTGTGTAGACATCGGTGTGCATCGAGTTTCCCCGCATCTCAAGGAAACGAAAAAGCTTCGAGCGAAGCCGGAATCTGGAGAAGCAACGCACAAGTTCATTACATCACTGACTGAGGCGGAAAAGGTTGAAGTAAGTATTTGAAAATCTATTGTGGAATGTTTTGGTTATTGACGTTTGTAAAGTTGTATTTGTCGATCGCTTTGCTTACTTTGCAAATGTCTTAAAGCTGGAGTTGTTACTGAACTGCAAAAATGTTAAATGAAGAACTTATTTTGAAGTTAATTTTGTTTCCAGACGAGAGGACGACAGAGAAGATCGAAGTCTGCGGAACTTTTAAGAGAGGAATTGGAAAACAGGCAACGAACAGATACGATTAGCTTCATAAAAAAGGTAAAATCGCACATTTAATCTTTGACATCCTTTGTAAAATCACACTCTTGGACATCCATAACATTTAATGGAAAAGCTGATAATTGGAAAACGCCTCTATTTGTTGGTGTTCTGTTGCGTATTTGTCATATTGCTCATCTGCTTTTGGTTACTTACACAGAAAATCCTTTGGAGAGTAGCTTGTTTGGGACGCGTTTAATTGCAGTTTGGCTTTCTATTCCCTAAGGGAAAGGATTTGATCTACAGTTAAAGCAACTTCATTCTGTTATGATGTCATGAAATTGCCGTGTAAGAAGATGAACTTCTACTGCTGTAAAAATGTGCGCCTACGCAAGGGCTAGGAACTAGGCAAACAACCAAATCATGCTCCTTTCTACTTGATTGCTGCTCCAATTTTTTCAGTGGCTGATTTTTTGTGACCCTCCTAGGTGAACCACGCTGTCTCGGTTGGTTACGCGCGCCATCTTGTAGCCTGGCTCTTTTCAGAATGGCCAGCAGAACAAATGATAACAAAGAACTACCTCAACAACATCGATGCATCCAAGGTGGTTGGTCTATTAGATCTGATACAAGAGGCAGAGAGCAAGGAACATTTCGAAAAGGTAAGGGGTGTGATATCATATCAGAGAAGATTGTCACAAAGTGGAAATGATGAAGGATTATAGTACATACGTATCTTTTGGTGTATGACCTAGTAATCACAACCAACTCAAGGCTTTTTAAAGTGTTGGGGAGAAGAGTAAGGTGTAGGTATGAAAGGTGTAGGTAGCCCCCCGTGAAAGGAGTAGGTGTGCAAGTTTGAAAAGATAAACAATGAAGATCCAGCTACTGAACTAATTTCCTAGCATATTGAATGCGCATGCGTACCTACTCCTCGTATCTAATTGGTTCAGACAAATCACGTACGCTTTTGTTCAAACAATGGAGCGGCGACCTTGTCTCCCCAACGAGGTTAGGGCTTGACTGTATGCTCGCACTGATTTCGCGGTTTTTTTGCTGCGTAGGTCGTGTTCAAATTCGTGCGTTTGTGCGACAAGGAGCTGGTGAAGCCGCTGGCATTGTCCGCTGTCCACTCGATGGGAGAGGTACAGCTGGCGTCAGTTACAAAAGAATCGGAGCACAAGTACAAAAATAACGCCAAGACAGAGGTAGGCCTATGGCTGTTGAGCAATACCTTGCAAACGAGGCGGGGAAGCCATCTTCTCTTTTTCTTATCAATTCATCACAAGCTATCCACACCCATTGCGGGGATTCTGAAAGTATTATCGATTGCTTCATCTTTTCTTTAGTTTTTGCCATTAAAAACAGGACTGGATATGTTTTCGATCTTCCACAAGTTTTCAGTAAAAAGGATGAGAAGCTCTTGAAGGATGATTTATTTTGAAAGTGATTGTTAGTCTGCCTGAAAGGTTGAAGGTATTCGATTGTCCAGTATCTTCGCATACTGTGAAACATTTTCCTCTTGCATTTCAATTTCCAAAGTAGCATATATGATATTCAAAGGAGTCTTAAGGCTTCTGGCTCTATAAATATTTCAGTATTATTTTTTACTGTATACTTAATTGGTTCAATTTGTTTGTAGGACAAAGTTGTCATTCCTGGAGCCATCAGCCTATTCATTAATTTCGATAAAAGGTAGGTTGCATGTTAATTTTCTCATTTCTTCAGAATGACATCAATCTTTTTATCATAAAAAAGCTGGTTGCTCCGATGCCGTAGTCCATAATGTCCAGTTCCTGTGCCCGGATCCAATGTTATCAGTCCGCATATTGGAATCACTGTGAAATAACGGTCCGGACCAAGCACCAAAGTACCGAATAGGCCTCCTTGAAGATTCCAGTTCTTCCAAAGATTTGTTTCCTAGCACATGATCCCAGGCTTTGTTTAGATATTCAACTATGAGTATAGCAATTCTTGCGTCAAAGTATCATGGCAACTGGATTTTGAATGAAAAATGACTGAGTAGTGAATGATATTTTGTTGCCTACAACTGGAGCTGGAGTTACATCATCTTTACTGAGCAGATATTTCTTTAATGTCCCGCAGATGTGCTACAGAAAGCAAGTGCGACATCCTCACTTTGTCATCATCTCCAAACTACTCACAGAATTTCAAAGTTCAGTGGTACGGGTTATGGCCTGAGTTTGAGATGCCAGGTGATACTGTTTATTACAAGTTCACGTCAGATGCAAGCAACAATGACTGGGGCTGGAAATTTACTGTCACCGGTGGCCAGCTAGGGAGGTATGTATAGTGACCCAGATAAACATTTTCATCGCCATATTCATTTCTCGTGTCTGCGTTACCGACAGCGAAGGGCTGGGTCCTAGTGACTGCAAAACCGGGGGTCTCTACACTGAAGAATGTACATTTGGCATGGGGCCCTGAGTAAGACGCTGTTTTGCAGGCTAGAAGATGTGTAACCATCGTTTTTTTTTCCATTTGGGGACGGGGGCTGGGTGAATCTTCTTGGTCACGGTCACAATGTATGGTGATCGGATGGCCTTATTGAGAAACCCAAAATGATGATATGTGTTGCTAATATCATGCTTTAATGTTGCCCACGAAAATTGATATGCATTCATTAATATGCGGTGCGTTTTTCACGAATTCTAGATTCGAAACTGGTTGTGGAATACTAAACGGTTTGTTAGCTCAAGATTGAGTTTTCAAGGTAAGCTGCTGATAATATTTCTTAAGGCCATCTACCGTACTCAACTGTTTGCTTGTATCTATTTTAGAATTAGGATTTCATGATAAAATGGTCATGGTCTAGCATAATCTAGGACTTGTTTAGCTACTAGAATTTCTGAATATCAAACTGGAATTTGAGCCCCCATAGTTTTTTCTGACCTCTACTTGTACTTACGACCTACATTCATATCCCATCTCCCTGTGGTAGTAGCGCAAACGAGGTCAATGTCTCGGTTTCTCTCACAGGTCGCTGCCCTTGAAGCAGTTATGGTCTTGGTTAATTGTCGTTGCTTGCAATCAAGTCAGTCAGCAAAGATTAATGGCGACGGGGCTGCTGCTCAGGATTCTCCAGATTGCCGCTGGGTAGGAGCACTCGTCTTGTTCCCCATTATGTGCTGGTCATTGGGCCATGTCACGTGATAAACAAGGAGCTCTTTGTTCCTTTGTTTAACTCTGATTTCTAGTAACTGCATTTACTAAACACTAGAAAAGCGATCCCACAATCTTGCTGCAAGATTAGGGTGAATATTTTTTAGATTTGGCTGCTGTTAGAATTGCAGTTGGGTAGCAAAAGATTAACGTACCTTTCCAGAGTCCATTTGAATTTAATTATTTTTTCAATTTTTGCTGAGAAACAGTTTGCTGAGAACTTTATGCTAATAAAAATCAATATTAAAATGTGAGTCTTTGGCTTTTCAAAACTGACATCTAGTCAATTAGCAATATTCCGATGTTTTAATATTCTTACAGAGGTTTTGTAATTGAGCTTCATGTCTTATCTCGCATTAACATAGAAAGACCACGATCATCCACAATGACAGATCTTTTGGTATCGATGGCTTCTGTAATGGCAAAGAATTTTATGATTCCATATATTTCTTCTTTGTAGCTAGGAGTGAATCATATGCTCAGAATCTGAGGAACCTATAGAATGTTTTTTTAACATAAAATTTATGAACTAAAACTTTAAGCAAATAATGTTTGGTTTTGACTGGAGCTGTCCTTATTTTTCCCAGTGACCCTCTGTTGTTTGGGGAAAATTTTGGACCACTAAGCAAAGACGAATGGCCTGATTTGAGTCAGCTGAAGCCGCTATGGGCTTTGTACACGAAGACGATGACAAGCGAAACGGGTATTGTATGATCTTGTCATGCTGAAATTGCTCAAAACATATGGTAGCATGTGTGTCATCGGTTGAAGTGGTTTGCTAGACAACTTGATTTGTATTACTATTTCTCAGTCCTTGATATTACAAGATGCAAGTAAATTCAAACCGCTGACTCATGCTATCTTCATTGTGAGTGTTTGGTCTCGTAGTCGTGTATTGCGGCTTATTGATCTGTTTTTCTGTTTACGTCTAGTGAAAGGAACAAGCTATACATTGATGTCTCCTGTTCTGCGTGGCTTGTCGGAGCTTTTCCTCGTTGTAGAGAATGTGGCCCAGGTTCGTCTTCATCTGCTTTCCATTTCTGCTATACATTCTACGTGAAATATAATATCAGTAAATATCTAGAGCCAATATAGTGACAGCAATGGTCCGAAATTCATGCTCCTGGTGCAGAGATTGCATTTCATTTTGTTTCTTTAGTCCTCTCGATCGTTCTCAGTGTTTTTAGGACTCTTTTCTCCTCGCAAACCAAAATTCGGTATTAGACCTTGCATGGATTCACGCCATTATCATTTAAAAACAATTTCTGCATGGCTCCTAACGCATTACTTGCTGATCTTTTTAAAGGACCTCGGTCTGGCGGATGAGCTCGTTGCGAAGCTTGCAACCGAGGACAAACTCCGAAAGCGATTGACTCAGGTGTGTATACAAATTGACGTAGCCTCGTACCCACTTTGGCGTCTCTTATCCTCGTATCCATTGGCGCCTTTGTAAGGGATCATAGCTGTGGTTCTTAGTTTTATGTTTGAGTTAGGAAAAAGGCTGTGTTTGTTTTAAAATTATTTCATCATAATCCTTCTTTTCCATGGGGTTTAGAACTAAATTTCCCGCCTTCACTCGCATTTTGGCATACAGCCTATTTCAAGTCCTCATCTTCCGTTAAAGGAAACATAATCAGATAATTTGATTTCCATTTCTGAATTGATTCTCTGCCCCCTTATTTAAAATAAAAATATTTTCTGTTAAACATCCTCTTTTTGTATCCCTAGGCGGTGACCAACATCGCTGCGATTGGGTTGGCGATAGACATCCCAAACAAAGCCTTGGACATTTTGCGCAACGCTCCTTCTTGCCCCGCTATCCCTCAGGTACGTTCAATCGCTTACAAATATCGTTGCCTCTTGTTGCCCCTCCCCCCTTGGGCCAGCCCTTATTCCAGTACAATAAGCATTGCATGAAATTGAACTATGCACTTTGTAGTGCCAAGCGTTACCCCCTAAAGAACCAAAGATAATTAGGTCACAAGTACCAATTGAAAAGGGCCGAGAACCAGCTGCTTGTAGCTGTAAGAATTGTATCGCAAAAATACTATACATAATTCATTATCTAATAATAGTTGTTTCTAATTTTTGCTTTGAAGTAGTGATTTATGCTGATTTTCAAAATTTTAATTTTAACTGAGGACTTTCGAATTTCAAAGGCCCATTCCAGGAAAACGACTCTTCATTTTCGACTTGTTTTTCTCGCCCTGAAAACCTAATAAGTATTACGATTTGAATATAAGGCAGCTCTGCATATAATATAATAGAATAATATAATACTTATTATATAATAATATGATATAAAAATATAATATAATAATATAATAATAATATATAATAATGATAAATAATAATATAGTATTACTGCATGATGTTAAATTTTTGTTCCAGGAAGGTTCTGTGAGGGATACCGAAAGTCAGAGGTACATATCAGCTTTCCAAACATCCGCTTATATGTATCTTACCCCTCATTTCATCAGGCAGTATTCTTCGCAGACCTTTTCCCCGATATATTGTGCAGTTTTTACAATGATCTACCACTCTAGAGAATTTCAATTTCGAGTGAAGACCACTTTTAAATGGGCAACACATGACTAAAGTTTTATGCTTGTCTCTTGTTTCCTCATTCGATATTCGTCCTTTCTTTGCGAAACTTTACGCTAAGTACGTTTTCCTGGCTATAACACCTATAGGGTTTTGTTTTTAGCCGACGTAGATCTTCGATCATTGAAATAACGGGCAACAATTCAGAGTGGTCTGGGAGCGACGATGCGGATGACGACACGGAGGAGGACGAGGGCGGGATCGAAATAGATGACGAAAGTTTAGATAGCAGTACGGAGAGCCAAGAAGATGATTACAGTTTCAGCTTCATTTCCAGTAGTTAGTTCTTTGTATAATTATCAAATTGCAAGTTGGATCGAACTGATATTGCCTAATAATATAAGCGAGAACTGATGATTAATCACAGAGAATTGCCTAGAAAATAAGAGTTCTCTTCACTGAACGCTTAAACAGCTAATAACAACAGCAACAGCATGCACTTGTGTTTGGTCAATTAATGCACTGTATGTTTATTACAGAAAACATCCAACCGTTCTCCTAAAGTTAAATTGTAATTGGAGACGCTTGTCTTTCTTAACAAATGGATGGTTCTTAGGCAGTTTTAACTCCTTTCGTATCATTTCAGATGTAGAATTAAATTCAACCACTGTTTCTTCTAGTTGATAGAGCGATCATCGAAGTTTGGATGATAGATATTATACGAATTATGTTTTGGTGGCGAGTTGACTAAATTAATTTTTATTTTACTGCCAGTGCGATGTTATAGACCATCTTGCCTTAGAATTCTAGATTTTAATTTTCAAGAAGTTTGCATAATGGAGTAACAGACTATCTCATCAAGACATTGCCTTTAGCAGTCGCGTTCTACTCGTTGTAAATGGACAGCTGATAAATGATATATTTTTCCCAATTCAATGTGACTTAATATTCGATTTTTGGCATTGAGCGAAGCGTGTTATTGAACAATGTTTAGTTCTAGACTTTAACTCGAGTAACGATGATGGGTTTGTTTGAATTTGTACTTTAAACTTTATGCATTCAATTTTTCAAATCATTTTGTTTGGATTCGTAAACAGTTAAATAGAATGTTCATAATATGCCCAAGCATCTCCTTATCATTTTGCCTAATACCTTCGTTTGACAATGTCTTTAACCTTTGATATGACCAATGATATATTATGCATGTATTTACAAAAACATGCCATTACAGATTTATTGTATAATGAAACCCAGGGCAACCAATTCATCCTTGCAAAATGAAAAAATGAAGGAGTGAAACAGACTTTCTGAAAGTCCCATGGCAATGCCTATTAAAACGCAAAGTTGTATTAATGGCACCAAATTCTGTGAAAAAATTATTTATCAAATTGATTCAAAACAAACACGGCAGGCTTTTAAAAAGGCAAAATCTTGCTTGCTCTAGTAAATGTCAAACAGACAAATTGTTCTGTCTTTAGTGCCTCTAAGTAAGTCACACAATTATTACAGAACCTAACAAACTATTTGTATTTAAAGAGCATAAAACAAGAAAAACAAAGTTAGTGCACAAAAAATCTATTCACCAACAGACAAAAATGTAACTACAAGTTGCCAACAGGATTAGATTGATTCATATAACTTGAAAATGCAAAATGGTTAAAGAATAGGCCACTGCCATTTTTACATTTTCATTAAGGTTAGTGAAGTCAGTTGCCCTAAAATGCATCATTGAAATATGCACTGTCATTTTTCAAGTTTCAAATGACTTTATCATCTGAAGACCAGTCAAAAACCATTAGAAATAAGCTCAAGTCAAATTCATCAGTTTACTTTACCAAGTGATAAACCTCTATGATGCATTAAAACATAAAGAGAAAGAAAGAAGGAATTCAAAAATGGCTTATAAACCTAGGGATATTATGAGCTCCAGGGCAACCTGATAAATATACAGTCTCTAAATGGTAAAATGAAAACATCCCAAAATGATCCTTGTCATACTATGCTGGCAACTTCAAGCCTTTTCCCTTGATTACTGAAATTGAAAAAAAAGAAAATTGTAAAGCTTTTCAAAAATTTTAAAGAAAAAATCTATTGAACAACTAGAGTTGGAAAGCCAAATCCTCATTCAATTAAACTTGTGTTTCAGTAAAAGCATTAACTATTCACATTTTCCAAGTTTTGAAAGCCCTGCCTTTAAGATTCCTGGGGTAAATGTCCTGGGTAAAGAGGCAATGCGAAGGCAAAAAATGTATTTGTGACTCTACTCTACATAAACACATGTTTGATGTATCCATTTGAAAACAAAGACAACTTCTCTAGTGACTTTTTCAAGCAATTTAAGTTACCTGAATCATTGTTTTATTGACTTATTGCTGTTTTGATCTAATCCAAGCACATTAATATTTGAAAAATGTTAAATAATGAGCAGTATGTACCTTAACCCACCTTTGGTAATGTACAGATAGAAGAAGTCACAGTACAGAACCGTCTGCACACATCCAGCAACAATGGCAATGAGGTCAAAGAATCCCTCAAAGTGATAGCGATAAATCCAGTTCAAGATGTACAAGGCTCTGTAGGAACCAAGGGCAAACAAATAATGGCTGGTTATGCTTTCTGCTTCTCCGGTTTTTGAGATCATGAAAAGTTGGGGCAAGATTGCAACTGATTCCAAATAGATAGAAAATGTCCACAGGACCTACAACAAAAGTAAGGAATACCAACATCTTAAAATATTTTCATTCATAGTATCATATTTCACTGGAACCAAAATCAAGCATTAAAGCGTAATACTATTAAGAATCTTTTGTGATAAAGATCCACAGGGCCAGTGCCTTTCTTCTATATTTACCAAGCAGAATTAACATGCTAGAAAATGCAAATTGCATTTCTGAGCACTGCCTTATTTCTGGAACTTGCAGAAAACTTTTCAATTGAAAACCCTAACAAATAAACCATCAAAAGAAACAGGCTTTCGAAGAAGATAAAGCATGCAAGTCAGTTATGAACCTCTTAAATACAAAGAGTCCTTCCTGAAAGTCGAATAGAGTGCCCTTTCTATTTGAAGTTGTCTCTTCAAGGGTAAAGATGAAAATGAAAACTATGTTTAAGATTCTTTCTTTGTTGGCTTTTATAAAGTTCATGACAATTCAAGTCTTAACCCTTAATTAAATTTGAAATGAACACACTTTTGCAAATTAATGTACCATTTAGATCTATTTAGACATACCTCCATGGGTGTAAGCTCATGATTAACAAGAACAGCAAGACCAGCAACGGGAACAACGATGAACTCTACCCTGAATGTGTCATGGTTGCTATCATATGTAGCCTTAAACTTAGCATAGACAAGGTAGACTGTAGCCAAGGAGGTTACGATAAAAATGACTTTCATTGTGGTATTGTAGAGCGAGATGAATGAAGTAAACAGATCAAGGTATCTCGTCAAGAAAACTAGAGAGAACATGATCTGACTTTTTCCTGATATTCCTGCAAAATAAGGTAATTAGGCATAAACATTTGTTGACACAACACTGATACATCTAGTGTCTTATGAAATTAAGGTAAATATGTTATTATTGCAGAACTATTCTGAAATTAGACCTTGGATGGAAGAGAACTGAACTTTTCATGACAAAAAGGCCTATAAACATTTGTATAATTTGGAATGTTAGACATATATAACAAGTAATAAAATAATATATTAAACATATATAAAATGTTGGAGTATATAATATATAAGTGTTATATATAATTACTGATAGTGGTTTTATCGAGCACTTACATTACAGTTACTATAACAAAGTTAAAGTATTATAATTTATAGATGAAAGTATTTTAGACTTGACTTCACCCCTAAATTACACACACATTTAACTACACATATTTACACTGATGGGCAGTAATTGTTAGATTACTCAGTTTATTTACTTGAACTTTTCCCATCCAATCCTTATGCAAACAATCCATTTCTGGTACATCTCAATGTTTACAAATCTAACTCAAAACTTAAGGAGCTCTCTGGTTAAGAACTTTTACCCTTTATTTTCCCAACTTTAGTCCAAACCTTTTTTAACAGTATCACTGAAAGGATATCATATCTCTAGGGTATCCTAGTATATTCAGCTTTGTACCCGCCCCCTTAACTACAGTGTCAGAGCCATAATGTGCCAATTGGCACATTCTATACTAGAGAGCAGCAAACATTCTATATTAGCATCTCATTAACATTACAATGAACACTGGGGAAAATGCTGGATTCCATCCAAAATGTGTTAAAATCTGCAATTGACAGCAATCTAGGATAATACCTTGATTCTAATCTAAGTTGGTATATTAGTTTAAATATTGCAACATGTTTTAAAGGGATGATTAGGTATTTTCATAGCAATAAGTACGTTTGTCCTCTTTTCTATAGTTTGTTGGGCGAATTTGGGCGTCAAAGGAGTTATAACTTTCACGACCACTAATCGTTAAAGCCAGCAAACCGTGTCATAGGCCGTTGAAAAGTCACTGATGAAAAATTTACCTTGAGTTTCACGCTATCAAATCATTGCAGTCATGTTGGAAAAGGGTTACATAGACTTAGATATCACGATCATAGTGCCCACGATTAGGGAACAGCGCGAGTTCGGGATCTTCAAAGGAAAAGACAGGGGTACTGCCTCGACCACAAAATTTACTGACAAAATAAAAAGGAAATAGACAACCCGACCTACCAAAAACAAACACTTCAGACTTACAAATATACCCATATGCATACACTCAATATAAAAACTTCAAACCTTTTTTAAACACTAGAATTTGCTCAATAAGTAAAAAATGACAAAATTTGAACAACATATGTGGCTCTTCCCCGCAGGGCCTAAATGAGCGTAGTGTTTAATGCTTTCTTACCGGCGCAGGATCGCGATTTCCATATCTTCCATAGCAATAAAAGGATTGCTAGAACGTGGGATAAATCCCCCGTTAACCTGAAAATGTTCATCGCTGGTCCCTGTCTAGAGAAGTTCAACCGAAGCAATTCCCTTCCCAGCGAACTACAAAGGTACGACCAACACAACCGTGGGCTCTCTATGCGCCACGTCGGCAAACCCGCATGCGCACCTCCGAGATCGAAAACGAGGCTGCAATAAGACACGTTTTCAGACAAAACTAAAGGCCTTCCCCAACACGTGGGGACTGGCTCGCTTGACACCTAACCTCGGGACCATAGCACCCCAAACCTCATTAACAAGTGTGCGAATCGTGTTATCCCCAAAATTTCAGAAGATTTCTCCATGTCCTAGAATATTCACCTTGTAGATCGGTTTTTTATAGATGTGGCTATGAATAAACTCTATAATCACTCGCAAACGAAAACAGGAAGTTTTTCACTGAATAAAATACTACACCTGCTCAAATACAGCCATATCAACTAGCAAATACAGGGTGGTAAGACCGGTGAATTTTTAATTGAAATTTTTTTGCCTGTTTATCAACAGAGTTATCTGCATCGAATCTTGTCAATCTTAGTATTGCTGCTTTCCTTTTTATGAAGATGTGCATTTTATTTGGCGGCAGAATTATTAACTATTATTAACGAAGCGGAATTATTAAGGAACTACTCTCATTAAGCAAATTTTGTAAACTCAAGCTTGGGCCTAAAATGATTCTAAAACCATCTGTTACAGCAAATTTTGACAGATAGAAGTCTCGAGAAATTTATTATTTAGTTTGTTATCATACTTCCTGCCCTTTTAATACATCAATTTCTAAGCACTCGGCAAAACAGTTTTCCTATGGCACAGAAAGGCAGCAAAAACAAGAAATCATCTCAAGGAGAGACGCAGGTCAGATAAAGTGTTTATAGCTTTGATCGTACAACCAAAATTAACCCAGGTCAAACTCTGGGTTCAAAGAATCAAGCTTTAACCAGATCCAAGTTTACTAATCTAGGGCAAAGCGGGACAAGTGATTTATGCGCATGCGCAAATATACAGGATCACACAAAGTTCCTTTAATAGACTATGGTTCAAAATGGCTCGCAGTAACTTGCATCAAAATGTTTTGTATTCGCTTATGCCTTGCAGACAGACTCTTCTTTTTAAACGTATTGTGATTGCTTTGCACTTTCAAGAAGTATAAAAGCAATGAGAGTCAACAACAACTATACCAAAGATGACGTCAATTCGGCTCCAGTGCTCTTCTCTATCGACACAAAACATGGCCTTTCTCAGTGCCATCCTCCTTTGGCAAAATGGGGTCACTTTGAAATTCAAGCAAGTTTGACCCTTATTTTTCTGACCGCATCCATAATGGCTCTCGTATGTTTTTCTTGGTCGGTTGAGAATTCTGTGAATTTCTTCACTCCTCTTTGTTGACCAAGTCTACTCGTGATAGCTTCTTTTGAATCGCTCTTTTCTTTAAATGAACTAAAACTGTATCATTCAATGACAGTGGTGGTGAATATATTGAATTCTCATCATAATTTTGCCGAAGTAAAGAAGTTTTTGTTAGAATTAGGATACAAGTCTTTCTTGCCCTTTGTGTAAATTGTTCAAGTTAACTTCTTCTATATATCAGCGCCAATTCCCTTTTGTTTAATATAGTACTTAGTATATTCTTGTAACATAGCCGGTGATTTGTATTTGAGAGGAAGTTGGAATATCTGAATATTGTTAATTGAAAGGGCCTAGTAAAGGCAGCCAACTCAAATATTTTGATAATAAAATCATAATCATGGCCCTACTAAGCAAAATAGATAACACAATATTTGACTTCCTCTTTTTACTTATAAACTTCATGACATGACCTTAAAATATTTTGTCCTACAAAGATGTCGGGAGAGGGCATGGCTTTGTATAAATTTACAAGTTATGTCATCGGAGCAAAAGAGCATCGTCCCCTTGGTTACTCTAATGTCCCCTGACTCCCTGTGTCTGAATCACATGACTCATGCGTCTGACAGCCATTTTGGATAGGTTGTTTTTCCATTGCATGTTCGTCGTTTTGTGAGAAAGTTTACAGCACTTGTGGGATGCAGGTGAATTTGAAAGTTGAGAGGCAAAAGTTTTTGCAGAATTACTCAATGGCTTACTGATAAACAAGAACGGGTAGTCCAATAGGAATTTTGTAACTTGCAGAAACATTGGCCTATGCAGCTGCGCTAGAGCACCTAGCTTGGCACTCATCAAAATGCAAACCAGCCGACTATATCTTGGTGAAACCACAAAAAGTATAAATTCTGATAAGCCCGATACGTTTTTCAGATGCAAAGTTCTTCCCGTTTTAAACAAGTACCTTCCAATCACAAAATGGCTACCAGAGTACAGATTGCGCTATCTCATCTCTGATTTCATCGCTGGCACGACTGTTGGTTTGATGGTAATTCCTCAGGCATTGGCCTATGCATCTCTCGCTGGACTCCAGAATCAGTATGGACTTTACTCCAGCTTCATGGGTTGCTACATCTACTTTTTTCTCGGTACATCAAAAGACCTCACAATAGGCCCAACCGCAATTTTGTCTCTGATGGTCAACTTGTACGGGAATCCAAATAATCCGCCCTATACTGTGACGTTTACTTTCTACGTCGGCGTCATTTTGTTACTCATGGGTTTGCTCCATCTTGGATTTTTGGTGAAAATGATCTCAACGCCAGTGATCAGTGCTTTTACGTCGGCTGCAGCCATTGTCATTGCAACCAGCCAGGTCAAAGATATACTAGGGCTGCATGATATTCCCAGGGACTTCTTCTGGAGCATAGTTGCTATGGCCAAAAAGATAACATTGGTCAAACCATGGGATATACTGTTTGGTGCTACATGTATGCTTGTGTTAGTCTTGCTAAAGCTACTATTGAAATTGGACTTCATAAAGAACCAACAAAGTGACACTGCTTCAGTTTGTCAACTGGTATTAAGGAAAATTATATGGTTTCTTGGAACAGCTAGAAATGCCATTGTTGTTTTCCTGTCTATAATGGTTGGCTACACACTCTGTATAAAAAAGCTCGAAGATGCTCTGACATTGTCGGACGACATTGATTTTGGACTTCCTGACTTTGAAGTAAGTTTGGCATTTTGGATGTGATGGATTTAGCTTTTTTGTTTTTATGATGCCTGTTTTCTTTTCTACAGTGAGCCACAATATGAATTAGCTTGACTCTGTTGTGCTTTTTAATGACCAAAGCTGTAAAACATATCTTATTGCCATGCCATTAAACACTTAATATATGTATGACCACGCCATGAGTAGAATTATTAAATCACGATACTACTGATATTGATATTGACATTCACTGCCTTACAAAGCAGTTTTCAAAAGTTCATGAAATTTTATGCACATATATAAATAGCAGTCCATTACTTTAGTTACAAATTTTTAGCTTTACATACTAAAATCAAGATGTGAATTTTACTCAGCATGTGCTTTTTTCAGGCACCATATTTTACAATTGAAGATGGGAACAAAACGGCATCAGTTGGAGATGTGCTGAATACATATGGAAGTGGACTGGCAGTTGTCCCCCTAATTGCTTTCCTAGAAAGCATTGCTATTGGGAAAGCATTCAGTCGAATTAATGGATACAAGATAATACCTACTCAGGAACTTATTGCTCTTGGAGTGGCAAATATCATGAGCTCATTTGTTTCATCATTTCCAGTGACCGGTAGCTTTTCAAGAACGGCTGTGAATTCACAAAGTGGAGCAAAAACACCCGCTGCAGGTTTCATTGCTTTTTACATTTTATTCTATTTGTTTTTTCATTTTCCTTTTTACCTCCTGAGTAAATTCATAGAAATTACACCTTAAATTATGGGCTTTTTGTAAATTTATGAAAAATAGTGCAAAATTGTTTGGAATCATAAATCTCCAATCAGTAGATGAACTTATTTTGTCATCTCATATTACTTCAAAAATCTCACCATTCACCACTTCAAATAGCTTACCATAAAAGATAAATTTCATATGCTGTTCAGATATTGAACTCTGTTCTATAGCTCAGAACACTATGTGTTTTTTCTTCTCAAGACATCTAGAAGAAGGTTAGCTAATCTACTATTTTGTACCAAACTACATTTTAAAGTTCTATTTTTGTGTTACAGGGGTTTTTACTGGAACTGTGGTGGTTTTGGCAATTCGGTACCTTACTCCAGCATTCCAATACATCCCTAGAGCTTGCCTTGGTTCCATTATTATACTTGCAGTTCTGCCAATGGTTGATTACAAGATTGTTAAAAAGATTTGGAGCATTAAGAAGCTTGACATGCTGCCTTTAGTATGTACCTTTGTGGTTTGCTTTTATTCCCTGGAGATTGGTCTTATTATTGGTGTGGGGATCTCACTCATAATCATACTCTACCCATTGGTATTTCCAAGAATAGAACTGGATGAAAAAGAAATCACTATCCTGAAAGTCAACAATGGTATTTCTTTCTGTGGTGTTGAATATCTTACAGACAACATTGAAAACTTGGTAAAGTCTCCGGAAAAGCCAATTATGATCCTTTTGGATTTTTCAGGCGTCACTGAAATGGACTTTACTGTGATAAATGAGCTGGCTGCTGTCTTTCTTGAAACAAAATTTTCAGGAATAGAAATTTATGTAACCAATCTCAGGCTTCATGTACGGCAATTGTTTTTACAAGCTGAGCTCCAAGATTATATCGCACGAAATTCCGTAGAGGTAGACAATGAGCGTGCCTCATTAATCTAGTTATAATTCAGTAAATATGATTGTTTTTTCATTAAGATGATTTTCATAATTTACCAACACTAACAAATTTTCTTATTTATGTAGAAATTTTAATTGGCAGAGTTAGATGTTACTACAACACCTATACAGTAATTATTTTTGATTCAATCTTTTTCAAAACTGTGTTGTACTGTATATTTTTTATACCTGTATCTAATGGGTGTACAATTTGTTTTTGTTGATTGATCAATCATTTAGATACTACACTATCAGTGTTTTTAGAATGTTTTTGTATAAAGCTTCAAAGCTGTGTACTATTTCATAATGTAGAATGCTTTTTTAAATAGAGAGGTACATAAAAAATCAAACCTGCCATAGTTAAATCCTTTCAGGTTGAGAACCAAAAAAATGTTGACCTTACTATATTCTGTGATTACAGGGTGTTTTAATAATGCTTGTTTGGGAGTTTAATGTGAAAGAAAAAGTAGATTAATTTCTCTTTGTCTGTTTTGACCATAAGCTATCAGCAGAATTTAAACTTAGAAAGCTAGATGTTCTACAGCATCAGTTTCCTTAGTCCTAAAACCAGTACCTTTTCATTGATAATTATTTTATTTATCCGTTTAAGGAGAATGCAGAATTAATTTATCATCCTTTTTTACCAATAAATCATTTTTGAGTTGTATGCAATTGTGTGTTTTTTCATTCAGAATTAGATTTTGTCAAGGACAATATTTTGTTTGTGGCTTCCAATGAATGATAAAGTAATTGTTTGAGCTTCTGTATAGACATTTCGTTTTTTGGCCCAATATGATAGAGTTTATAAAATTAGTTGATATTCAGAGAATATCTTAATTGTTATTTTTGCATATTTGTAGTGCAATAGATTAATAGTAGGTAATGGCATTGGAAATACCATTAAGATAATCAAAGTCTGAAAATTTATAAATAAAACTTGTGACGCTTTATATAGTTTCATATTGATGGATATTATCAAATTTTTTAGCGATGAATTCATTGTCTTATCAATGTTTTATCTCTTGGAACTGTGTTGTTGAAATATGTAACTTCAGATGGCACGAACTTCTCTCAGAAGTTGCTTCTGAAATTGTAGCCGGGTGTTTATACAACGATCTTTTGTTTCAATGCACTACTCAAGATATGAGGAAATTGTTTTCCTTGACAATGTTTTCTCTGCGCCTTTCTTCATTGATTGGTGACTCATTGATTAGTTACCGTTGTCATAGCCGCTCCTACCCACGTGACTTTTTGTTACCTTTTGCAGAGACAAAACTCGAATTAGTGATACCACGGTCTGATGTTTTCTCGTTTTTAACAACCGAAGAGAACTATTTACAAAAAGTATAAAGAACATTGCTTCACGAGCGATAAGCCGAGACTGATAAATTAGCTATTCAGGCAACGACTGGAAGGCATTGTCAACGCTGTAGCTGATGGGAAGAGGACTGGGTCCGAAACAACAAACCTTTCAACTTTTGCCTAAGAGACTGTTTTTACGTCTAAAATGATCCAGATATTTTTGCAAACAACAACGTCGATAATAAACGTCAGTTCTCTCTCTCTCTCGTCAGAATCCAACTTCAGAAGATGCTCCTTCGCCTTTCAATAAATTACTCGAAAAGCATTCATACTTTTGAAACCCTACGATTGGAAACTACTTACAACACGCGCAGAAGCACGGACTACATGACAAAGTTACTTTAAAATACCTTGCTTTTAAATACCTTTCCTTGTATCTTGAAACTATTTTTCGTTACTTGAATTTGTTTTTACCAGTTAAAAAGCTGATAACATAATATCTTATCAGAAATTTGGTCAAGTTGTTTGAAATTGAGTCAGCCAGCAATATCTGTTCCAGAAAGTCAAAAACGACAAGTGAGAAAAACAACATTTTCATATGACCCTCACACTTCAGACTTACCTCATTATGTACGCCTGGAGAAATAGAAGCCCAGAGTGTTGAAAAACAGATTTTCTGGTTATTTCCATGATTAAGATCCCGTAATTCTAGAAGGGCTGTGATGGTTGTTCGAGTTTCGCAAATTGATATTTAATGTTCTGTACGTTCAGCACTGAGAATGGAAAATTTGTTTTACATCTAAATCAAATCCAGTTGAATCTTGGATACAATATCCTGTTTTGTGAGCAATCGAATTTCCTAATACACTTGTCAGATGTCAAGATGAGGGAATATCGAGCCTGAAGAAGCCAATACTTCTCATTTAACTTGTCGATCGATCTGATTAATGATAATTAAGATGTCAGTCTCTGGCCTATCCGTTCGTCTTGATTAATGACATACCCGTCTTAATGCTTTAGCAATGATGGTAGTTGAGGAGTAATCAACAACGGTTTTGTTTTTCCGACCTGCTTCATTGCAATTCCAATCTCTTTGAATTAGGCCTCCCCCACCAAGCCGCAAAAAGGATGTTCCAGTAGCGATAAACTGCGATTATCGAGACAAATTAATCGGGCTTTTGTCGCTATTCTATCAATGTCGCCGTTTTAACGGTCTTGACCAATTTCCTGTTTTGTCTCACTCTACGTGCATTAAATGTATATTATCAGAACAACATGTCAGATTGGTCACGCCAGATTGAGAATTGGTGCTGAACAAAAGATTACAGGAAGCTGGATTCCCGCACTTCACGCAGCAAATGTCACAAGAATACTGTACCACATTTAATACTTTTGATAAATTAAGATTGGTTTCCCGTTTAACTCCATAATTCAGTTGAATGTCTTAAGCATTGCCTAAACGTGTTTTCTTGTTAGCGTGCAATGTGTCGAAAACATGCCTGAGTCACTGGGGAGGCGCATTGTAGAAAGATATGGCGTTTGTTAAGGCCTAAAGAGAGGGGCTTTTCATGCGTCATAGCTCCACTCTATCTGCCATTTTGTGTTCTGTATGAAGATGCGACTAGTTTTCTTACATTCGACGATACATTGTAGACCACACTAGGCACCAATGCAGCTCACAGGATTTCTTGTCAGCACGTGACTGACTAGTCGGTATCACTTTGTGACGAGAACAATTCCTTCTTTGGATTCGAGTGAAGGACAAGACTTTCTAAACTTTACTAAAACCAACCAACTGGATCCCTGTTCTTCTCTATTCGTTCCTTGTTCTCTTCCTATGAACAATCTTTACCGATGATAATTGGTTCCCCTAGTATCAAACGTTATATCCAGTATCATGTCTTTAGTTCCCATTCAGCCAGTATCTAAATGATACCCATTTTCAGAAGTTCGTCAAGGCCTAGTACCAGTTCTATACTCTCAATTCAGAAGTTCTTCAACCATAATAGAATTTGTCAATCAAGTACTCTGGCATTCTGAATCAATGAATTTCAATACTCCAGCCATACTCTTAATCACTATAAACCTTTTTGAACTTCTTGTCTACCATCAAGATACGTATTCTATTCTCGTCTGCTTAAAAAAAGGCTTTTCGAGAGTTATTTCACACCTCAATTGAAGCTTTAGGCTCATTTCAGTAGATTTCGCGCGTAAAAATTTGCGCCTTCAGACATCACACAAACGATATGCCGTTAATAAATCAAGGAGACAGTAAATCTTGCATTTGTTTTAAGGCTCAATCCTGAGGTCTCTTTAGCAATCTCACTGGCGCCAGTTTTTGCTAAACTATCTATTCCATTTAATGTGGAACTGTACCAATGACAAGCAATTGGTCATTTCTAGAAATGTAAGTACAGCTATGTCCCATCTCCAGTTAAAAACCATTCTGCAGTAGTGAATGTTGGATTTCAAAGAAATTATCCTAAATCATTGTAGAGATTTAAGATTTGAATTAGATTCGGGTGGGGAGAACTCAGACAACGGATTACTGTCTGTTGTGTTTACTTTCCGTTTGTACAGAGAACAAACAGATTTGCTATCTAATCAGATATCGAGGAATTATTACTAAAAAGGGGGATGAAAAGAGGGAATGAGTAAAGGGAGCGCTAAAAAGAGGGAGAGAAGAGATCATTATCAAGAAAAAATAATGTGAAAGAAGTTAGAGTGCTTGAATCTTTCAAAATACCGATTTATTGTTGCTTCTGAGTGTACAAATGCTTGGTGGTTTATGCCTGCAAACGCTGCCCGTTTAAGATTTGAGAAGTCTAGAAATTTTGATATTAACAAGTAGTAAGGCTCT
Organism: Nemopilema nomurai; assembly: GCA_003864495.1. Classification (NCBI taxonomy): domain Eukaryota; kingdom Metazoa; phylum Cnidaria; class Scyphozoa; order Rhizostomeae; family Rhizostomatidae; genus Nemopilema; species Nemopilema nomurai. The sequence continues at coordinate 1,249,088 of ML133420.1, forward strand.
ACATTTTGATTAAAGGTCGCCGCAAAGGGTTGTTCAGAAAAAGGGGTATTTTTGTATTTTATTATGATATACCCTTAACTTAAGATGACGAAGAAAGTTAGAAGAATGATCTGTAGTCAACAAATAGGTCGAAAATTTGTCACGTAGTTCGATAGAAGAAGTTGCTGAGGTGTTCCAATGACGTTTGGCAAGCATTTTTCTTACGATATCAAGAGATTCTATATTTGAAAAAATGACTTCTAGCTCAATTATCATTCTTTTTTATCAACACAATATCATTTTAATTAAACTGATTATCATAAGTTAGTTTTACTTTATATACGAAGAGAGTGGATACGTTTTGATGCACCTTTGACGCCATTTTGAAATTCGTGTTTGCCGCCATTTTGACGCCATGCATCCTACCTCACGCAAGAATGTGCTAGCTGCGCCAGGAAGCGGAGTGCTAGGATGGCTGCGTGTCGCCACCGTTACGTCATTCTGCAATGCACGCTAGCCGGTCTGCAGTTGTAGCCGCCAACCATCTGTAGCCACGCAAACAAACAGAAACCGAAATCAAATTAGGCAATTTTAAATACAACGAAGTCTCGCAGTTATAAGAGCTTCATTGCAATACGGATTTGTTATTGAGGTAACATTAACAGGGTTAATAGATGATTAAGTTGATTACGTGTAACGCTTTGTAAAATTATCGATGTAAATGATGGAGACAATGAAGAATTAATGCTGACACTTTAACTGATCTGCACAGAAGTTAAGTGGATTGTCTACGCTGGCAAGAAAGCTGCAGGCAGCAGTCATGACGAAGACGGAATGATTGCCAGACCCTCGGCAAGCTGGATCATAGAACGGGCCTAACCAAACAACTCCCATTATTCGAAAGTATTCAGATGCTCCCGACTATAGACTCGTGTTCTATTTCAATCTTCATTGATTTCTTCAGATAACGTTCTTGTGTTTCATTGATGGTGCTTTGCTTTCTGCCGTCTTTTAGTTTTACAATTTTATGACAAAAACTTACAGAGAGAGGCCATTTCTCAACCTTCAAATTTACAACCTCTCCAATTGATCACTGATGGAAGCTGTCACCCTTCTAAATACTTCCTTTACTCGTACAGAAGCAAGACCAACTCCAAGTTCTATCCCTAAACTCAAAGCTAAATGTTGATATATTTAGTCCAGTCACCTGGACTAAATTACTGGGAGGAATATTCCGACTCGAAAGTCCCTGAGTCCATCGTTTATTTACAAATGCCAGTATCTCAGCCCTGTCAGTGTCGACCGTAAGTGTGCAAAACTGATAACAATGCAAACAATGGCCAGCGGTTTTGATAATGTTTCCAGACGTCTGGAGCTGGCGCCTTTGCAAATTGCGATTCGCCTCGTTTGCATAAATACCGTGGAAGTAGATATCAGGGCAAACATCAGTTGCATTGTCAATCGCTACTTCGCGTCGTCGATGCCGCGCGTTCCCTAAAACCACCTACAACAGCATTGCTCAAAGGTATGCCTCTTTTACGCTCTCCATTTATATTGTGTGTCTTTCTCAATTTAACAAAGCTATTCGATTAACCTGTTTTTGACCATACTGTAAATATTCGTGGAACTATATTTTGATGTTGAATTTACGTCAAGAAGTCTTCATGAAGAGGCGTCTAAGTTCCTCAGTTACTTCTTCTTATTACCTTAGATTTTCTCGCTCATTTCAATTGGTCTTACTAAGACGTGAATTATATCCTTTTCGTGAAGAAACGCTCTTATTTTCGACAATACAAAATGCTTTTATGAATCTTTAGAGACTTACCTTTGGGGATAATTGCGAGAAGGACTTCTAGAAAAGATTGAACTAACTGTTACAAACTACAAAACAAAAAATGACTTAAATTTGAACTTGAATTACCTGATAGCGATCTGTTAATAACGTTACTCTTTCGAGCCATTAGCCAGTTTGATGAGGCCCAACCATCACATCCAATCCGTCTATAGGTCCGCTATCTTGATAATTAGATGCATATGTGGTTGAACTCCAAAAGCTAAACATTGTTTATTCGCTGAAAACTTCGTAGTTCTAGGTGGTCTATGAAGAATATTGCTTTTCAAATTAACTAAACGAATTCCGTCAAGGGAGCAAAGGCTACGGTTTACTTACTCTAATAACAAGTGTCATCTTGTAACACCAGTCATCGTATAATGCTAGTTGGAGACCAGTCATCTTGTAAGGGACCATCTACGTTAACATTGAAGAAGATAGTTAGTTAGCAAACCTTGGAATATTAAATGGACTCCCATTTTACGGCTGATTTCATCCTACTGTTTTTATTTGAATCTCATAATAGACCCCTCAATGAGACATATTGACTATTTATATAGCAAACAAGTTGAATGAATATGTGACGTTGTTTCCAACCAGCTGGCAAATCGAAAATCCTTTAGCCTCATCGTTGTTGCTAGTGAATCCACACTATTTGACAGAGTTGGAAACTCAAGAAGTAATAAAGAGAACAGCTTCTTTTATATAGCTGGTTGCATGAGAAAATCATCCTTTCCTTTTTAAAAAAAGAAGTTTTAAAAACTTGGAATTCAAAAACATTAAAAATTCGTCAGTCTATTTTGCACCAAGTGGAAAGGTTTGTCATCCCCCATTGCAAGTTGATTTTCTTCTGCAATGATTGACACGCTCATGGTGTGATAACAACTCACACCAAAAGTTAAATGGAACCCCAGCCATATCTACTTTAATTTAATGGTCCCATCCACATGGTGCAATTCCTGATCTGATAAATGCAGAAACGTTAAAAGTTGCCAATCAGAACACTGACACATGGCACAAACATAATGAAGGCACAGTTTAGACGCGACGTTGTCTTTCTTCAATAGATATTGTGCCATGTGGATGGGATCTCATAATGCTCTCTAAATTTGTGTTTCTTTTTAATCCTCTATGTAGACCCTGCTTCACTTATATGCACTTAATTCTACGGTAAAACTATTGCGCTCCCACTAAATCACCATCAATAAACAACCACGATCAGAAATGAAACAGGCAGCCTGCCAATGTTATCTCTCCTTTATCTCCCGATCCACGTTAAGTGTTAGCGAACAATCTCTTCACACGATTTCCTTATAACAACAATCATCTTCCTTATCTCTGGCTTTCCTCCCAGCATTGTGCAGTTCTACTTACAAATTTAACGACAGCACGCGCCTTTTAAACCCAATGTTATTCAGAGTCTCAGATCTTCAATGAGTGCCTTTAACAGAGTCTCAGATCTTCAATGAGTGCCTTTGACATAGTCTCAGATCCTCAATGATTGCCTTTGACAGCAAAGTTGCTAATGCTGTTTGGGAAGTATTCGTGGCATCTCTCGGCAGAATGAGTCACTCCTCAATAATTTCATTTCGGCATTTTAAAATCGCCTTAGAATTACAAATTTGCAGGAAAATTAGTCCTCTACCACCCATTGTTGGTTAGGAAATCAGATCAGCGCGTTGCACATTTCTACAATGCAAAAACAAATATGTTTTCTTGACGATCTTCCTTTCACTTCCTATTCAGATGCCAAACTTAATGGTAAAACCACTAGTTTCCCAAATACCGTTATTGCGGGTCCGCAGCGAAAAGTTTTGCAGCAAATATCTACTTTCAAATAGTCAAATAGACAAAGCAATCACTCTGAAGGTACATTGAATGGAAAGACACCTCATCATCATCATCATCAGAATCATCATTCCTGCATTTCTGAATCATATGGATGAAGGACACCTCACTGAAATTGACAATGGAATGAACGAGTGTGCGACAAGGAACTTTTCTCGCTCCCTTGTTTATTCTTATTAGAAATGTTAGTTGATGTGAATGGGTAAGACAATATCGCTAATCAAGGTTACCAATACACAGTTATAATCGTTTGCATGAATCAAATGTTACATCAGTATTGCGTGGGGATTTAACGATGATGCTTAATTTATTCGACAGATCGGAAACGTGGAGAGCCTTACATTCGTTGGATGCTGCTGAGAGATGCCGCGACCAAGGAAGAGTTCTTACAACAACGAGAAGCCGCCATTGTCCTACGTCGCCCTCTGCGCCATGGCTATCCGAAGCTCTTCTGCAGGAATGATGTCCTTGAATGAGATATATCGCTTTATTATCAACACTTTCCCATACTACAAAAGCACGGCCTCCAAATGGAGAAACTCCCTCAGACACAACCTTTCCTTCAATGACTGCTTTGTGAAAATCATTCAGGGTGGCGAAAATGGACATAAACGCAGCCTGTGGAGCTTGCACCCTAACTGCGGAGACATGTTTGATGAGGGAAGTCTCCTGCGCAGGAAAAGGAGATTCGTCGCGAAAAGAAAACACAAGGACGAGGCACAATGGCGTTTGGCGAAAATAGGGACACCGACAGAAAGCACAACCTTCCTATCATCGGTACACAGAGATCAAACGGACCACCCTCGTATCTGTGACATAATAAGGCAAGGCATTTCACACAACGACCGAGTACCTGAAAGACCCATTCTTGGTGGAGAGAAAGAAATGAGGCACTTGAGCAAAATAGGCCTGAACTCGACAAATTTCACAATCGACAACATTCTGAAGGGCTCTATTTCCAAACAGAAGCGGCAATTCGAGAGACAAGAGGAACTAGCAATCCCAAGTCTTTTGAGTCTTCAGGGAAAACGGCACCATAATGAGTGGCTTTGCGGCGTCACTAAACGCAGAGAGGCTTACGAATGCCAGGAAAGAAGACTTCATGTGCATCACAGTTGCCCCTGCAAAAACTTTATTGAGTTAGAGACAAAGAAACAGCTGTTTGATGCAGCATTGTATCAGTTCCACAATCCAAATGGGTTCCACTTCAAAGAGAAGACCTCTCTGCAGGGCATAGAGCCCCAGAAAGCGTCTCTGACACTTCATTACAAGGCATGTTGCTCTTAGCGGTATCTGTGGTCCAGCATCGTGGTTTTATTCTGTGGGAGATAGCACTGGGGCAGAAGGAGCTATGTGTCCATGACTGATAACAAAATCTCTGGTTTGAGTTCTTATTTTAGATGGTTTCCAGTTAAACGAATTCAAAAGATATTATTAATTAAAGTTACCTTGATCTTATTAGTTCTGTTGTGTAAAGGTTTATGATTTCATATATATTTCAGGAGACTTTGGCCTAACGTGCAGTAGTGTTGTAAAGGATTGGCATAAGCATTAAATGATCGACTGTTATTAAATTCTGTGTTAAAAATTTCCAAGTTTACTCTTTGTCGTGTACAAATTGGTTGATAGTGTAAAATTGTAAGATCATAAATTATCAACAGTTTCAGTGGTATTTAATATATTGGGGCTGTCAGGGATCGTTTCATTGAAGGAGCAGCATCAAATAAAATCAATTCATAAACCAAGGCTATTATGGGGTGCAGTGGAGCAGCTGTTGAAGGCAATTAGGGCATTATTTGAAAGCAAGTAGCAACCATACCCTGAAATTTGACAAATGCTTGATTTGTTATTGGCACAAGACCCTCTTTCCAACTTGTCTCCACAGTACCACCTAGCCTTCTTTCGCGTACAACTTCAAGCCACCATCATTAACACCTACCAAAGCTACCCTAATCACCAAATATAGACCCCCCCCCCCCCACAAACATATCGATTCTAGCTGTACCCAACTGTAGTATTCCTGTACCTATTTTAATATAAACATTAGCGATATATCATAGTAGCATTATATTTTGAACGAAAGAAATCTGCGTTTTTCTGAGCACTCACAAGCCTTTTTCTTTAGCATCCTATCACTTGAAGGCTAAGCCCTCGAGTTTAACTAATTTGTTAAATCAAAAGAACTAAATTCGTAAAGAGAACCAACATGATGATGTCTTTGTTTCAACTGAAGATGCGTTAAAGTCCTGTTGAGAACGATACCATTTCCTTTCCTTGCAATCTGGAGCTCATGGTTTGTTTTGCTGCACGGACTGCAAATCTTAGCTAATAATATTTCGTCAGGTGGGATTTACAATAATTCTTTTTAAGATTGAGAAACTTGTTTCAACGTAGCCGAAGGGCGAAAAGATTGCGAGCAAAGATGAAGCTCCTTGGGACCACACCTTGGATATCCTTTTCATAAGAGTCATGGTTGAGGGCTTAAAATGTTTTGTAAATGGCGAAGAATTATAATCTCAACGGAACGAAGGCAGACTTACAGTGGTTGGGTAGGGACAGAATCATTTCGGGACTCTAGATTATGTTCGAGTACCGTGTCCCATTCAAGTTTGAATGGACGTTTTCGGGGACAGAGCTGTTCTTGCGAGGCTGACCAACAGCGCTAACGAATCAGCCAATTAATCGCAAAAGTTAATTCGCATCTAACACTACCCTTTGCATTGATTCGTATTTTCTTCTTCTGACTGTTTGTTATTAAGAGAAAATTGACCGTGTATCACCCGTGTAAAAAGTATGGAATTTAGCGGATGTTTGAAACAATCTAAACATTCTCGTGCTTCTAAGCTCAATGGTGCCCCCACTGCTTTTTGAGTGGCCTCAAGACTAAACCCTTAGCTTGCATATTTTCTTGTTCCAGGCCTTTCGTACTGTCTTCCTCCTTAAACAAATTGTGGTCAGTTAATCGAACCCAATCTAATAATTTATCGTGATTAACATAGCCATTTTATTTCTGGGTATACTATCAGTGGATCAGTGACATGAACAACAGAGAAAAGCCCAATATTCATTAGATCTCATTAAAAACACCAAATCTCGTTATTATTCATGCAACACTTCCGTAAACATGTTTCTTAGAAATCCTGCAAGTGTACATCACATGAATGAACTTTGCCTGCTCCACCCGGCGGGAGACAACCTCGAAGAAAAACAACTTTTTTCTATCTACCCAATCTGCCTTAAACCTGTTCCTGATAAGATGGCGACCCGTTCGCGTATCTCAAGAGGCTAGCAGTTACAAAGAAGCCTAATTAACTCGATAAAGCTTCAGGGTTAGGTACAGGACAGGAAAGCAAGCCCTTCCTTGGGCATGGATGCAGCCTTCAGAAAGGCGTTCTGCTTTTTTCATCATAAATACACACACAATTATTTGATTTGGCAACTCTTCAATGGTTTGTCCCTCTCGAGATTATGCGATAGACTTTCTCATTGCGAAAGCTAATGACAGGAAGATAGATAACAGTAAACTCTTTTATCCTATCCAAGGCCAAAACGGTGTACCACCAGCGTAAAACAGACCTATTTAACGCGCATATCATTGCTTTTTAATCATAAAACATATATTGATATTTTGATAGGAATATTTTGAAAATCAAGTCCGACAGTATTAGCTTCAGATGGACACGTGGTGGCTTGTGAGATCCTTCCAGTTGCAATTAGCCCATACGCGATTATTGTCAGGGAGTTAGAGAAATATCGATCTTAACAACTATGTTATGTCTAACAATCTGTGTCACCTAAACAAGGAGGAAAGTAGCACCAAATGCATTGTCCTTGGACATTGACAAGCACGTATCCACGAACAGAATCCTGCCCATAAACATTTCATAATACCTTTCTATGACATTTGACTTGAATCTAGGCAGAGCTACTGTTTCAAGATGTCAATCTAACTGGATTAGATTGTTGCAGACATTTACTGGTTAGAAATATATCACCTAGCAACGTTGGAGTACTACGTGTAGCAGTGGCTAGACTATCCAAACTGAACACGTTTCCTGTTAAAAACATCTCCTTTTGGTTCAGCGCCTATCTTTCCAAAAATGTGAATCTGAATTACTTCAAGGTTTACCTTCAATTCCATATGCAATTGTAAAATGTTATGAATAAGTTAATTTGTCAAAATAAGATCAAAGTAATCTTTCTGCTTATGTGCTCAAAGATCCTTGGATCCTTAAACCTCCATTCTCCTTAGATTGCGATTTACTTGGCAAAGTGAACGCTTAAAAGGAGGCTGTAACGTAAACTTTAAAGCTGCAGAACTCGTCTTCCTGGTTACGAAGAGCTACACTCAAAAACGTTGTTTTCGACGATATCCTAGAAGCAATTAGCTTCGTTAGGACTATTTGAAGACTCCTTTCACGACTGCATGCAAGGCTAATCAACATTGTTCCTTTTGTAGCCAGTGTCTCTTCTGGAAATCACATTTTGAAATGTCTAAATCCATATTCTTAAGACATTGACAAGAACCTAATTGGGATTCAATCTTTGAAATTGTCTGACAATTCCTTGCCATGCTTTTGCGCATTGTTGTCTCTAGTTTGAGCAACGTCTGCAAGGTAAGACATAATGTGTTTTGTTAATCTCGATCCTTCTAGCAAGCAAGTATATCTCAAATGTTTACACTTCCTAGTCTTAAGAATTATGCCTGCAACATATTAAGCACTTTAAGCTGCAGTTTGACTATGCGATCCGACGCTAGCGACCTCTCGCTCTACAGATATTGCAGAAGCTCATAGAAGAAATAGAAGCACTGGCTTTGAGAGGCACAATGCCCTAAAGGGGGAAATACCATTCAAACAAGCAGAGGCCGTGCTAGTAACTGCCATTGTTTGGCGGTATTCTAACGTGTTTGGCAATTCTCAGACATACAAATTCGTCTCTGTTGAATTTCAGGAGATGATTGAGTAATAGAATTAGGGTATAACAAGCCCCTTTTAGCTTTTTTGAACAATTCATGCCCTTGATTTGCACGCGAATACTCTATTTCACAGAAAATGCAATCCTTGAGAGAGGTATGTTAAGACGACATATCTGGAACTCCCTAGATAGCGGCTTAATTACGATGACAACCAAATATGACACAATTGGCAAACTGATTTCCGTTTGGGCCAAAGACACATGGAGTTTACGTAGCATAATGACTTGGCCCTTCATTCTGCTATTAAACGGCTTGTTCACTGTGCTCAGAGCTGACTACTATCTCCGACTTATGAAGTTTATCTCTTTCTTTCACAGCACACTGTAAGCACGCCAGCCAGTGATAGACAATTGTATAAAAAGATGTAGACGACACACCACCATTGTTCGTGATGACAATCGTAAAGAAATTATAGCAAATCTGAGACAGTATGTATTTCTGCTAAATGCACAAATTGACTTAATAAAGACAGGAATACAGCCTTATGACAATGAATTTCCCACCTAGCGGTTCAGAAAACCTGTTAAATCCTCAGAAAGCATAACTAAATGACGCAAAGCTAATATTCTTTGCAAAGGGTTTATCAATTGACCCAGACTCGCTTTCCGTCGTTCTCTCTCAACCTTCCGTCCAGTGGGAGATAAGTAATATGCCTTTTGAGGGCGTCTATATCTTGTTAGCATTTTCCGCATATCAAAGAGCCATTACGAAGGATTATAAAGCCATTAGTCGGTGAAGACGGACCTAAAACTGATATCACCACAATGGCCCAAACCAATAGTCGCTGGATTCTGATCGTTTATGATGTTTACCTAATTACTAACCTGGGAAGAAGCAAAAGGAGACGTTTTTGGGCAACCATCTATACATAGTGTATTTATAAACGGACGCCATGTTTTTTGGAAGTTGTGAGGTCTCAGGGAAACTCATGCCCCCATTTACCATTTCCTTCGTAACAAAAGCATGTCACATGAACAAAATTTAGACCAGTGAGATTACAGACTAAAGTTGTGTTGGTTTTTTTACCATTAGTAAGAGCCATATAGATGTATAAGTGTAAATATTTGCCTTTTTCCAATAAAAAATGGGATTAATAGCCTTGGATCATAGAGAAATTTGAATTGAATCGTCGACGTGATCAAATATTGAGAGTGAAGTTTGACAGAATCGATAAACGAATGTTTATAGCAGATGAAACATGTCACGCATTTTGCGAGGGGAATTTGCTGCGGAGAGAGGAAAAGTTGTTGATAGAGAAGTGACTTTGATCGACTGTTTGGGCTACAATCGCTCACTTCTACTTTTTCAGAAATTCCCACGTGTATTCTTCTTCAAGCGCAAACACTAACTCTACAATTCTACAACACAACAAATTCTACAATTACAAATCAAAACTTATTAAAAAATTGGAAGTTTCATACCTTGAAGTGATCTTGGACTTTCCTTATCAATTTAGCTTAGATCTGCAAACATTGTCCTTATGGAAATATTGATCGTAAAGTAAATCAGTAGAACAGGGACAAAAACTGCTAAAATTGCTAAAGTTTTTGATAATGCAGTGAAAATAAAAAGATGTTAAAAAAATAATTACTATTTTCAATTACCTATAAAAGACTACACGCTTTTTTTACAAGGAACCTCAAGGCCTAGTTCCAGAAGTTCCTTATTCGTAGACCTCAAATCATCAGATTTTAGTACCAAAAGTTCCTTAAAAGTTCCTTAATTTTCATGTTTTGAATTTTGCCTTTTCTTGTTTGGCATAGCTCAAATTAAAGACTGAATCTATCCAAATTACTCTACTGCCCAACAAGACTTCGTATGAAGTGATTCATTCATGAAGTGAAAATTTTTCAAATCGAAAAGTTCCTTAGGGATTTCGATAGGGATTTTCTTTAAATATTTAGTCCTTCTAATATTCATAAGTCCTCATAAAGTGGCTCCTTATAAAAAAGCGTATATTTTCAATCATCTATTCAAAACTGTAGTCAGAAGTTGACTAATTGCCGGCAGCAGAGTAAGATATAACCAATATGAGCATGGAATACACAGGTTTACATCACAACATTCCATTTAGCCCCGGCTTAGGCCCATTTTGCTACAGATATATGCAGCCACACCACAACAAGACAGTAGGATACGCCATGAAGAAGTGACCTCAATCGCTGGACAAATGTTATCTTTTCGTGGAGCAAATTATAATATTTCGTCCACATCCCGAAATCAATGCGAACATCTTACGGCTGAATCATTTTACTGTCCAGAAAGGTGAATGTAAAAAAGATAAGCCACCACCCACCTAACACTCACACGACACCCCCTCTCATTCTGCAATGACCACTGCCTCATCAAGTTCACAAGCAGTGAAAAGTTGATTATTAAGCCTGTTTTACACTAGGCGGAAAATTTCCGCGCGGATTGATGACGATCTCGTGACGATATCGCTACGCATAGTGTGTATCGAAAGTAGATTGAGTTAATGCTTTACGTTGTTTGTCGAACAAAGAGGCTGAATTTCAGAAAGAAAAGGAAATGTTGGGTTCGAAAAATTTATCAAGACCGTGAAGAAAAGGGGGAGTACCATTTACTTGTAAAGGAGTTGAGGATTCACGACAGAGAGTATTTCTTTCGATGCTTTCAATTGTCTCCTATTCTTTTGGCAATGAACTATTGGCAATGAATGCACCTTTTATCACAAAGCAACGAACTCAGTTCAGAGATCCAATATCACCTAGTGAGCGTTTATTTCGCGGCGGAAAAGCTGGAAAGGCTTCCACTTTTCAGCCACGGAAATATTCCGCCAACGCACACCTTCAAAACTTATCTACGCATGCGCTTAGGCGAAATATACCCCTTCCCCCGAAGCATTCCGCCTAGTGTTAAACGACCTTTACGTGCACCCTTAAAATATTCTTAGGGGGTCACCCCTTCTTTGGGGACCTTTGTGACCACATATACGCTTTTTTATAAGGAAAAACTTTATAAGGAACCTACAAATAGAAGGCCGAAATATTTAAAGAACTTATACTACTAAAAACGAAATCCCTAAGGAACTTTTCGATTTAAAACTTTCTTATAACTGCAAGCCTCAAGAACTAAAAAGCTGGTTCCATTCATTTGCAGCCAATACTCGCATAGATTGTTTGCTATTTGTGTGTCAAGTTCTTTATTGAGTAGTTTCCGCATATGCTGTCTCGTCCCTCTCTCCACTAAGTGTTAAGGCTTATTGATGTGCAGTGAAAATTAAGGAACTTTTAAGGAACTTTTGGTACTAAAATCTGATGACTTGAGGTCTACGAATAAGGAACTTTTGGAACTAGGCCTTGAGGTAGGTTCCTTATGAAAAAGGCGTATACTTTCTACAATGTGGAAACGTCCCCTTGGGTAGCAATTACATTCTAATAATCTTCTGTTGAAGATGTTTAGCAGTGCCGTCGGAAAGAATTTAAAATGGGAGGGGGGAGGGGGCTGCCTTTTGTATTCCTTTTCATTCGGTATACCGTTATGAAGGAAAAAAGCTGCAGTTTGGCAATCATTACTATCTTTTTAAACTTAGTACCTTCTTAAAACCACTGTGACATCAGCGTATCTGTTGTCAGGTGGGTTAATCTTGTGGGAATCTGAGCTGCACTTTGAGAAATTACAATATTACTTTGGAATTCAAAAGGTGTGCGGAAGTTTAGCGTACGAAATCGGAGAAATGACCAAAATGAAACACAGGAGGCAGATAGTTGCATTCAGTGTAAACTGTGCCAACATCTATTGAGCATAAACATCATTTTTGCAAGCTCTTATTCCTCAATCTGGACTGTTTCTTTTGTCAAAATAAGGCATGATATGCAGTGAAATTCTGGAACGAGTTTATTGAAAACCTCTTCTTGTCAAATGACTTCTCTTCTGCACTGCAAAAATAATGAGAATGGTTTAAACAAGTAAAGCAAAAAGCTAGCATGCCACCAGCATTAACAAAATAAAAAGCTACCAGTTCATGCAAATGAAGAATGATGGTCAGGCATTGAGACAATTTTACAAAGTTCTAGATTGTTAAGCTCTGTTTCTAACTGCTTCTAACTAATTGGCTACAAGTGGCTCAAGTTGGTATTTTCTTGGTAAACTTAGAAAAATTCTCCTAAGAGCGTCAAACTTTTCGGGGGATCTCAATATAGAAACTTGTTATAGTCTCAAGTAAGATAAACACCAATGGCTGTATAAAAGAAATTTAATTGTGGTCTGCGATAAAAATTAGTGACATGAAATTTAATTTTTTCTGCGTAGCAAATTAGCGGGATTTTATAAATTCCACTCCAGAAAGAGCATTTGGGTTGTTGGTCATTCTAGTAGTTTTCTGCTGGTACAATGCAGAGAAAATATTACCTTTGAAATTGAAGAGGCTGATGTCAATGAAAATACTGTATTCACTCTAATATCCCTGCCTCTCTTTAATTCCCGCCTCTCTTGTACTCCCGCTTGTATTTCCGATTGTATATCATAGATTGTAAGAAGAATCCCGCCTCGCCAGTAATCCCAGATTGAAACTTTTGATTGGCATTTGCTATTCTTTATACACTTTGTATGGGCGCCACAGTCAAAGATTGAAACTTATGCTGAGAGTGAATGGGTTAAATCGCTATTGTTGAAAAAATTATTATCACTATTACCATTGTTGAAAAAATTCTTATTGTTGTTGTTGAAATTGCATATTTTCACTCTGCACACTCACGTTTAAACAGTATCCTCAAGCAAATAATCCCGCCTTTTTTTGCTAGGTCGAAACTGGCCGAAACGTGCTGGCTTTTCTTTAACGATGGGTGTGTAGATTATGGGTCACGTGACTGCATTGTTGCTTTGCGAAGAAATAGTTTTGCGAAACTGACGTCATTACGCTTGAAGTTCCGCTTTGGCAGACGGAAAGAGCAGGGCTGCGTTTGTGCCCATTTTATTTGTGTGATATGGCTGAGTCAGAGGAGATGATTATTCTGGGGTCCAAGCTGGCTCATAGATCAGAGGGTGATGGTGCAGCGTGTCGAAGAAAGGTATAACGTTGTCTGCCACTCACTTTTTAGCAACGGTTAATGTCGGGAATTTGGGTATTTTCGCAAATTGGGAAGTAACCTTCAATTTTCGATTAGGCGATGCTGCCCAAATTAGTTGTTTACATGCTCCATTGCTTTGAAAATAATAATAGTCTGCATTTATCTAAAGGTTCCATTGAATTTTCAATTTTCGGGCTTGTAAATTAATCGCAGTTTAATAGTCCAGACATAGAGCCATCGAAATTTTTTCTATCAGCAAGGAGTTCACAGCAAGATCAAAACAAAACAAAGCAAAATTTTAAAATATCGAATTTGAGAAATTGTTTTGGAATGATTGATCTTTGTACATTCATAGCGTTAATCTATCTATCTATCTATCTATCTATCTATCTATCTATCTATCTATCTATCTATCTATCTATCTATCTATCTATCTATCTATCTATCTATCTATCTATCTATCTATCTATCTATCTATCTATCTATCTATCTATCTATCTATCTATCTATCTATCTATCTATCTATCTATCTATCTATCTATCTATCTATCTATCTATCTATCTATCTATCTATCTATCTATCTATCTATCTATCTATCTATCTATCTATCTATCTATCTATCTATCAAGTTTGACTTATTAGAAAAAAGTATTTAAGTTTCATCAGAGTAAAAAGTTTCTGATTCCTTCTTTCTAGACCTCAAGTAAAGTATATGCAGGGCTTGTATGTTGATGAATTCTCAGTTTAGTAGGTTTTTAGCACTAATAAACTTTGTAAATTGGGAGACAGGGGGTAAATATTTCTCAACCAACTTTTATGTGGTTTTCTGGCATATCATCAAAGCCTTTTTGACATAGGCCATGCCATGGGAATGAAGGCCTAAAAAGGGAAGCTAATGCCAGGATGCAAAAGCCTTTTGTATGATATTCCCGAATCATTTGATTTTATAACTAAGCTGACCCACAACAATTTAAAAACTTGGTCTGAAAAAGGTGACAACACAAATAGTTGTGAATTTATGGTGGTAGATATTTTTAGGAGCTGACCAAGGGAATGATCTTAGTCATGCAAAATTAAAAAAGATGACTGGATTAAAAGCTATTTGCTAAATTGACTGCTATCCACATTTTGATCCTCTAGGGGGTAGCCAAGGTTTTATCATGAACAGGCTGGACATGATGTTGGTATAATCAATGCCCCATTGAAACACAAAAAGGAAGAACAAAAACACAAAAAGCAAAATTTTCACTAAATTTGCTTGGAATTTGGAAAAAAAGATTTATTATGCATCATTAAAAGTAGCGTAAACTTTGGTTCTTAGCTAAGGGGGTACTTGGAGCTAGTAGGATAAATTCTTAATTTTGAATGCATATATATATAGCAACTTTATGATTGATAGTGTAATTTTCTTTGTAGAAACGCTGGTGGCAGATAAATAATGACTTTTGTGAAACACAGGGATACCTCATTTGCAAGGAGAGAAACAACTGTAAGCATTTAGACAGTTATTAGCTGCGTGCTGCTTAAATTTTTCAAGAAAATGGAAGATTTTGGTTTTAAAGATATAAAAGTAACAATTCTATTAGTTGTTTACTCTTTTATGTTCTTTCTAAAACATTTTGAATCACTAGTAGCATATATATCTTCATACTTTAGAGATATAAGAATTCTAAAAATGTTTCAAAAGTTGCATTTAACATTCTCTCAATAACACCTTGTTCAGAATTTTGTTTATAAATTTCTTCCACCTTTCAGGTATATGCAGAAAAGTATTTTACATTTGTGATTAATTCTTGTGTTTTTGTTTGCAGACTCTGTCAAAGTACACTGCAATAAAAGCAACTTTTGTTATCATGACCTTCCAAAGCCTGGCTGGGCAATCATTCTACGTCATAACATGGAAACTGAAGGGAAATCCCTTTTCATTGCAAACATAGTTGAATCATCAAGCAGTTCAAAAGAAAACCCAAAGTCACTTTTTCTTTCATTTTCTAATGTGAATGATTTCAGCAAATGGGAGCAAAAGCTAAGGGACAATTTGAAAGGTAATTTATTATGTATCTATGTTTATATTTTGATAAAGCATAATCTTTGAATTAAGCTGATTCGAATGTAGATTGATTAGTATGTTGATCGTGAATATATATGTATATGTGAAATCAGTAAAGTTGATAACAAGGATATATCATATATCGCAGGAATATATTATTTTATATGATAATATTATTATTACTGTATTATTATATATGATAATATTTTACCAATTATATGATAATACAATTAATCACTAAAATTTGAACCAAATATCTTATATATGTTCTGCATATAAAACAAAACTTAAGCTGCTGGTAATTTTCTATCATTTTAACCACCAACAATTTTTATAACATGCAATAAACTTTAAATATAAATACAAGCCAAACACATTTTACCTACGAAATATTTGCATTTGTATCTTTAAATGTGCAGTGTGTATATTTAGATACATTGTCTGTCCCTTCTCCTTCTGAAATCTACATATATGTTTATTAAGCTAATATGAACAATAAAATTTCAAAGATAGCATTATTACACTGATTCGGGAAGCCAACAAGGAAAAGAATCTGGTCAAGGGGAAATAAATATCTGCAGGTGGTAGATGCTGATAATTCAAAACTTGTGTTTACACAAGGAAAGGGCAGATTAGAAAAGGAAACTTCATTTGAAATCGAAATAGCCTATTCAATTGCAGAATCATTGTAGTCATCATGAATTCTTTTCATGCCTGATGCTCTTTCAAACCCAGTGATAAAACACAGTTTTTATTTGAGTAATTTTGGCATCAGTAATTGTATATTCATTTAAGCGTTTTATATGTTACTCCAACAATTAAATTTTCCCTTTCTGACAAAAGTGATATCAGACAAATCACATTGTAATCAGTTGTATTAAATTGCCATTTTATATTTCATTTTTTTAGTTTATTCCTGCAACATAGAAATAGATGAAAATCAAGCATTGCCCGAAGGTCCTGCAAGCGTTCACATTACATCAGAGTATCTGTATATAACAGCAAACGGAAACAATCAGAGATACAGGTCACTGTTTTGCAGAAGTATGAAGAAAAACAAGATTTCTATTTCCACAAACGATTCGGGAAAGTTCCATGTCATAGGAATAAGAAATCAAAATGGTATATCTGAAAGTATCAAATTCAAATCCAAGGACTACTCTATAATCAAGAGAAGTATTGTTTTCTTCAGTAATTCCTTACCATGGGGTTGTGGGAATAAAATAAGAATCACTTCTCCGTCCAAGGCGACTGCAAATAAAGAAACGGTTCCAGTTTTGAAACTTGGAAAAAGAGCGGAAGCACGTCAGTGGTACTCACATTACGATGTTTTGTATGCAGAAACGGAGACAGTAAGAAGTGTTGGCAGGAGCACCTCTAGTGGAATGGTTAAATCTGGACATCCTTGCATTTATAACTATGTGAGCCACGGGCTGAGCTCGGGAGGTGCCCAGAAAACGGGTCAGCCACAAATCGCAATTGCTGATTTTAATTCCAATACTGAGAAAAGGCAGGATGTTGCCAGTCCTTTATATGGAAAAGGTAGTGAAAACTGGGACGGAGCTCTAGATCAGCCCGAGGGATATGTCGGTAAGGCATCTGGCGTCGATTTTGACGAGAAACTGAAAGTGACATGTAAAGGCACGACTATTGACACGAATGGACCATCAGAGAACAGCGAGAAAAATTGTTGTGACAGTGATGTATTTTTGCCCCGTGATTTTGTATGCCGCGAAACTGGGTGGAGCGATGTACATGGACTACTTGCTAATGAGCCAGAAAGTCCGAACAAGTCTAATGATTACGACCATCTGAAACGGTTCTGTGATGATCGGAGAATTTCGCAGCTAGAAGATTGGACGCCGAAAGGCCTCGACCACAGTCCTTCGTCAAGATCTTTCTCCAGCGAAACTTCTCCACCGATTTTCAAGCGAGAATTCTCTGGGTCACTCCATCCTGAAGATCACGTCTATAAAAACATACGCCTCGATTCCAGCAACAAAATGGATATTGAAAATGTGAGTTTCTTTATCCCAACGTTATTCCTGGAAATTTTCTTGGAAAGGATCATTGACATATAGCGATTTGTCTTTGCCATACTACATCGCTTTGATGTTTATAGAAGGATCATTCTCACAAATTATCTCATGTACAATACCTTTCGTTATTCTTTCAGAGACTTTTATACAAGTTGTTCAAACTTCTTGGTGTACCGAAATACCGTCTAATAAAGGGTGCACGTCCATGCACCACGAATGCGTTAAAACGATGTTTTTTCTTAATAGCCAAAAGAATAACATTTGAAATTTTTTTGAAAAACAACTCTCTATGTGTGAAGTTAGTGGGCGCTGAAATGAGCTGAGTTTCTTTGTTTATAGAAACCGATAGAAATCCTTGTGCTCTTGTTTGCGGATGGAACGACCTACGATGGGTTGTGGTCCATTGGCATACTGGTGGTCAAGGGCCAGGACCAGCAAACGTTCAAGGTATATTTGCTAGAATTTGCGTCTTTCTCTAATTTAGGTGGCATAAAGATGTTTCTCTGTTTAGAGCCTTGGACGAGAGCGGGTGGGGGGGGGGGGGGCTGCGAGATAATTGGTGGTGGTGACCATGGCCCTCCCCTTTTTTTCCCATCGAAGGCATTCCTGTTATTCGATAAAGCCCAAATGTTTCAGCAACGATCGGGTACAGACTTAGGCCTAACAACCTCACAGTGACCATTCCCGTTCCGTATTTCCCTCCCGTTCCATATTTCCCTCCCGTTCCATATTTCCCTCCCGTTCCATATGTGCCAATGGACTGTACACAATTAAAGCAAAACTTTTCTTCCGAAAAAGCACCTTTTACTTTTGTTGAAGTCACGTTCTGTTTGTCGTTCTTTTTAATATTCTTGATATTCTTTACTTTTAAGCTTGTCCACGATCTTGAAAACGACGTTGGAAGAAAGCAGTTATGCACGCCACGATCGTTGGATGCCAGGTCAGACATAACAGTGAATGTCAAAGGGTGCAGTGAAGGATTTGACGTCATAAGCGAAAAATCACAGGTGCGTTCGAGACATTGATTATGTGTTTATTATACACCTGGAAGGGATGATTTCTATGTTAAGAAACGGAATGGCCATCTGCCCTTCTGCTTTTAAGAAATCGTTGCTCATTTTGTACTGCTGTTTTGCGGCAAAGCCCCCCCCCCCCCTCCCCCTTCTGGCTTACTGAGTCACACCAATACCCTTAATGTGTAATATCTATCGAACCGCCAAGACATAACTGTCTGCACATTTTGATGCGCTTTTAACGGTTACAAAGGCCTTTTAATCACGTTGGTGCGATTGAACTGTACTTTCACTTCGAGGGCAGAAATCTTAACTGTCAGACATTTCTCCAGCCTTTAGGACATCCTGAGTAAGGCGAATTTCATGTTTCAGTTTTGAGTTTTGAGTTTCGGTTTTGAGTTCCCTACAGAAAATCCACCGCCGCAGACTAAATTGTTTCCCGCGTGGTATTGAGTCATTGTCTCCTGTGTCTTATTTGTAATATTTATAATTTTGGTCATGTTATTTGTAATATTTATATATTTATACGATATTTAGATACTGAGGTATGCAGATTTGGAAAAGCTAGGCCAAATGAGATGGATGGTCGTCGAGTTTCAGTTTGAGCATCAGAACGAGGTTTCTTCTGTTTTCAAATGTGACTTCAGCATCGTGCCAGCCCAAGAAGATAGTAGAAAGTCGCATTTTTCATCGCAAACCATTTCAGTCATCAAGAAATTTTCCACATCAGGAGTAAGTATCTTGCTCTATCTAGTTTCTGTTTTCCTGTGCAGTGAATGGTGCTTTTTAGCTGTATGTTTTTATCTCCAAACAAATAGGCTGGTGTTTCACAAATCATTATAGGCAATAGCGACAAGTTGCACCAAGAACTTGGTATCGATGCATCAAGAATGCCCAGCTTAGACAAGAACTTAGAGAACGCCTTTATAATAGAAGGCAAAACGAACCTTGAACTTTGAAATAAAGAAAATTATATTAATGATATTGATGATGTATAGCTAAAAATTGGCTCTATCATTTAAGTTCTTTTTTATATTTTATGGACCCAGTTGACGTTCTAAGCCTGATCACTTTTTAATTTCCCTTGCTAGTCCGTGGAAACCCTGCACAGGCAATCGACACCACCACGTTCCCGTCTTGAAATGAATGCTTTGAAGCGACAAGAATTCTGTCGTGACCTTGACATTGCTGCCACGCTGGGGAATGATTGGAAAGAATTTGCCGCAAGAATTGGCCTGGACACTCGGGAAATTCGTATCATTGAATATTCAAAATGTTCATCCTACACAGAAGAGGTATAACACGATCCTATTGTGTGTTTTTATGTCAAAGACAACAAAAGTTGTACTTTTATCATCTTATAAGTTGCTCACTGACTAGAAATTGTATTTGAAATATCAATTTCGCTTCACGTTCCATGCTATATGTGCATTTTAACACTTCCTTTTATTGCTATTGGAAAATTCTTATAATGATGATCAATGTTTTCGTCCATTGTCTAATAGTGAGTAAAATATGTAACTCATCTTAGTGACACTGGTAATTAATTTTATGTCTGTTTTCGTTTTCACTAAATCGTATCTTCGCTGTAGGTGCTACAAATCTTGGAGAGTAGAAGTCCAGAAAATTGTAACATAGGCTACCTGAAGACGGTGTTGCTAGAGATGAGGAGACCCGACTTGATGGAATATTTTGAATGAGCCGCTGCCGGAAACAGTATCAAGTGAATCACTGTGGTGAGATATCCGTGGCTCAAGGGCCAGGGCAACTAAACTGGACCAGGTAGGACTAGGTGGAACAGAAAGGTCAAACAGAACCAGGTAGAACAGATAGGACTAGATGGAACAGATGGTGCCAGATGGAAGAGACAGTACCAGATTGAACAGACAGGATTAGATGGAACAGACAGAACTAGATGGAACAGACGGTACCAGATGGAAGAGACAGTACCAGATGGAACAGATATTTCCTGGTGAGATAAGTAGGTCCAGAAATGACCAGATATCACCGGGAAAGATACGATAAAGCTAGAAAATGCCAAATGGGATACGATAGAACCGATTCACCAACCAGACAGTAAAATTGTTTTTAAAAATATTCTTGTGGGAAAGAGACACATATTTTTGTATGCCTTTTATTCATTGCTGCAGGCAGTAATTCAATTTGTGAATAGTATTGATACGAATGTAACGGTATCTTGTAACGGTATAATGCGAAATCTTGTAATGGTATACTGTGGTCACGAGTGGGTGTTTTTGTGGGCCTGATTTTTTAAATTTAAAGTTCTTAGCAGAGCAGTAGTAGAGTAAGGCAGTATTTGATATTCATTTTATCGGCTTTTACTGAATAAATGGAAATGTGTATAATGGTATTGTTATGAACATGGGTCACATGTATGAGGTTATAAAAGGATACAAATTTTATCAATGTTAATTGACATGACCTGGAGGTACTTCTATCCACTAGGATGCTTTCCAATTGTTATTTTTAATCCTCAACCGTGGATTAAACCAATCAATCACCGTGCTGCTTCACTTGATCAGAGGGGCACAAAAAAGGTGTCATCACCTTCCAAAGTAGTCCTAATGCCTAGTTTTCGCCAAGAAAGACTTTGCTTTTTGTTTGTCATAATTCCTTCATCGAAGCCAACCTTATGCAGTGCTCAACATGTATACACATAGACCGCCATATTTGCTTGGAGAAGAGGAAAATTGTCATCCCGCGCTCTTCCTTATATTTATGTGGAGTACTTTCCTACTTAAAAGTCCAAGCACTGACTTTATATATACAAGTGAGAATGCATTTATACAACTGTGCGTTGATGGTAAATGAGTTCCACTCTAAATGAGTTCCACTCTAAATGCAATCAATCGAGTTCTCTAGCAGTTGCAAAAAATAAGCTTTATGAATAAATATGTGAATATATGAATGTTATTATTATTCATGTGTCTTTGTATGCGTGTGTATATATGTATGTAGATGGATGATTAATCGCAATTAATTGCACAGATGATAACTTTTGTAACATTTAGTAATTATGTATCTTCAGAACAGATAATTTTTTAATACTTTTCTTTGCTAGAGGAACGTTTCTGTGACTGAACTCACTCATTATTGAAAATAATCAAAAATAGGTCCATAAATTTCAGTTTTTAACTTTTGTAAGAATGCCATAGATAGAGAAAAAGAACTTTGATTTTATACGTTTTTTATACGTTCAAAAAGCTTGTTTTCGGTCTAGTTTAGGTGAAGAAGCTCCGTTAATTTCTGGGATTTTAAATTGTGCGAGCTTCTTCTTCTTTCAAAGCTTCTTAGCTTCGAGCAAAGCAAGCTTCTTTCTTCTTCTACCAATGAACAAAAGCAAGCTTCTGTTTATGGCCCGTGGTCGTTTGCTTTAGTTTAGATAGTAGCAATGGAAGCAGGGTCTCTTGAAAAGCGCTGGATAATTGCTTACAGCTGACTTCTACTGGCGGTCGAACGAGATCTGCTGCTCTCTGTGTTGTGTAAACGCAGGTTGTGTTTTGATAGTGGTTAGAAAGGGTCAAATGACTTTCGTCACTGCAAGCCGTCTGCAAACGAAAGGGGGTCGCTCAAGAGCACCATGACCTGAGATGAAATTAATAAATTTGGGGCACTGTCGGTCATTCACTCCTTGAACGTGCGTATCTTTAAAAGTAGGTCACTAATAAAAACTAATGCAGTTGCTTGCAACCTGCTGGCATTGGATAAGGATAAAAAGCACTCGCAATATAGGAGACGTAGGTTCAGAAGACATGGTGGAATCCAACGATGGGAAGGATTTTCGTCGCAGGATTAAAAATGCTATTCCAAATGGCAAGGACAGAAAGCAAAGCGCGAGCAAGTTTCTTGGCAAGCGGCTACCGATAACCAAATGGATTCGAAGATGCAACAAAACGAGTCTCTACTATGACGTCATAGCTGGAATCACCGTTGGTTTGATGCTCGTTCCGCAGAGTCTGGCTTATTCTGCATTGGCAGGGCTGCCTCCAGAGTATGGCCTATATTCGTCTTACTGCGGTGTTCTCGTATACTTCATCTTTGGCACATCAAGGGACCTTCAGACTGGACCTGCAGCTCTGGTGGCCATGTTGGTTGACAAATTCACCCTGGATGGCGACCACAAGATCATGTACGCATCCTCTTTGGCGCTTTTCTCTGGAATAACACTCATCGTTATGTCCATCTTTCGACTGCAATTTCTGATCAATTTCATCTCCGTCCCCGTACTAGCAGGTTTCACCTCCGCAGCGGCTATTAAGATTGCTGTCTCTCAGCTGAAGGGCATGTTCGGGCTTTCCTTACCACGTGACCATTTCTTTCACACGGTCTATAACAACTTCGCAAATTTAAAGCAAGCGAGGGTAGCTGACTCATTGCTCAGTTTCGGCTGCCTGGCAGCTTTCATTGCCTTGCGAAGAGTGGGAGCGTGGAATATGACAAGAAGAGTCAAGAAAGGCTGGCCCGCTGTGTCCAAGAAAGTCCTTTGGTTCATATGCAGTGCTCGGTTCACCATTGCTGTTCTGGTTACTACGCTGGTGGCACAAATCTTGTACGAATGCTTTGGTATGCAGGAGGTGTTCACATTGGCTGGGGAGATGGCATCAGGCATACCACCGCCAAAGGTAAAACATGTGATCTATTGCCTCGTTTCGATTTTAGCGATGGCGATCTGTTAGGGAACTTGCTACTTTGTTGCACTACTTTAAGAGCAGTTGAAAGCGTAAGAAATTTATTTTAAAAGGAAGGAGTACGTAATACAGACAGAGTCCTCAAATTAGTCCTTTACCTTGTGGGGGTGTAAAACCGCATAGCCTTGAATGGTGGGCCCCCTCTGTGTAAAAGTCGGAACAAGCTTTATAATGCACCAACAGCGAGATTCTTTGCATTCGACTCTAGTTTATTATGCAGCTAAGGGGATGGGATAGACCTACCCTGTTTACCTGTGTATAACAGCATCTTGTGTGACTTTTTTGCCCCACCGCCCATCACAATTTGCCCCTCCATTAGTCTTGTACCTCCAGCACTGTGTAAGGCAAGATGCTCTGTTTATAAGAAGAACTTGCTCGTTTGTTACCGCCGTGCACAAAGGGCATCCGCAATACAGTCTGGTGTAGGATTACTTTGATAAATGAAAGTGGATAGGCCTAGAAATGGGGTTTTCTCTCTTTGCTTCATTTCTTTCTGTGCCTCTTCGTCTCAAATCATCTACGAGAGCATTCACTCGAATCCCTGCCTCTTTCCCAAGATCCCATTGACCGACGTGACCTCGAACGGAACAGTACTTCGCAGCAAGCTCGAGGTTGTGCAGCACTTGGGAATCGGGTGCGTGATCACACCCCTGGTCGCATTCCTGGAAACGATCGCTGTTGCCAAAACCCTTTCCAGGAAAAACAACTACAAGATTGACGTCACTCAAGAACTTTTCGCTCTTGGGATAGTGAATGTATTCGGGTCATTCTTCTCTGCATTTCCTGTGGCGGGAAGTTTCAGCCGGAGTGCGTTGAATTCACAGTGCTCGGTAAAGTCTCAGCTTGGAGGTACGTATGTAAACACGACCGGGTCAATGTTCCCCAGTAATGAGTTGCCAGCCAACACATCGTGCTACGGCAGTGAAAATAAAGCCTGCGATCCTTGCGATTTCTGCGATCCTTGCGACAAACCTGTTTCCATTAAAAAAAACCACAGATGCAAAGATCGCAAGGATAGCAGAGATAGAAAATTTCCTATCTGAAATGCAAGAATCGCAAAAATCGCAACAATCGTAACAGACGGAAAAAAGCAGTTCCCATTAATACGCAAAGATCGCAAGAATCGCAACAATTGCAATAATTGCAATAGACGGAAAGAGCTGTTTCCATTAATACACAAAGATCCCAAGAATCGTAAGGCACAAATTTCAGCGATTCTTGCGTTTCTTGCATTTTTTGAGATAATATGGAAACCAGACTTAAGATAAATTGTCTCACCTCGTGTTAGTCTGATAAACAAGATGTTGTTCTTCATCTGATATACTGGTCACACTTATGAAACGTTTTTCAAATAGTAGTTCTTCATCAACGCGTTATAACACAAAATGTTGTTCAATTGCGAGAATTCCAAGAGTTAAGAGAGCTGAAATTAGTGCAGTTTCCTCGATTCCTGTGAAAATGCCCCACAATCTTGTAGAAGATGTGCGTTAATGATTGGAATATGCTGCAGATTGCTGGGGGAGGGGGGACGCAGGGAAAGGGGGAAGCAAGTATCATTATTTTGTTTATAAACAAGGGCTTCTAAACATTGCGATAATTTAAGAAACCCAGCGTTGAAATATATTTGATTGTTAAGGGTGGGAATTACAGGAAAGGGATGATTACAAATAAGCATCAATAGCATTTTAGCATGCAAGCTTCACTAAAGCATTTTGAATTTTTTGGTATTTTGGTGTTTGGTATTATGACTTTGAATTACTAGTGACAGTTGACAAGTTGACAAACCATAGGAGTAACACTGATAACTGGGTAATTGAAAAAGGAATTGGTCATCTGCCAGCCAGGCTAATAGTAATAAGCACAATTTAGATAAGGAAAAATTTTAAGAAATGCGTAGGGAAATCTGGTTTAGGAGTTTTTCTTGTCAGTAAATTGCTTTTGAATTATACTCACTACAAAGCAATTTTGCCAGCAAAAGGCTCCCAGACTTATGTGAATTCGGTTTTTTGATATCTTTTGAGTGCATGCTTTGAGTTTGCCCATAGGCTGCTGCAGCCAGAAACAGCGCTCTTCCAACTCTCCAATAAACGCTTTTCTACATTACATTTATTTATTAGGCCAAAGGATCGCGAAATTTGCTTAAGTTATGAACAGCTTTATGACAAATCAACTGAAAGTGAAAACTCTTTGAAAATGCTGTTTTAAAAGCAAATTGCTTTCTGCAAGAAGATCAGATTTCAATTTGGTAAACATTTCCCAAAGTATAACGACATGATTAGAGAGACCTCTCCATTCATGTTATTCAACTTGTGTTTTGAAGTCTTCTCAATGCCCTACGACTGACCCGAAGTAAATTAACTTTTTAAACTTTCTCCACTCAAAGACATATTTTGACGTCACGTTCTAGAGTCAATTGCTTTGAGATAGCGATCAAAATTTTTAGGATGCAGTCTACAAAGCACACAAGTCCACTACCGCGTGTTTTTAACAGCAATCCTCTTGGATCATGTTGTTATCGTTCAGCGAAGTCAAAACTGTCTGTTTTCCACCACCAGGTTTCACTCCTTTTTATCATCAGAAGCACGTGCAATCTGGTTGGCTTACAAATTTCCCGTAACGATAACCAAAACAAACCTCCTATATTGAATCGAGAAAGGAACAAACAACTTCTTATCACCGTGTTCGAAAAATAAGGAATTCCACTTGTAATTTGGTTTACGACAGAAAAAAGATAACGGCATGGAAGTCCATCTTCGTGTTCAACTCTTGTACGTTTAACTTCTAGCTCCCAAGCTATTCTGCTGAGACGGTACTTCTGCATTGCGTCAATGACGTAGTTGCAAGTTAGCACCAGACCTCTTCGGCAAAGAAGTCTGTACAGAAAACCCTCTGTTTAAATCCAGGGTAAAGAGACAATAATTAAGTAATTTTGCTCAGTAAAGTTTGTTCGCGACCGTATACTTTAGCATTTAAGACTGTGATGACTCTTGGATGACTCGGGTTAGGTTTAATGTACACTTCATATAAAATCGTGGCATGAATTCGAATAAAATCACAATGTTTTATATTTCAGGGTTCTTTACTGGCCTTGTTGTGTTACTGGCAGCCTCGTTCATGACTCCTTGGTTCAAGTATATCCCCAAGGCGACTTTATCCGCAATGATAATCGCCGCGGTTATTCCACTTTTTGAATACCACATAGTTCCTATTCTGTGGAAGACGAAAAAGATCGATCTTCTACCAATGGCGGTTACATTTTTCGTCTGTTTTTACGAGACTGAGTATGGAATTTTAGCTGGGGTGGCAGTTGCACTATGCGTCTATGTTCACGAAAGCATTCAACTGCACATATCCCAAGAGATGGCAGAAGAGACAGCTGTAATCGGAATCGGTTCCCAAGCGATTGGATACCCGAATGTTGATCGACTAATAAGCAGACTGGAAAAAATCGTCAGAAGCAAAAAGTCAAAACCATCCAGGGTTGTTTTGGAGATGGAAAAAGTGACTCGCATCGACTCAACAGCAGCAACAGCTTTAAAACAGTTCTGGGTTTCCATAACAACCACTGATATAAATGCCCCACAAATTGTGTTCCGCAATTTGAAAGGAAGACCGAAAAGAACTCTTTCTAAGATTGGCATACCCACTGAAGAAGAAATAGAGTTGGTTGGGGTTAAGTCCAGTGCAGACGAGCCAGCTTCGAATGAAGAAGATTCTAATGAGAAGATTGAAGTCAGGCAACCACTTTATCCTAACTTGCAAGACATAGAGAGCATGGACAATAAGAATCCAACGGGCACCAAAAAGGAGGAAGATACCAATCTTGGATGAAAGATACATTCACCAGACAATCTATAATAAATAGCAACTTTTATGTCTTATATCTCGAAGCTCTTTGATTTGCAATTGTTTAATGATCAAAGTAATATGTTTAAAATGTCGAATTCGGTTTTGAAGCATTAACATTGGTGGCTCTTCTATCTGCATCCTTTTCCGGAGAAGTCTAGTTGACCTGGCAAAATCGAGTCATTAAAATGATAAATGTGTTGTCTTGAAATGGAAACACGTGAAGTTGCTTTATTAATTCTTCAAATGCTAGGAAGGGAAAAATTTACACTTTGTTGTGCAAAAAGTTGGCTAATTAGGGATACGACTGTCAAAATGATAGGGTGTTTATTAATTTAGTCAAAGAATCTTTGCCTTTAGTATCTGCAATTTAAAGTTGTTAAAACTCTGCTGCAATGTATCAGAGTTGATTAATTGCCAGTGATTGTTCAACTGGTGACCTTTTTCGGTCTTAAAAATATATTTGAGCTCGCGATGAAGTTGACAAAGACTCATTGGTCGAGCCGTTACTCGCACTTTCAGATGCAGTCCGATTGCAATAAAGCACGATGAATTTAAAATTCCACATTTAAGAGGCAATTCATTTCTTTTCTGGCCTTAATTCTGCTTTGAAGAAGTCATAACCTTAATCCATTCTGTGCTTTCTCGCTGTCAGGATACGAGAATGGCCACAACAACAACAACAGCTATGCAATGTCAATGAATGCAACAACAGCAACAATATTGATTATAAACTGCCTAGGTTTGGAAGAACTTTTGAAAATGAAATGAAAATGTTGTTTCTGGATAATTTTGCTTGCTTTATCGACACTTGGAAAATGCAGATAAGGGAAGAAAAAAGGGTGATTTACGTGGACAGGCAGTCAATGAACTAGTTGGCTCGACATCACTGGCCAGAAAAGCCAGATTCCATTTTGGCTCCAAATGAAGGCAAGGACAGCTTCACGCCAGACTCAGTCTGCAGAGGCTGTTTCCAAGCGACGAGCAACAGCGACCTTTGCAAAAGTTAATAGATATAAAACTGCATCGTCCACAATAAATAGGCATGGTAAAAAAGACGTCGAAGAGCAGCATTCTGAGTCGGAAGAAAGTGTTGCGTCATATGGGGTTTGTTTATCCATTCATAACTTACTTTTACCCACTGAATGATTTCGGTGTAATGATCATTAAATGATTTGTTTAGAATCAATACTTTATAATCAAACTTTTAACATTTAACTGACCACTCAAGATTTTGGAAGGTCTTGAAATGGGTTCCTTATTTATTGCAGAGTTCAGATACCAACACAGATCCATCCAAAGTGTACTGTTTAGATTTTCACGGGAAAAGCCTTTCAGATATAACAGTGATTAGAAAAGTATGTGCTATTATTCTATATACATTAATAATGTTATTTAATCACTATATGGTGTGGTCAGACAGTTTTCTTTGGTGGCTTCTTGAAACTCATCTTCTAATATTCTAAAGGCAATTTAATTGTTCTCAAGCCTATTTTTTAGTATAATATTGTCATATTTTATAAACCATTGGTAATGATATCAATTTTCAGAAACAGTGACCCTTTTGTGCACTATAGTGTCTAGTATGCCCTTATGTGGAAATAAAGCCTAATAATATCTTAAATATCAATTCATTTATGTTCCCTTCACTGTACATGAAATCTTGGCTGCTGAAAAATGCAGTATTTTCAAAGTTTGTTGGTTTTATGTATTATTGAGTTGTAGACAAGAACCAAAGACTGTTTCTTGCTTTCCTTCACGAATGGTTAAAACCATTTTTGGTTTAAATTTAATTTACATCATGTTAATTGTTTTCAGTTTCCAAAGTGTAAGACAGCAGATTTTTCTTGCAATCGCATTAAAAAAATAGAGAGTCTTGACCAGAATTCAGTAAGTTTTTGGGAATTTCTACTTTATTACAACTAAACAATATGATCATTGAACATTTTAAGAAGTAATGTTAGGAAAATACTTGAATTACCTCTTACTTAAATTAATGTCCTTAAAAGTTTAAGGCCCTGAAAATTTCTTCTTCACCTATCACCTTCTTTAAAGTTTCTTCCAAATATAGCTTGTGTTTTAAGGTTTTTTAAAATTTGTTTTCTATTTTTAAAATAAAGTCCTGAAAATTCTTTTTTAAGGAAATCCATGAACTGAAGCTTTATTCAAATGATTTGACATCCATAGAAGGCCTTGGAAAGTGAGTGTTCTTTGAATCATATAACATCACTCTCCTTGGTAAAGTTGGATGGACGATTTTATCAAATGTTTTGGTAATTATTACAGTTAAATTTTTGAGGAGCATTATTTATGCTTAGTGTATGAATCCAGGCATCCTGTAAAACTTTGAATTTATTTTTAGATTAAGAAGATTACAAAATCTTCAATTGCAACACAATCAGATTAAAGCAATTGGTAAGAAAATCATTTTATGATTAGTCAGAGGTTTGCAATGCATTTTGCTCAGCTGCCTCATAGTTTTGAATTTTTTAAAATAATCTAAACCTGCTTGTTTGATGAATCTGGGATCCAGAATCTGGATGAATCTGAATCTGAATTGATCTCAATTAGCATATTGACTTTTTTGGTGTAAATTGTTATAGGTGATGGGTTAAAAGGGCTGAGGAATTTGAAGTTTCTCAACTTGGCATCCAACAAACTGACAAAAATAATTGGACAAGAAATGGCTCATTGCAGTAACCTAACATTTTTAGACCTGAGCTACAATGAGATCTGCAGAGTTGAGGTAATTACCAAATTTATTGCCTTCTACTTGCTGCTAGAATTTGCATACTGTTAAAAAGATATCAGCCTGAAATTTAGAAGAATTTACATTACCATAAAAGACAAAAATTGCTGCTGAGCGTTTTCTGCTGTAAGACCATGTCATTGCTCCATTCTCACTGTTGTTTCACAAAATATGGAATAATTGTCTAAAATTTAGAATTTGAAAGTAGTTCAACTGATATGAAAGTCTTTGCATTGTTAAGCGGGGTGCCATTTAGTAGACTAGCACCTATAAGTGTTCCACTGGCACACTGTAACAATAATATTTTGCTGTTGACTTTTCAAATGATGTATATCAGACATTTAAACCCCATACCTCTCTCTTTCCTTCAGTTCCTATCAGCAATTCCATACATTGAAGAGCTGTATTTGTCTGGAAATCAAATTTCACGATGCCCTGATGCATCCTGCTGTAAAAAGGTCAATTTCTCCATTCTGCTTTGCTGCAAAGCTTTTATTATGAGGATAACTAGATGTTTGTGAAGAAGCTAATCATATTGTATTCTTGAATTTTTCTACAATGGCTGCAAAGATCATTGGAAAATGGGGAATGTTTTTTGAAGCTCAAATGCTGTTTCCCTGCCTTTTCAACTGATTTTGAGTATATCATTTTAATGTATTCTTCATTTCTGGAGAATTTTGATGATTAAGGTACCTGTTCAGCTATAATTTCTAAGTAAAGATTATCACTTAACTTAAGCATTTCTAATATTAAGGGGATAATTTTTCTCAAAAAGTATCTGGGCTTTTCCTCCTTAGCCATGACCTGGAAGCATATAAGAAAAGAGGTTTTCTTTGTACTTTGTGCATTTTAACTAACTCAGAATCAGTTGGCAGTGATGAGCTGTCAATCTGATGTGCTTTGTTTTTCTAGCTGCAAGAGATTGACCTTGCAAACAATCAGTTGACAGAGTTGGGTGGCATAAAATCTTTACCAAATTTGTCAGTAAGTTAGGCTGTTCCCTATCACTGAGTATTTTTAGCAATAAATATCAGAGTGGATCAAATCAAAGTTATGCCAGCTTAGTTGCTACTTAAGCCAATATTTGATGAATGTTATGTTACAGTGCCCAAACCTGTGTAAAATGGCAGACATTGTCGGTTTCACAATTTCTAGAATCTAAATTTTAAATGAGAATGAAGTAATTTATGCAAACAAGTAGTCTTCTTAGTCAAGATTTGTTTTGGGTCCATATGCTTTTTCTCTTGTGTATCCTATGTGTAATCTGTTGTAGGTTGTCAAGATCAGCAACAATCTGATCGAAGATCTGACTTCTTTATGCAATTCAAGGTAATATTTATCTTTTCTAAATTCATTGTTGTATTCAGGAATCAAATGATGCTTATTATCAAATCCAGTTCCTGTATCAATTAACTGCTTGATGAAATTTGACTTGCCCCCTTCCCCCCAGAATGTTTTAAAATCTCTCCTTTGACAATTTTTGCTGGAAAGCAACATGCATAAGAAACTCATGAAAGTTTGCAAATTCTAAAGTATACTTTCAAATCTGTTTGAATGACTGGCCATTTCACTTTTGGTGTACTCCATTAGTCGCTATATAAACTGAAATATCTTAAACAACCTTCCTTCTAGCATGTAGTATTTAGCTCCTTTTTGCATTTATTTGATCTATTCAAATTGTCAAGGCAAATCTTTAAATTATTTCCTTTTTTGTTTTAGGTCCATTCAAAGAATTGATGTCTCTAGAAACAAAATATCAAAATTGTTGGTAAAGACATTTTTAGCTTCTTGTGACAGCTAGAGAAGATATCAAATCCAAATTTTACGATCTTTGAGAGTTTCATTGTCTGTAAAGTTACAGTTTTTGCAAATAATATTAAATCCTTATTAAAATCCTTGAATCCTTAGCAAAAAATTGCTTTAGTAAAATTAAATCAATTGATTATGTTAAAAATACCCTTTGAAAGAGAAGTGGATAGATATTAATTTAGAAGCACTAACTCAGCCAATGAAATTTTTAATGGAAAGCTAATTCCTTGTACTTCTTTCCCCACTGACCTTTACCGTTTTATTCTAGCATATATCAGAACAGTTTCCAAACATTGAAGTTATTGACTTGGCTCAAAATATGTTGTCTGACTTGGAAGAGATGGTGAGTGATTTTGATTGTCTTTTTTTTTATTCATACAAATCTTCTATTAATGAAAAAATGTTACATCAGGTAACTAAAATTCCAGCAATAAAACTCAAGGCAAAGTTCACTTTTTGATGACATGTTGTGGTATAATAGACTATTAGTTCATCATTTGTCATTGGTTTTATTTCATTTTCTAGCTACACTTGAAGCAACTCAAAGAACTTATTGAATTAAATCTTGACGGTTTGTTTTTTAAAAAAATTAAAATGCTGAATACTGAAGGGCAGAAACTTTCGCGAGAAGAAAAATTAATGAAATTGAGGGCGTAAACTTTCGCAAATGACGTTTTTGCGAATTTCGCGACAAAAACTTTCTCGATCAAGAAAAACTAGCATTTTCGCGTGAAGAAACTTTAGCGATTGAAGAAAAGTTAGGAGAAAAACCCAATATTCTAGTATTCGTTTTCGGTACTTCCAACATCAAATATTATGTTAATCGTCACTTTCCCTTTCTTCCCACTCTGAATCGCCATCGCTTTCGTCCTCACAATTCCCTCTGTTTCGCCTTAACAGTCATGGTGACAATTTACAAGGTTCTATGGCGCAAGAGACTAGAGATTGGAGTGATTAAGGAACAGCAACGCAAATAATTGAAGATACGAGAAAATAATTGGATGGAAAAACTTTCGCGTAATTTCGCGAGCAAAAACTTTCGCGAAATTCGAGTTTAGATTGTGCCTTAGCAGAAACTTTTGCGAAAAATGCCAAAAACATGAAAACCGCAAACTTTCTGCCGCGAAACTTTCTGCCCCTAAAGTAATCCCATGGTATGTCCATAGTAATGACTAATATCTATCTAAATGAGGTCTTTTTCGAGGTGTCATTGTTATGCCAATCAAAGTTGATTTAAACTCCGTGACACATTCTATCAATTTTTCGATTTAGTAAAACCTTCCCCATCGTGAATTGCTAATTTTCGAATCCTTCCTTTATATTATGTGAATTATCAGTGCCTAGAAATGTAGTTATTATTTTTAAATTATTATTTTAATGTAAAAAACCTCCATGATATTATGAGAATGCGATAATTGAACTCTTCATTTTTCGTCCTATAACTTAATTTGATTTTTCGAATTAAACCATATAATGCTGTAATTTTGTATAATAGTTTGAATGCAGTTAGCTTGGTGGAAAAACATCACGGGTATACGTAATTAATCCTTATTATACACCATGATTACATTTTATATGAATAGTACTGTGTAAGTAATTGATGTTGGCTGCGTTTATTTAAAGCTCTGTTGTTATTATTTTCCTGCAGGCAATATTATGAAAGAAAACTTTGAAACAAGCAGGTAAATGGGCTTGAAACTGTCTGCATAAGCTGATATCTGTAGTAGTTTACCATTTTGCAATTTATATGATCTATTATATTATCTTTCTGATTTTTTTTATTCATGGTTGCTTATCCTTGTTGAGGGTTGATGTTTCCCTTGGGTATAACATCAATATCCAGTGTATTCAAGAAGATTATTTTATGTTGTACATGCAATCAAAGCATTTAATATTCATTTATCGCAGTCATGCTTCGTGGAGTCATAAAGTCCATGAGATCTTGCCGAAATTGGAGCTGCTTGATGGGGTAGGTTATATTATTTCACCTTTCAGCCCTTCAAAAATTAAAACATCTAGATTAGCCTACTGATGAATTTAAAACAGGTTATATGAAAACATTGCTATTATGTTGAAGAATTGTGTTAATTTCTTTAGTATCATACCTGCGTTGGATTTTTCTTATGAAATTATGTGGCATTTTTACTAACAAACAATCTAAATGAAGGACTGCTGGTTATTACTGTTGCCTTTTTCTGGAAATGATGTTGATTTGCAGCATTATGTTAGAGATACCTCATGAGTATTTGTTAACATCATGTCAACAGTGTTCCAATTGCAATATGTTTTGTCACAGCACAACCTCGGAGTTGTCCACCAAAAACCTGGTGAGAGGCATATCATGCGACCAATGACGGCTTCACAGGGTAAGTCAAAGGCCAAAGATCAAAGGTCACCAAATGGCAAACAAATAAAGGGGCCTTTCTATTCGATATGTTAGTCGTATTTCTTTAACGTTCTCTTGTTCTCCAACGGCTAGTGTTTTCTTTATTTTCAAATTATTTTTAAGTTATTTGAAAAGGTTGAAGCTCGATTCATTAGAAGTTTGTAGTCTAGATTTGTATGGTGCAAAAAGTTTTTCAAGAGTGAGAAAATATGGCAAAATAAGGTCGAAACAATCTTCTTCATAAATTACTTTTCTCGGAATATGGAATGTTTACGCTTCTCGTTCATTAGTTTCTGGTGCGTGTCTCGATCTTAAATGCTACCAACATTTCTCTTGACCAGAAGACGTCTCGTTTCTAGGGTCTTTTCGCCAGAGTTCAAAGGCTGATGTCTCAAATTCATAATGCGATTTGTAACAGAGGATGTTTTCTGTTTGTCTACTGTGGACTGAAGATGGTTGAAATGAGCAGCTTTTTAATAAATTAATGTGATTTTAGGGTTGTCGACAAAAATGGTAAATGATCAACTGAATTTGATGTCTCGCGAACTATCAGTATACGAAAGCATGATCACATCAAGGTATCATGATGTACCGAGGCTTTTAATCTTGTTTCTTGAATTTTCTTTTTGTTCATGATCAGACTTTTAGCGATAGAAAGTCTTTGTGAGTGACGGAATTTTTCTTGAAGTAGTCAAATACACATACATAACAAAATGTTTAGAGGCTATATGATTAAAAAACAGAGCGGGCAATACAAACAAGGATAACA
Organism: Nemopilema nomurai; assembly: GCA_003864495.1. Taxonomy (NCBI): domain Eukaryota; kingdom Metazoa; phylum Cnidaria; class Scyphozoa; order Rhizostomeae; family Rhizostomatidae; genus Nemopilema; species Nemopilema nomurai. Next base: position 1,284,125 of record ML133420.1, read on the forward strand.
GATTTTCTAACAAGTGATCTTCTTTATTATCGAAAAAAACCTTGTTGACATTCCTGTTAAAATTTATTCTTGATCTTGAAACCTGTTAAGTAAGCTGGCCCTTAAAACAGCCTGCCCACACAATCTAGTTTTGCACTATTTAGTTTTGCACTAGTTTTGCACTTCAGCATTTGACAATTTATAATATGAAATATATAGTGTATAATAAAGTATAGCAAATGAATTCCTCAGCTGCAATGTTCTTGTTGCAAAACGACACTAATTTTTGTTTTATTGAATGTCACCTCAAATTCATGTCACATCTTGATTGCATGATTATAATCTTCTTCAATGGCTTTGTTTTGTTTCAATAATGTTTCCATCTCCTTTCTGTTATCAGATTTGTTGCCATGAACAGTTTTCTGGACTCTCTCCCATCCAGTTCCGATGCAGAGTTGCATAAAAAACCTTCTGAATCAGGTGAGTTTGTTCAATGCAACCCCTTTTTATACCTAAACTGGATCGTGAAACTCTCAGATTGAAGAAAGATTAAAATCTTCCCTTCCTGAGCGGATAGTTTAAGGAAGGATTACTGATAGAAGAATTTTCGACTCTTGCTCGCAAAGCATGTTGGTAACTTTTCTCTTTTTTCTGTTTTTATGTAGCAAAATATTCTTATACCAAAATATTATGTTTTAGTTGTCATTATTGAATTGGAACTTCAAGTATCTTGCAATCTTCTACAGTTACATATTTTGTGTATTTATTAGCCAATCATATTGGAAGATCTAGGCTTGGATTGTAGCGGATTCATTTTGAAGATCTAGGATGGTAGCGGATTTATATGGATGATTTAGATTTTAGTAATTCGTTTGAAAGATTTGGTTTTAGAGGATTCATTTGGATGTTTCGGATTATCACGATTCATTTGGATAATTTGAATTTTAGAGGATTCATTCGGAGATTTAGAAATTTTGTGAATTTTAGCGGATTTAGTCTCAAAATCCAGTATTGAAGTAATCTTCAGCAAATTTGAATAGAAGTTGTGGCATTGGTGCAATATTTTAATGAATTTAGTGTTAGAAATTTAAGGAATTACCGTCATTTTTGTGGAGTTTGTTTAATAATCGGAGTAACATGAGGTAATTGGGCTTTTTTAGAAGTAATGGAAATATTGTTTCTATTTAAGTCGTATGAGAAACTTTTCCCAAGCAAGAACTGATATTTCTTTTAATGAAATGCAGACAAACTCGTTCATCTCTGGCGATTCTTCCTAGGGGCTTCATCCAGTGGTAGTGGGCAAAAGGAAGAAAAGAAAACACACGTGACCCCTGATGCTCGCCCAGTGAGTCGTTGTGGAAGGTATGATACTGTATAATTATCCTTCGAAGGCTCATTTCGGGGCCAGAGGAACTATATAGGCCTCTAACAGAAGAATTTGATTTGTCAATGGCTTGAAAAAATGGTCCGAAGATTTGATAAAGAAATGTTGCGTTTATGGTTCGCAGAGAAGGCTCAGAGAAACTCACAAAAATATCTGTCTCACTTGTAGATCCCAGAATCTGAACTAATTATAAAACATACAACGTGCTTCACTACAGGGGACACAAGAAGTCTCCTGCAAATTACAACAATTAGATCATAACAGAAAGAATGTGTAATAGAAGAGACCTGTTTTTATTAAATTTTGTTAAGTTTTACTTTATTGCAAAGCACACTTTCCACTGTTTCTTCGTATCATGAGTCCAATGAGTTCATTGCTTAAGGTAGAAATTTATTTTGTCAGCTTTTGGTCATTTGCCAACGTTTGCATACTCTGAAAAGTGTCGGACAAAAAATTACTTTTATTATGCTTAAACTACTGTCTTGTGCTAGATTGTTTGTTCCATCGATTCTTTGATTTCATAATTTGTTTCGTTCGAAATTGTTCGTTCGCAACTTTCTGTCAGTTCAATTCGATCCAAATGTCGTTCATATTCAAGGCAGTGCAGTTGCCACCGCCCATCAAATCATACACAAAATTCAACTCAATAGAAATAAGATGTAAATGAAAAGGTCAAGAGTGAAGTAAAGGTCAAAGGCCACTTCTTCTGACAATGCACTCTTGTGCTCATTTGATGATATGCTATAAGGTCAATGCTTTACAACTTGTTTTAAATTCATGCTGTATTGCCACCTACATTTTTTCATTTCCCCAGATCATTTCGAATCTTTCAGTTTTGGTCTTTTTTTGGTGGTACCAAGTACATAAAAATTGCCAATCATTTCATTCTTGCTACCTCTGTGTGGTGCAAAATCCCTCCTGTTTAGCAATGTAGAACACGTTTTATCATTTCGGTGATATAATTGTTGTCGAATGACGTCAGGATTGACAAAGAAAAACAAACACCAACACCCACGCGAACAGATTTCGATAATCCATCTGAATCGTATTAAGAGCTTTCTGCGTGGTGGGAATCGGACGGAATGTGTTCTTCTTTGTGCCTTGTGCGTGGATTTGGTTTTCAGTGGAGAAAAGGAAATCGCGATTTAACATGACATCCGCATTGCAACTTTCTGAAGATGCACACGAAATGTAATGTTATTTCCATGCCTAAAATGATGAGAACATCATAGCAATGTCCATTTGCGTGTAGGTTATCAATCCTCTAGACATAGGACAGATTAAAAATTGGATTACACTGGTTGAATGACCAGTTGCAATGAAAAGATAACGAATACAATGCTCTTTGGAGTTTAATCTTTAGTCAATAAAACTTTGAGCGTCAAAGGCCTAGTATCAAAAGTTGTTATCATACAACAAGCAGTTACAATCAATCTGAGTTGTACTTTTATGGTAAACAAGAAATGACTTTGTAAGCTTACATATCGACTGCTGTGGATCATTCAATCACCCTTTATTAAGAATCAGAGATATATACTCCAATCTCTGCCAAAAGTAGTTGGTGGCTGCAACCCCCTTGCCCTCTTTAACAATGTTGCATTTTAAGGCGAAGGCCATAGTTATCTGAGAATACTTCAGTTTTGTTTTTAGGATTATTCACTTTTGCGCTACACATTGTTTGCGGGGTGAGGGGATTTGGCAACTTGCGCGATGCGTAAATTAGAGCAAGTGTTCCAAGACTGTTGGCAGTGATTGTTGATAAGTTCAAGAAAAACATGGTATTAATTTGGTTCCGAGTTTTGGCAAACAAACATCACATGCTAGCCCTTTTGGTCTGCAATTATTGATTTACTGCTAGATATAAATGTTTGGTACTTAATCCACTTAGCAACTTCAAATTGGTGTTTGTTACCCTATTTGATACGCCACCTTAATTTTGAGTCTCCCTCCTTTGCAGCCGTGCACGTATCAAAGCCGCCCTCGAGTTCGCTTCTCACAATGTGGAAAAGTAGGTCCCAATGTGACACAGGGCTGTCGCATTGAGAAACAGTCAAGTGGAGAAGCATAAAGTCAAAGCTTTCACGTCCAGTCGAGAATCCCTGAACGAGGCCTCCAGCATTGTTTGTCTAAAGTAATGAAAAGCAATACAAGATTTGCTTTCATAGGCGGTCGTGGAAAAGTCACGAGGGAAAACATGCTTTGCGCCCCTTTTTTGGCTTGCTACTCTCGTGTTTAGGGTCAGACGGAAGACTTCCTGGCACAATTTAGTATTTGTGTCTGACTCATCTATTGTACTGTCATCAACATGGCAAATGACTGACCAGATAATTGACATTTGAAACTTTTGCTCACTATTTCTATCATTACAGAGATTTTTAGAATCTGTTAAGGAGTGCAGTTCATGACCTACCTATCCCGTCTCTCTTAAGTCCACCTCTTATCTGTGCCATTTGTGTTCAAGTCAATTTATATGTTACAGAAAGACGTTTGAATTGATCCTCAAATTCCTCTATGCATCTATTAGCTGTGTTTTGCAGTTTCATTTTAGTCTGTTGGTTGTTAAATATTGTACATTGTTGATTTGCTTTTCGATTTGAAGTTGTATTTGAAACAGAGCATTTTAAATTGAAAGTTGGGCATTATCCTTAGCCTGTGATCCTAGTTAACTTTGACCACTGTTTTTCTGAGTATTATTCAGTATGTTCTTGCTATCTGGTAAGCCAAGCAAGGTGATGTTTTGAGCCTGGATTTTCGTGCAAATGCAGTTTCGAGCACTTAGCAAACTGGACAATTTTTGTCTTTACCTATTCTCCGATTATATCTGATTACATTTTAGCATTTCGGCAATCTAGTTACCTCAGATTTAAAAAGTTTAGGGCAATCTTCGTGCTGCCTTCTTACGTCAATGAGCGGTGCAAACAACATTCCCCCTCTTTGTTTGGAAATGCTCTTTTGGCGTGCGGCGACGGAGTTCCGCCAAATGTTGTGGCGTTTCCATGGTGAATCGATCATTGGTTGTCGTGACAGCCTGTTCGATGGGGGGTATTTTGGTGTAATTTGAGACGTTTTATGTTAGAAAACTCACAATTTGCTCAAAAGAATGCTATTTTTTATTACATTTCCACTTACATAGCACTAATGAAGCTTTTTCTCTAGTAGAATGTAAACTCTTACCATATTCCTTAATATAAAGCCAGGCAATATCCTCAAACTGTCCTTGTACAACCCCCCGGTCTTTACACCCTCCGATTGCAAAGATCACAGTTTGGCAATTTGATCGTTGTTCCTTAACTCATTTGCCGTTCATAACGACATGTTGCAACGCTAAAGAGATCACACAAGATAATAAATTACGCTATTAACCCAGAAGTTTGTCGCCTACTGGAATTTGACTTTTGGAGATGACGACGTATTGTAAACTTTTCGTGAAAGCTTTACTACCGAGATTTCTCTTTGTTGGACATGGATTCGTGTGTATATGGTTTGCCTATATGGTGGCAAAGAACCCAGCTTGGTGGGCTTTGAGTATATGTCTAGTATTGGTTGTCGTCGAAGGAGTGTATAATGTCATTGTTCGAAAAGGAAAAGAGTTTGATTGGTAAGTCTGATTTCTCATTTTGATGAAAGAAATACTTCACCTTGGTTTTAAACCCTTCATTTCCGTGAGTTAATTTGCAACTTGCCTCGTAATAATTGAATAAAGCGGAAATCGATATGTGAATTTATTAAGGTCTAGTTACTTTCTTTAATAAACTTTCTTTAGTAAACTTTCTTTAGTAAACTTTCTTTGCATCTCTTGCAAATTTTTGTTTGAGTTTGATTCAACTTGGTTAGCCTTTTAAAGCCAGCCTTCGCCGATAGACATTGGCCGACTTCACTGTTCGTGATGTAGCCATGTTTTTATAAGCATGTGTTTGCTTTTATCTATGATTCATTTTAGTTCCTTCCAACAAAGTCTCAGTCAGAATCTACTCTAATTCCATCTGCACTGTCCACTTTTTCATTTTTCCCGTTTATATAAGTTATTCCAAGACACGCTTATCTCACCGCAGTTAAAGTGAACATTCCAAATTATCATGAATAAATTATTAGCCGATTATCAAAAGCAGGTCAAAATCCAAACGATTGTTGATAAGAAAGGCTTATGTCGAATGAAAGACAATAAGATCTGTTGCAAAACTGTGTATCTTTTTATGAATCGAATTAAACAACAGCAATCAATATTTGTGGTTGTTTAAATGAAAATTCGGAACATGTACTTCTAAACCTCACTTCAAAGAACCAGAAGCAACACATTTGGTTTTTAGTTGTAGCGCGAAATGTTTCTTTTCCTGCAATTAAAACTTTGGAACCAGGTCAATAAACCTGTATGCCAGCTGAATCTTTGCACGTAAAATCTATGGTCGTTGTATTTTTATTTCCTTTTCTTTTACGTATTTTTGAACATAACCCATTTCTCCCCATCTCTTGAAAAAGTAACCCAAAGAAAACAAATTATTTCCGTGCGGATGCGAATAACTTCTCAAGTAGCTAAACATGCACATTGCCTATGCTTAAATTATGATGGTATATAAAAAGCATATACATATGTATAGTATATATTTATTATATTTTATATTTACAGTCTATATGTAAAATAGAATGTTTATTACTCTTCTGATGAACCATTTTCAAATTAAGAAAAGTTGTCATGACGAAAAAAAAGCTGTTTCTCTCTCTACTTTAAACATTATGTGTATTAGCAAGTATCAATATTTAACAAATAACAAATCAATTCTTTTTTAACTTAGTTTTATGTTATTTTTTAGGGTTTGCCCCAGTGCCTTCTTCTACACAATAGTGCTTTTGTCCACTTTAATCAGCCTACGACAGGATATGGTGCATTGCATCCATGCCAAAACACCAGAAGATAATTGCTTATTGGGTGATCCTACAAATGCAGACATGCTGACAAGGGTAAGCAAGAGTTTTCACTTATTTGTTCTTTCTGATTAGTGCAGTCATCATAATGATCAGGATGAGAGCCATTTCCTCAGGGATGTAGGAAGCATCAAAAAGTGAGGGACGAGGCACAGGACCACACTCATTTTCTAATTCATTAGAGGCCCTTTTGTTTTTACAGGGGCATTTATTTTTACAAATAGGGGGGGGGCAATGGCCCCCTGCCCCCAGTTCCAAAATCAATGCATTTCTGTAACTTACTTTATATGCGGTTTTTTGAAGTTTTGGTTATAATCTGTGCTCAAATTCCATTTTAGGCCATACTCAGAAAAAGCATGAGTTGGAGAGCAATGATAATAGAGCAGACAGGAGTCCTCATGCTCATCATAGGCCGTTGGACACTTCCAAAAGGATCAATTTCTCGTGACCAGTTTTCACAGATCATACTTATTTACATTGCCACTGCTGCAGATATTGTTGAGTTCTCAGAGATTTATGGCGAAGAAAAGGTCACTACACTGTCCAATGCTTCAACCATATTTAGGGATGTCATGGGAATATGGGGTTGGAGCATATTACAGTTCTCTCTGACAATAGCTTTACCTGAAGAAGGGTTAAAGCAGGATGATGAAGAGGAAGATCAACCCCAGAGCAAGTGGAGACAAACCAATAGAGTTGCCCCAATGTCATACCTGCACTATAAGTCAATGTTAACAAAAGGGTGGGATGCTGAAGCACAAAAAACTGGAAACACTGAAAATAAAGTTCAGTGGCGTGGTGGCAAGTTTGAAGTTGATAAAACTGGTGGAAGAAATGGGACACTTGCAATTGATGACACTTCAGGTGAAGATTCAGGTTGTTGTCTCAAGGGGGACGAACTCAATAAGTGCATAGCAAAACATTTGGAGCTGATTAACTGCCTTATACCTGTTCTCATGCAAGATGGGCCTTTCTTTGGTTACCGGATGGTACTGCTCCTACGGTACGAGATATCTTCATCAATGATGATACTTCTAACCATAAAGAATGCTTTGGTGATCTTGGTACAGATTTATCGTATACTGATCTTATACTGCCACGAGTCAGATGAAAATGAACCAGATGTGAATGACCCATCAGTAAGAGTTCAGACAGCATTGAAAGGTACTCATGGCATTTCCAAGCGATCTATCAGCACATTTAAAGGAAGTGCTGCACTGCAAGCCATCTCTCGTATGCAAGTGTCATACAATCAGCACAAAAACACTCAAGCTGTTGCTTAAACACTTTAATCTTTAGATGGGTGTTTTTATATTAGCTGTAGAGGATCTGTATTTATATTTGGCCCAAAACTTATCTTTTACAGTTGTCATGTAGCATGTACAGTTATTGTTTGTGACCAGATGTATTTAAGGCCAAGAAGTGGCTAATTCCAGTTCTTCACTGATTTCAATAAAGTATGTATGAATGATGTGGCTGATAACTGCATTGGAAGCTCTGTGTTATCATAGTAACACATATTCCCCAAATTTTCAAGTCTCTTATGAAAAAATGTAATATATACTAAGGCAGCAAATTTTAAAAAGTCTGATAGGCTCAAAAAATTAAATGCTTTCATGTCATCAATAAATGTAGACATACAACTTTTCATATTGAGTACAGCATTCTGTTTTGTGTCAACTTGATTTTCCCTCTAAACAACCACATAGTCAGGCTTTCTCAGTCCTTTGTTCACCAAAATGCTGGAAAGGTTATTAGTATTTAACATTGTTGTTGTAAATAGAAACATTGGGCTGTATATTGTAAATTTTATTCTGCAAAAGGATGATTTAAAAGAGCTATTTTAATAGATTAATCAAATATCAGAATGCTTTGATTTAAGATTTATGATGTTTGTTTGTACAAATGTTGATTGGAACTGGATGATATTAGATGATTATAATTAACTGAAATTTGTGAACTTTTTTGCTTCTCAAACACCTTTTTAAATGCCCAGGTGCTAGCCTAATTACAGGTTGGTAGCAGCAATTAATAGGAAGCATGGCTTGTGCCACCTTTCTTGATCTGCCACAGTCTCGCAGTAAGGAGAATATTATGTCAATTATGATGGTGATGATGATTATGATGAAGATGATAAAAATAATGATGGTGATTACGACGATTAGGACGAAAATAACGATGATAAAGATGATGATTATTATTATGATGAAGACAATGATGATGATGATGATGATGGTGATGATGATGATGATGGTGATGATGAAGATGGTGATGATGATAACGAGCATGATGATGAAACTTTGACTAATATGAAGCCATTCAAGTCTGTCAAAGACCAGTCCTTCATTCGTAGTATAATAGAGCGGAATAAGTTATTTGAACTAAGAATTTAAGTCTGTCATTCAATTAACTTTTCTTATCGGACCTCCTAAAGGTAGCTAATAATCATTTTCCAGGAGGTCGGGTTTGCATTTGCACTTTTGGCGAGTTAGAAGATTAGTATGGACAGGTGTCTTTTTACGAGATGGACGAAGAAGCTTTTTGATCGTCATTTCTTTGGTAGGCTGCATTTTTTCTAAGGCTAGAACAAATCCGTTTTATTTCACAAAAAGCCTTTCGTAATTCCTCCATATGATTTTCTACCCATTTTCTAAGATCATAATGCGCCAATTCGCAGCTGTTTTTAAGCTGCAGTCTTACTTTCGTAGGCTTAAAAACAGGCATTTAAAACGATACACGAGTTGATGAACCTTTGCCTGTGCATAACACTTTCAAACAGATTCTAAAAGCGGCTTCAGCTATTGATGGTATACATAGCACCAAAAAACACTTTGAGAAACATAGCAGTGAAGAGTGGAACTCGCAAAAGTTCTAAAAGCTGGAATTTTCGAGACCGACCTTTTCTGCTGTAAAACAATTGGTTCAGGGATCCGTTTTTAAAGAACATTTTACACCTTCTTCATAACAATGACCATCATCAATCGTCGATAAGTCGCTAGCGTTGGCTACTTCAATGTTCCCTGTTTTACATCTACCTTTACTATCCGTCACAAGCTTTCTTGGAGCCCTCTTGAAGTCCCATTTTCGGAAGCATCGAAATGTGTTCGTCATCTATGTCCAGCTGATGTTTTTGTCTGTAGCATCAGAGCTCAAAAACTTCTTCTTAAGGGTCTAAGTTAAAGAGGATTCTTTGAGCAGTACCTACTGAGTTATCATTACTAAAGCTGCACAAGTGATGAATAGCACAGGCGATAGAACACATCCTTGCCTAACACAACACTGCTCCTTATGCTAATGAAATATTTTATCTCCTTTTTTACAAACATGAATGTCTTCTGTCTTCCATAGACATACTTATTATTTTCATGTCGATGGCTAACTCTATCTCTCTTTCAACATCACAAGTTGATCATGCACAACCAGATCAAATGCCTTGGCAAGGTTTATGAATCACAGTTTATGGATATTCAGACAGCCCCCTCTCTTGAATTTCCCTCTTTCTCCCTGCCCTCGCTCGATTTTGATTTATTTACCTTCACTTTCATATGCGTTATCATTGTTTCATAAGCCGTGTAGCATTTTCCCAGGTTCTGCTTACCGATGTACTGAACGGCCCTGAAATTTCTTGTTGAAGAGAAAATATCAGATATTTTCGCCCCCTTCCCCCTTGGCTGAGGACACGAAATTTCGTCATTGCACGTAGCCTCTCTTTGAGGAGCAAGCGTTTGTCAGCATCAGTCAGCACTCTTATGAAGTCAAAAGAATCGAGAAGGAAACAAATTAATTTATTTGGTCTGGATCAGAAACAAGGTATGTGCGGTGCTTTACTGGTTCAATTTATTCCTTTTTCTGCTGCGTTCTAAAACTAAGACAGTTATTGGAATCCGTATTCAATTCAAGTCTTCATAAGTTTTTGCATCATGGCCTATATGTAGGTATGATTATAATGAGGCGATCATGAAGGAATAAACAGAATTCAATTTTACAAGAATGCAGGACTGAGAACTCTAAGATTTGCTGTCTGCCCTTTTATCTGACTTATGTGAACACAATTCAGTGCCTTTCGAGGCGAATTTTGGTGCTGAAGGCTTATTAACCATTATAAAGTAGAAGAGATACATTTTTACTAAAAATACTAAAAACTGCTTGCCTATTCGATTTGTCTCTAGTATTATATTCTAACAAACTAATCCGGAAGATTCTTAGATTTTCTCTAAATTTTAGTCATTTTTATCACAACAAAGGAACTGATTTTTGAAAGTTTCGACTCAACTTTAAAGATTTGGGATGCCTAACAGATTTTAGCACAATATGGCAAGCATCTTTCTTTTCATTAATGGGCCTTTAAATAGAAGCATACTTGTATGCTTTTATTGTCATCAAAAGGTGCTGCCCTGCTGATCATGTTTTTCATCTTCTTTGGGAAATGTGACATCCTTCATATTTTTAATATATTTATTTCACTTTCAGGTCATCACCCAGTTAAAATCACCAAAATATTTCATAGCATGTCAATAAATGACATAAAGTTCTTGACTGATGCCTTTTTTGATGATCATAGTTTTTGTAACCAGTGACACAAGTATTTTTTGGCTCTTTTGCAGAAAAGTCTAATAATTGCTGGCAAAGATTTAATGCTCTAAAATGGCAAAAGTCTACCTACATGTTTATGAAGTCACAAAAGGACTAGCTGCACAACTTTCTGCAGGATTTTTGGGTTTGTACTAGTTTCACATTTTGTTTTGAGCCTCATTTTGTTATACTAATTTTCGTATATGCTGAGTATGACTATCACAATACATTTCATGTAAAAATACTACTATTTTCCAATTTTTTGATGTTCAAACTTTGTTTATCACTACAATAAAGAAATTGACCCACCTCATCATGGAGATAAGCTATCAATGAGGGATAAGATCATGCACCCATTTAGTTTTTGAGTACCTGCATTTAAGACCTATTGTGTTATTGTATACTTTCCCCAAATGTTGTTAAGCCACGATGCAAGTTAATCAACTCCATTCTGATTTGTGGTGAACTTTAAGAAGAGATCACTGTGATAACAAGTAATTTCTTTGAGTGTGGTTGCACAGTAGCGTATTTAAAAGAGAAAGTATGTTTTGTTAATATTATTTTATAAACTGTGTAGTTTTATTTGCACATGTCTAGCATTATTATTGATGCTTTGTTTTTTTTCATTGTAGGGAGACATATTAGGGGGGTTTGGTAAGTGGCCTGTTATGTTTTATACATGTTTCTTTAATACTGAAGAAACTTTGTAATGTCATCTTATTTTCATGAAGGTGGTTAGCATTTATTTTTCTCCCGTTCTGCTACTTTGTTCTTAGTATTGCAGCTCATATTTTGTAGCAATTATTATGCATCAAATTAGATTTAATAAGAGTTTTACTATCATAATGTGGGAGATGATGATAGTTGACTAGCTTTGTAAAACGATTAACTTTGTACCTCTAAATGCCTTTACTGAAAGTATTCTGAATTCTCTAAAGTATTCTGAATTTGGTAAGTTTTTGAAGCTGTAGATGATGACATATTATGATGTTAGAATTTTATGTTAACAAAATGTTCTTTTGCTGTCCATTTTGTTGAAACATTTTATATTAATTTTGTGTTATATATATATATTATGTCACTTTATATTGATAAGTGTTGAGTTTTAATTTTCTGCTTTAGGTCATTAGCTTTGTTTTTTTCTAATGGTAGTTTACACAAGCTGTATTTCATATGCAAGCATTTGTATGACATGAACACCCCTTGAATTTCAGGCACACTGGTGTAGTCTGTTTTGGAACGGAATATTGCTTTGGTAGTGGCGGTATAATGCAAATGAACCCTGTAAGATTATCTGCTTTCTACTTCCCCCTCTCTCTTCAGCGAGGCCTCAAAGAATGACAGTAAATAAGCAGTTCTTATATGTGTAGATTTTTGCAGTTTTTTATGTGTAAATTTTTGCCATGTTGTATCAATTTACATTTATTTTGATGCCAAGTAAGGGCTGTGTATAACTAGATCATATGCACTAAGTTAAGTGTGTTCTGCAATTTCTAGCTTTTTGTAATAGAGCACTAAACAGTAGTCTGTGCATTATCACAATAGAGATGCTACAATATCCAAGACCAATAATGCCCTGATGTGTTAATGCATAAGGATTTGCATTGCCAATAAGGTTGTAGGTAGACACCTATGGTTGTCTTGTTGAAATTCATCCTGTCAGTAAGGTATTTTTGGTTGTCAAGGTGTTTTTTTCCCAACATTTACAGGGTGAAACAGTGATAGGTGCACCAGATGAAGTAGTAGATCTTGGCGAGACCCATGTTTCCTTTGATCTTTTCCATGAATTTTTATTTGCAATTGGAGCAGACCAGTTCAGGTATAGTTATTTATGGAAGCTGCCCAGAAAAGTAGAATGTAAATGTGTTTCTAGATCATGCCTGTTAGTGGAATTTTATGTATTTGCTTATTAGCATGATATCAAAAGTAGCATCTCAGACCACAAATCTCACAGGATGATTAATGTGCACCAGTATGTCTTGATGGTGGTGGTGATTGAGATCTTCTATGATTGCTATGTTTTCATTCTAAACTTTCTAACTGAACATTCTAACTGAACATAACTGAACATCCTTTCTTGTGCATTTGCATCAAATAATTTGCATTTGCTCCTACAGTTAATTTCTTTCAATTAGACATTATTATAGTCATTTTCAGCGCCAATTAACATTGTGGAGTCATTAAGTCTTCTATTTATTATTTTCGGTGTTTTCTCTCTTAAGGCCTGAAAAATACAACTTGTTTGAGCACAATTGTAACAACTTCTCAAATGAAGTGACACAATTCCTTACTGGCAAAAAGATACCATCATACATTCTTGATTTACCAACGGAAGTAGCTAACACACCAATCGGATCAATGATGAAGTCTTTCATGAGTTGCATAGGAAGCCCAGTTGCAGGCAGATCTGATGGCACAGCAAGGCCTCTAGCAGTATCAAGCACGCAACCAAGAAATTCAAACGATGTGTACCAAAGTCAGCAGAACACTGCTGTGTGAGTATCTGCTGTTGTTCTACAGAGAATTATTTATACCTCTCCATGATCTTTGCAAGATGTAAGTTGGACAAAACTGAATTGTTCCTGGATTGCTGGAATATTAAACATCAGTTTTAAGCTTTAAGTCATTCTGCGATGCATGTTTGGCATTATCAAGCGATATTTGTTTTAAAGCTCTTCGTGGAAATACTCTGTTTTGGACTTTTGATAAAGATTGGCTACTTTTTCTAGCCCTGGAGCCTCCGTTGACAAGAAAAACATTAGAGGTGAAAGTCCTATATCATTTGAACATGATGTAAGTTTTAATTCCGTCAATTTTAGAATTTGCTTGTTCCCAGCATACCTTTAAACTTCCCATGCTTAACGATTTCAAATCTCTGTTTACAGCCATATGCCCTAGATGTTCTTTTCTTTTCGACTCCATTGGCTATCATCTGTAACAATATTATACCGAAGCAGTTGGGAAATGCTTTTTGCTATTTTCCATCTCTTCATTAAAGCTGAGGCTTTCCTTGCAATGCGAAATGCTTTGTAGAATAGAGCATTGATATATTGCATTATTGTACCATGATTTTCACTTAGTTAATATTTTCATGAGGCTGGTATTTTAGGAAATAGGCCCATCTGATTCTGATGTGCTATTAAGTTGCTTTTTAATAGGCACACTTACGTCGTCTACACGTGTGAAGCTTTAGTATCGATGCATCACCCAATGCCCATAATCATCTACGCGTTACTCGATCATGGGTCTTTTCTTGGCCGACAGGTGGGTGAATGTTGCGCAAGATTTCACCATCTCTTTGGTGATGAACAAGAGATTATCAAAACCATTGCCATGGATAGTAAAGGAAAGAGTGATGAAGACCTAGAAAGAGCCATTTGTACCTTGGGTAAGTTGCATCTTTTAACCGAGGTGATGTACTTTTTCATTTCAAAAACATTACCTGGTAGTCATCATAGTTTTTCTAAGTTTGATTGTGAACGAATCCATGAGAAACACCGAAGCACACTGCTTTTTGGTCGGGATATAGTACATACTTAGTATGACGAAGTTTATCTTAATGACGTTTTGATACAAGACTTTCTACATGGAGCAAATGATAAAAAATATGGAAAACGTCAGCAGGGTATAAAAATTTTCAAAATATGCCATCGCTTTTGACATTCAATGTCGGATTAATGGAAGTCGATGCATTGCTACCTGGTATGTTTGGCACTTGGCACCATCCTGAACTGTTGTTACATCAGAAGAGAAAAAACATTTTGTCTTTTAGAAAAATCATTAAATATTTTGGAGGAAAAGAATGAAGCAGAATATTTAACTGCCTTTATTGACATTCTGTCGATACTCAGTTTGCAAAATGGACTTATGATTCTGAAAATGAGGAAGGGTAAGTTCGTTTAATTGCATTCGATTTTATTCGCGCTGACACTTAGGTTTTACCAAATTGTAAAGTTTACACCCAAATTCATTGCCCAAATACTTTGAGTTCTCACTCGGTTTTTTATATTCTAGACTTATAGACTTTTGATATGATATTTGATATAAGATACCCGATTTAATATTTGTTTAGAATATTCCCCAATGCTGAAACAGAATTGTCCCTTTTCTGTTTTCAAGAGAATTTTCCGTTTATAGATCGGTAGTCTAGAAAGGCCCATTGTATAATTTGTGATGACGTCAGCAAAATGAGATAACTTTGTGGTTGTTGTTGCAGGTTCAATTCTGTTCAATCGGACTTTCGATGCATTTAAACGGTGCTCATCAAGGGCAGAGGTTGCTCCAAACATCCTGAAGCTGGTCAGTAAATAGTTTCGTTCTTGCATTGTTCAGTATTTGACAGAGGCGAATATGCAAAAGATTCGCAGAATATCACTAGAAGGGGTGGCAGTATCTATTACATTGGCGAATAGTTAATGCACGCCTGAAATGATCATGGCTACAATAAATAATTAAGTTTTGTAATTCAGAGTATGCTCTAAGACTACTTTGTCTAAAAATGGTTGGATAAGTACGGATTTTGAAGTCGTTTGGAAATGTTATTATTCAAATTCAGTGATAAACGCCACTAACAACCTGATGTCTGATGCCAATACTTTGATGCTCGTGTAAATAGTCGAATATGGAAGCACGATATGGTTTATATTTGGTACTTCTGAAATAACAGTTCTTTTCGTTGAGATTCCCCTCTTGTGTAGTTGTGTGAATGTGAAAGCGTTAGGCCTACCATGTTTGATCATGGATCAGTCAATCAATCAGTCAATCAGTCATTACACTCAATCAGTCAGTCAGTCACTCAATCAACCATTACAATCAATCAATCAATCAATCAATCAAACAATCAATCAGTCAATCAATCAGTCAATCAATCAATCAATCAATCAATATCTTAATTAATGTTTCAAAATCTTTAGCTTACAAGCTAATTGGGGACACAAATTGTATACTTTGCTGTTAGTAAAATGTTAGTAGTCTCTCAAGTAAAAAAGAATAATTTCTATTTACAGGGCTCGAATCTGTTTAACGACCAGGAACACAGAGACTGGCTGAGTCATGAACGCAGTGAAGAGGTTTTAGGCGTCAAAAGGCATTTTATTGGAGAATGCGTAGAACATTTGCTAAGCCCAGAGGCTCAAGGTGCTGTAGTTGATGCTGCATTGGCTTTGTCTTACAACGTCAGTTTGGCTAAGGTGATGAGAGGCCTTCGTTGTCATTTTATTCTTGTTGTGTTAAATTAGTGATCAACTTAGTTGCTTATGGAAGATTTTTTGCAGAAATTTTAAAGCTTAGTGCAGAATTCTGAATTCCTAGCTGTTTTTCAACTACCTCGTATTCTAATAGATGAACACATATATAAAGCAGCTTAGCTACTCGTAAATGAGGGATGCATTTGTAGTCGATATTTTAATTTCAGTTGGACGAGGAGTCAGAAATTGAGATTTCGTCTGCTTTACTAC
Source organism: Nemopilema nomurai (assembly GCA_003864495.1). Classification (NCBI taxonomy): domain Eukaryota; kingdom Metazoa; phylum Cnidaria; class Scyphozoa; order Rhizostomeae; family Rhizostomatidae; genus Nemopilema; species Nemopilema nomurai. The sequence goes on from ML133420.1 coordinate 1,300,436, forward strand.
ACTGGATCAGCACAGGAAACAAAGATTCGTTACAAGGTAAGTTGAGTTTTATAGAACTAGGATTCCAGGTAACCGTGATCATTTGCAAATTCCTGCATCTTTTCGTGCTGCTACATGCTGCTTTGACAAAATCTCACTGACAACAAAGACCGCAAATCTACCAAACTTTTGCAAAGACAATCATGGAGCTTATCAATTAGCTAATTGCTTTTTGGATTCTCTCGTAAAATGGTTCCCAAATTTGAGCTTAGAGCTAAGTCTTTAATAAATATGATTTCTTGCTTCCCTCATTTGTTTATACGCGTTATTTTGCAGCACGACGATGTGTATCTGCAGTAAAGAATTTTATTCGCTCAAACCAACAGGTAAGGAACTCTATTTCCTCAACAAAAAAGCCAAGGAAGAGGACTTTCCTTCTCATTGTCCCTAGCAGTGTTTGTTGTATGACTGAGAGCTCCCACCGTAGAGCCAAAACTTGCAGGAGGACATAAGCTTCAATCAAGAGTTCATTTTACAAGTCCTAACATCAAGGTTTAAATTTGGTAAGATAACTTCCAATTATGTAGGCCTTCCTGGAAATAGATTAGAGTCCAGTCAATACCCAAAATGTAGCCCAGTCAATACCCCTAAGATCTATATTGAAATTTCGATCAGAAATCTAGCATGACCCCATTTTGGCCTTGTTTGGGAATTCATTCATGCCTTCCAATGTGTTTCGTTTCTTTCCAGGTACGAGAGCTTGCCGAAATGACAGTGGATCCGAGTGTCTTAGAACTGTAGGAACAGTCGTTGATTAACCTGTCTATGAAGCACTCGTTACTGCATCTGTTGTGGTGCGGTTCACCAACCTTAGACGTGGCGTCGTATTTGCCAATGGAACTGGGTTCAGAGTAAACAGGCCTAATGTTTGGGGGTCTTGTGATGATAATGTGGCGTGGATAAATACCTTGTCTTGAAAGAACAGATTACTAGGCTATTCCCAATCTACTTCCGCAGTTACTGGGGTAATGAAATGTTGCATTGTTCGTGTAGCTTTTCCAGTTATCTGGTTCGTCCAACTGATAAATCTTTTGTTACGTAACTCACTGGAATATGCCAGTCTGTTTTGGAGGGTCTCTAGACCAAGCATGACCAGAGCTATGTGATGTACACATACCAAAAAGACGTCAGTGAAATTCTAAACTAAAGCTTCGATATAGTTGATTTAATAATCGTATTTATCACAATAGTATGTTTTCAATTAATTTAAATTAATTTGGTTACTTGAAACAATGACAAAACGCTTTACTTTGCTAGGTAGACTTGAAATTGCCTTACATTTGAGCACAAGTATGTTACTTCAATCTAATAGAAATATTTCTAAATCGTAGATTTTTGACTGTCATGATATTTCCCCGTTTAACTGCGATAAAAAACTTGCAAATGTCGCTTAATATATTAAACAGTCTGAGTGTTATAATCGGTGTTTATCTTTGCCAATTTTGTTGTAAGCATTTCAATTGTGTGATTAGTAAAAGAGCAGCATAGATGTGGACAACGCGAATCTACCATTTACAACTACTCCACCCTCCATTAACAACATTTGAATTTACAGGTATGTTACAATAAACAGTTCTCAGAAGTCGTCATCGCTATCGTTAGGCGCGCTCTTCATATTGACTTTGCCCCTCCTTCTGCCAATGTGCCCAGGTTCGTTGTCATCATCATCATCATCCCCATCAAGCAACTCATCTTCGTCGTCATCATCATCATCGTCTTCACCATCCTCGTCCATTTCTATGTCGCTGCCACCGCTTGACAACTCGTCCGAGTCCTCCTGCAAAATACAAGTCATCAGTTGCAGCACCTGCGTGGGGGCACTGGTTCTCGAAAGGCGGGCGACAGGGGCTTTTACTTAGAAATATTTTTACCTGTAATTGAAACGAATGGTGGGGAAAACAGATATGATATCATGACCAACTCTATTCTTTGGAAGTCAAGCGTTGCAACCATCACGATGATGGTCAAACTTTGTCTAAAATAGGCCTATCCAATTTGGTGTGTAAGGCGGCCTAAAAATAAACATGAGCTCGGGTTTATTACCTCATCCGAGTCGGCACCTCCAGTCATGGTCCCTTCAACGCGAGGCCTCCCACCTGAAAAGATAGGTTTCATCAATTTAACCATAAGAACCGATTTGCTTCCTTTTAGAAAGTGATTTGTATAAAGTGATATACGAGAGGAAATATATTTTAGGCAAATATACATTAGTTATGGCTATCTAAAATATTGTTTGTAATTTAATACCAATGGCCATACTTCGAAACCAACAATGGGACACAGTACACATGAAGGAAGAATAGAGGTCTGGTTTATAACCAAAGTTATTTTCGACGTCCCAAAAAACAATATTTGTAGATCATATCCAGTATGAAAGAACAATTTCGATCGACTGGACAAGAGTGGGGCCTATTATTATTGCCCATCGGCATCCGATTAGGCCACTTTGGTTCATTTCACTCTAAGGGCCCATTCTGCAGTTCTCTTGAGAAGAGTAACACAATGGTACCTGCACATCGAGGTCTCTCGGGTCGGGACCGGTCTTCGGGGATTTCATCTTGGTCGTCCACCTCATCATCACTCACGTCCCCTTTCAGATCATCTTGCGGCTCCAGTACGATCTCCTCTGCGTTTTTACTCGACTCGCCGTCCAGTCCCTAGTGAATAAAACGAACCAGTCACAGAGTACAAAGAACAAAGTCTACCTATTTCTAAGCGGCGAGGGAAAAGTACAGTTAAAAGTACAGAAAGAGACGAGGGAACTTTGGAGCAGTGAAGTTGTAACACTTCCTTTGTAATATGGTATTTGACAGGTGATTCTAACAAAAATACCACTAAAGAACGGTATGAAAAGGATAGCTTTGGTGTTCCTTTTGGTAAGTTTGTTCCTGCCCTTTCCCAAAAACTGGGCGTTTTGTAGGGGCAGGGGCAAATTTGCGAAAAGGGACACCAAAGGCGGGGTCATAGGGTGAGGTTTTAGTCGTAAGATGCGCCATGGTTTGGTCATCTGAAATGGGCTTCCTGCAATCGAGGTTCTCTATTGAAAGTTTTTCTGAAAAGCAGAATGCGATGTTTGACTGATAAATTGTGTTACATACTGGTATATTTAGAGCGCCCCAACGAGAAAAGGAGCACCTACTGACCACTGCTACTACAACTTTACTTTGAAAAGCATGAATGGGCACATCTTCATAAAAAAGGCGTCACAGACAATAATTAAAGCAAACACGTTCGCAAGTGTTATTATCGAAGACTACCAAATCAAAGAGTACCCTAATACCGTTGGGACAATCACCGACGAATCGGTTGGTGCATTCGTGTCAGAAGGAAGTCAACTGAAATCCTGAGTATTACAACTATCAGCTTGACATGTTAACAACTTCGGCGAATGTGTTGAAATAATCTGGGCAGTATTTCTCACAACGCACGCAAGCTGGAAGAGACATCCCCGAAAAGTGGCCTTGGTAGAAGACTCCAGTTGGAATCGGGTAAACAACAGGCGTGGAGAAGTCGACATTTGGTCAGTCCTTCCGCTCAGATCGAATTTGAATGAAGCAGGCTGCAATGCTCTATCGAGGTCTTGTTTATTTGACCTGTCGCTAAGTAAACGCGGTTGTTACATTTTCGACTGGTGTGTACAGAATTGTGTGCACATCTGCATTGCGAATTCGATTTGTCTACAGGCCAGAGGCCGTCTGCATTTTCACGACTAAACGAGATCCGACGCAAAAGAGGAAGTAGAGAGGCGACTGATTTGCATCTGTTGAAGAACGACTTCAGAGAAGTGAGTGATTTTCCTAACTGTTATATACAACTTTTAAGACCAATGTTTGTCGAGAAGCCACTGTTCTTAGCATGGGGTATACTGATGCAGAAACAGGGTAGCCTGCCCAGACGAGGCGAGATCTCGCATAAAAGAATAAATTTCCTTCTTGATCCATCGTCTTCATCGTTTTATCCAAAAGCTACCGATAACTGGAGTGCCTATGTTCATGAACCCCTAGGGAATCGCAACTATTACCGCTTTTATAAAAAGATACCTTTGAAAAAGCAGTTTTGTCAGTTTTTCTTGTGGCCTTTTTCTGTTACTGCGTCTTAATGTTACTGCGAAGCACAATTGGCAAAAATTTCAACGCGAAGATTTTAATATCGGGAATATTTCCGGGTAATAGACGGGTGCAGGCCCCTGAAAGATCGTAACTACTCCTTCCTTTCAACAAACACTTCGTGTGCAATGTAAACACGGATCAAGAACCTGATGCCCCGAACAAACTCTGAAATCCGATAACTGGAACAAAGAATTGCGCAATCGAAGGAATTCGCATTTTGGCAAATGCTACCTTGGCCTGCTGTCTGCGAATACAGTTGACTGACGCAAATGCTGGTGTGTCGCTATATTGCCCAACTCTTTCGCGTGGGCAAAAATCTGTGACTCACCCCAATTAGACAACTTGATTCTTTCCAATGATTCTTTCCCTCGTGCCACGAATAGAACAAACAACCTCGCTGCACATGTTAATCATTTAATGTACATAATCTTAAATTTCTGTAAAAACATTTATTTTCGCTTATATTTTCTATTAAATGTTATTGAGCTTAAAAAATGTTCAGATACCTAGCCTAGGAAGGGAATTTGCGACATTTTCGAAGAAAGACCTGTTGCCTGTAATAGATGATAAGTGATGACACAACTTAACGAAATATTTATTTTATTGAATTCCTTCTAGGTAGGAACCAAATCTAAAGGTAAGAAAATGGAGATGACACCATTATGGAATATCACAACAGAGGCGCCTAACGCAACCGAGGCCACCAACCAATATGTCGACGTTGAAATATTGCCCACAGCCCTTCACTGGCTGTTGAATTCTGTAATGACAATAATCACACTACTAGGCCTAGCTGGTAATGGCCTCGTTTGCTACTTCTTTGCAAAAAAGAACATTCGAATGACCTCGTTCAACATGCTTCTTTTGAACTTATCTGTCTCAGATTTGCTTGCAGATCTGTTCGCGTACCCTCACATCTTCGTAGATCTCAAAGACCTGCGCAAATACCCACAGGAAACGGGGGACGTCCTTTGCGCATTAACGATTGGTGTTACGCCGTTTGCCGTTGTGACTTACGTGTCAATGTTAACACTGATGTATATTTCAGTCACGCGCTATGTCTATGTCAAGTTCCCGCTGAAAGCGCAGTGGTTCAAATCAAAACCAAAGACCGCCGGCTTTATCGTCCTTGCGTGGTTGTTTGCGGCTGCGTTCATATTTCCAAACCTCCTTGCGTTCAATACGACCCTAAATACGCCATATGCGACAGAGTTTGGCCTAAGGACGGGAAGGGATATGTCTGGACGGGTGCAGGTTTCTTACTTGGCTTCCTCTTACCAATGATAACAATGTTGTTGTCGCTCATAGTAACACTCCGCCATTTTAGAAACAGAGCAAGGACGTCGAAGGATGCACGGAAAAGAGCCGCCATCGTTCTGCTTGGCTGCTTGGTTCTGGCTTTTCTTGTCTTCTGGGGTCCATGTTTTATATACCTCATTCTTTCTTTCACAGTCGAGTCGATATGGCCGGAAGGAGTCGAAGGTGATTACACACGAATGAGGTATATAAGGCTGTTTTTTATGCTTGCATTGATTAACAGCGTAGCAGATCCATTCATATACGGATACAAAAATCCGGAATTCAAGAAGTGTTTTCGGGCATTTTTCGCCAAAATATGCAGCCGGCTGACAACAAACTACCCCGTAAGGCGACAGGATTCGTCAAGAGAAATGTCATCAACATCCTTCTAATATCTGCTCTCGGGCACCATAGAGTCTGGAATTGAGTGCAGGGGACAAAGAGATGAGAAAGAGCATACAGCACATCCTACAAAGAACTCGTGTGATTATCATCCTTCATATCGACCATCTTACAGCTGCGATTCAGCTAGCTACGCAGGGCACAGCTCAGGATTAATGGACCAAATATTCCAAGATGACTGGATGTTATGATACGAATGATTCCACTGAAGTCAAAATGGGGGGTACTATAGACGGATGCTAAGTGTTTGGCAAACAAAAGCTTTTTATTAAGACTCATAGAAATACCAACCTCAATTTTATCTTCTTCGCCTTTATTCATCTCCTCTAGTAATTGCTCAAGGTAACTTTGATTCCTGAATTTCTCAATGTACACCTATTATGATAAAATAAACAAAAATACATTATGATAAAATAAACAAAAATACATTTGAATGGACGCAGAAGAGCAACTCATTATGAAAAGAAACATTGATATTTTGGTAATTGCTGCACTTCAGGAAATAGTCGTTAGTAGCCAAAACATTTTTTAGATTTTTAAGTTCTGCATGTTCACTGCTGATAAAAATGATCAAAGTCAAGTCTGCTTAATTGTTGTATTTTTGCTTACGTCATAAAGCCCTTGCAGCTCCACCTCCAATTTTTCGTACTCGTCCATAAATGCTGGCCTAAAATAAAGAGTTGTCAAGTTTTTAAAAGAGAAAGATATATGCAAGTGGCATTTTAAAAGACATTCCAAATTATTGTTGCTTCCGAGCCGACTTTTATTCTAAACATGATAACTTTTGCCAAGTTGATTTGCTTCGACATGTAGATAAGAAGAGACTGCACAGAATAGTTTGTTTTCGCATTAAAATCTCACAAAATGTTTTAGTCTTTGAGTTTAAAAAGTGCATAATAATGTCGTATGTGGAGAAAACAAGGCAGGTATCTGTTTTTTGTTATCTATTTCTCAATTCAATGGAAACATTTCTAGGATTAGAAGAAAGAACTTTTGCAAATTTCTCCTTGATTAGGCGATCGGATGATTCAAACTAAATACAGAATCATAGTGCGCTTCGTTTATTTGGCAACATATTTTAGAAATACCACATTGCACCAACCCATGTTATGATACTAGGTAGTCTCTTGATCGAAGACTTTGTAGTCTATCCACATATCAATGCAAAAGACGCTTGTATGTAGACTCGAATTTCGAGGCGAATTTGCTTGAAAAAGGTGTGGGTTGTGACAAAATGACCAACCATATGTCCTTACAATCTCTCACGTGGTTTTCAAAGCACCGCTTGCTTTTTTCAGCTTTTGGTCATTATTAAATAGTTGCATACTCTGCGGATTGTCTGACGGAAAAATGCTTCAAGTTTGCAAAATTATAGCTTGCTGTTCCGTGCTATGTTGGAAGTTTCGCACATGATAACTTTATCCTCACCCTCTAATTATGGTCAGCTGACTTTGTGCGATTAGGTAATTTGATTTGGTGGCGATCCTTCGCATATTAATCACAGCTCGACAGAAAAAGGGGCATGCAAAAATTCCCACCTCACACTCTCCAAGCTTCGAAGCCTTTTTTGATTGCGTTCCAGTTCTTGCTTTTTCTTCTCTATCTTTGCCTCCAAGTTAGCCTCGTCGGATGCAATGTTCTCCAACATTTTCTTCGTTTTGCTTATCTCACCCTGAAAGTACAATTTAGTACAAAAATTGCTCTCGCCTTACATGAACATCATTGTCTACATTTCGTGACATGTTGATAACTAGTTTATGATAAGGGTTTGGTGACATTGAAAGGTTAAAGGAAGAGTATAAAGACATGGTATGCTCAACATGATTAGATTAATCAATTCTATAGAAAGGCAACGTTTAGCTGATTAGGCAGAGCAAAGAAACACTGCTACATAAACCTTCCTTATAAAACGAATCAAGTCTGACTAAATGACTTATCTATATTCACAAATTTTGAATTGAACATGATTTTGCTTGTTAATATGAGAAAACAAACATACAAACAGAGATTAAGCATACTTTTAAGTAATATTATAAATCACTTACGGTTAAGTTTTTAACACTTTGCCTGATTCCTTTCTCAATGTCATTCAGATCCATTGGACGACCAACAGAAGCATTTCTAAGTTCCTTTATGGTAATTAAATAGTAAAGTAAATCAAAGTATGCATGGCAAATTTGTAGGCTTCAGGATTAGCAGAGATGAGAAATCTTTCCGTGAGCATATCAAATCTACCTGAAATTTTAAAAAAATTACTCACTTTTCAATCTGATAATTTTCAAAAACCTTCAGATATCAATATCATTATCAGTCTATTATACAAAAGGCAAGCTAAGTCTGTTTAGGCAGATAGAAGAGCCTTTCTTTTGAGAGCAGTTAATTTACAACGATATTGTTTTTGGGGGCAAAGGTAAACAACTTACCATAACAAATTAATACCAATTAATTACTATATTGCTACTGTATCAAGACAAGGTAAATTGTTTAAACCAAAAACTGGAACCATTTTTCAAAACACCTCTCATCAAGTTAGTTATTCGTGATTTATTCATGGATTATGAATATATTATTATAAAGTTATTTTAAATAGGCTTTCAATCAGGTTCTTACTCTGAGATCAACTTCGCGACCAAGCAGATCATATAGTGAAGCTCCTTTTGTTGTTATTTCTGAAGCCAGCTGCCTTGATGCCTTCAAGTCCCCAATCTGATGGAATAAAATATATCATTAAGGGGCTAGGCAATCTCAACCTGGGTCATGTTATGGCACAAGAGAAAGGTGCAAAGCAAAAGAATCTTAGCCTTGAATGAGCTGAAACACAAAACTCTGATGTAGCTGGAAAATTCAGACTCAAACAACAAATTAGTATTTTGCTTAATCCATGCAACATTGTCAATAGATAAGGTTTCAGCACATTAACAGAGCCTGGCAGTTTTCAAGCTAAACATATACATCCCAGTGGTTCTCTGCTGTCTACAAGATTAATGAATATTTTGGAAGCAACAGTTTTTAGGGTACCCTGCCAATTGCTTTAGACACGCCTTGAAACAATCGTTAAACAAAATATAATAACAAACCTTAGAAGTGACATCTATCTTCATTCGAGTCAAGTCCTCATGGCTTGATTGCTTTCAAAAGAAATTTTAGTTAAAAAGCTGGGAATCCTTCCATATAAATGTAAGGTTTCCACTTGGAAAAAAAACTTTTGTGGTTTTTTGAAAGCTTGTGAAAATTACACACATTCTCAGCTTTGGGCTGAGCTTAAGGCTATTGGAAGTACAATATGCAGCCAGGTGGACTGGTGTAAGAAAGAAAATATGATTAGCCATCTTCTGTTCCTGTAAAGTCTTAATTAGTTCTGAGATTATCAGGGCTTTAGTAATAAATAATAAAAGACCTAAACTAGCCAATAATTGACTAAGCCAAGATTGTTGAACTTAAGATAAAAATGTGTGTCTAAAATAGGCCAAAGAATATTTTAGAATAAATTTTTAAGATTCATGTCATTGCCTAGTAGGCGATACATCTAGTTTCTCTGTCATAGTTTCCTACATGTGAGTTGAAATGTGAATTGATTTTGGAACTTGAATAAAACATAAAAATATTTAAAAAATTTTTAACAGCTTACATCATCAGTTGAGTTTGATTTCATTGCATTGTAAAGAATTGATGTGACTTTCAAAAGTTCTTTCACTGCATATCCATCAGCACTATAAAGCTTTTTGGTGTTCAGTTTAATGTGTGCTTTGGTTGCCTAAAAGAATAATGTCCTCATTTGGATTTGCATACTTTCAGATATTCAGAATAAAACTTTGAATTTCAGACCTAACTTGAATAAATTACTAAAGCAATGCTAGCGGATCGACCTTCACTGGTCCACAATATTTTAAGTTAGATTATTTGTAGAAAATGTATACTCAATGTACTGTTATCTCCAGTACTTACTCAGAGAAAATGAAAGTTAGAGTACCAGTTCATAAAAGAGATCCTTCTAGAGAACAGATTGGGAAAACAGATTGTACACAAAGTACTGTGTCATGGTGTTTCAAGACAAAAACATAATTATTATGTGTTTTTACCCTTGAAGATTTTGAGATGTACTCAACAAGATGAAAGATGAAAAATTCAACTCATCTTTGATATGCAAATATGCAACATACACAGCATAAACATTCAATGACCTTGATCTTTGAATGATCTTGATCTAATTTCATATCAAATTTGGGTGGCTGAGACATCTTTTAAAGCAGGCTCTGATAACATGTCACAAGACTTACCATAAACTGAGCAACAGATTTGATGAATATCACTCTATCATTCTGCCCTTCAACATCCATTGGTATGTCAACATTAGGGTCATACCTGTAATGATAGAACAAGCCCATTTTCTTGAAGGTGAACAAAATGTATCCTAAAAACTTGTAAGAAAGCACAACACAGAAGTTTGATGGTGAAATCATTCCAGTCTATGCACATGTTGTTTTCTCTGAATTTAGGACTAATCTTGTAAAGTTTCTTCCCCAAAAAGTAACAAACTTTTTATACAATAGGAGAAGAAAAAGCTGTTTATTACCTCAGTACCAGCCATTTAAGGACCTCTGCAACCAAAGGAAAATTGGGGGAGCGAAAATTTTCCATGGATATCAGTCTTGGATATCCAAGAGCTCGCATCATTTCCGTAAAATCTAGAAATAAATTTTATTGTTTCAAATGCAGCAGGAAAAATGTTAATGCTAGATTTTATCATGTTGTGCTATGGTTAATGATTAAAGTACTTTCACGCCGAAGACATGAAAATTTAACAAAAATTTGAGTAGCTTTCTAATCAGGGCTACTTATTTTATAATAAGTATTTACTCAAAAACTGAAAAAATAAAAGACCATTTTGATTTTCAAATTCATTTCGCCTATTGCCATTCTGGGCAAAATAATTCCATTCAGGAGCCGAGTCATTACAGCGACTTTTGGCCATCCTGCAGGCCTGAGTCGCGCCCAAACTTTCAAAAAAGCAAAGCATACCAATGAGTATATGAAAAAAGAAAACTTTAGCCCTTACTTCTCAAGTCTCGGTAAGACATGATAACTTTGTAGAGCAGAAAATATCAAGCCAACAAAAAATACGAAAGCTCTCCCGTTTCTTGAGCATAGATTTATCTTTTTGCTGTTACTAACAAACACCGGGGCTATCTTGATTTAACCTCACCTCGGTAACGAGGCTGGTAAACAGTTTGTCACTATGAGGCAAGTGCCAACAGTGTGTCTATTGTTACCAAACCTGGCCAGGATCATTTTTATGTCTCTATACCGTTAATCAGGTAGAAAGGTACCTATCTTGTTCTAGTTATACCTTAAACGGCAATTTTTATATGAATATGCGTTTACTTCCCCGTCTGTGCTTCGATTAGTTTTCTCAGAAAATACAGATTATATTAGGAGCTAATATGAAGCATCTTAACCATGAAGTTTTGAAATTTTATTTTGTCCTAGGATGAGGTTTGCAACATCTGGGGCTGGGAGGGGCTCACTTCTGATTGTTCCAAGACAGAAGGGCCATAATTTGATTTGATCTCCTCCGCGATCATGCCTACATACGCCAAACATATTTCGACAATTCCCTACGGAAGTTGTGGACAATGAAAGTAAACAAAGGGCAACATAACCTGGAAACAGGATTGTCTAGTCTGTTAGAGTTGAGGGCCACTGGACAGGAAGAGTCGAAGCCATGGCGAACAATGGTGAGTTTTGTTTCGTTTACCAAGTGGGACGGTTTGCATCTTTGCAGTAAACCCGCTGTAGCCTTCGCTTAAGAGGGAACCAAAAAATGATCCTCTTGTAGACCTTACGACCAACACATAATGTTTGTTTTTTTGTTTGTGCACAAATCACGACCGGCCCATCTTGAACAAGATTTGTCGCCCTCTGTTATTATGATGATCACAAATATGGGCTTTTTAACCATTGCATTTGAACTTTAAAGAGCAAACTGTTTTTGTAAATGTTGAATTTAGACCGAACTTGGTTTGCCAGGTTGGAAAACTTGCATAATTTTGCCAACATGTTGCGCAAACGGCACTTTATCACCTTCGACCGGCGAGAGGAAGCATTTAAGCTGCGAGCAATTATGCCCGCTACATACAAAACTATAGTATAATATACATGACATAATATACAAAACTATAGTATAATATACATTGATATTTGGGTGAAAATGGTCCGAAGTGGGAGCACAAGAGGTCTAGTGTAGCTGCGAGCACATGCAAGTTTTCCAACCTGGTTGGTTTGGGAGGGGCGTGAAGTTGCAAACAGGATGGTGAAGCATTCGTTTACTCCTGCACAATGGTTCCGACTTTCATTCTGGAATTTGGCTAAATCAGTACAAATAACATTCTAGCATTGCTTAAAAAAGCTTGTTGTTGTAAAGAATTAGTCTATCTGTTGTCATAGGTCCTAAAACCTTTATTTCGAATTAGTGTCCTCAAAATTCCTGAAAAGGTTCAATATCCAACAGTGACACATTTGCATTTTTAAACGAAGCATAAAGCTTACAATGAAATCTGAAATCTTATTTCTTTGGTTTTGTACCTCATTAACTATTGTGAAACTGTTCGGCTAAGAACCCCTCCCCCCATTTTTTTGCAAATTGTATATACTTCTTTGGAATTTATTTGAAAATTTTAATTCTTTGTATTTTTTTTAATAAAGTTTGCGGCCCCACCACTTTTTTCCTATTGGACATTTTTGACACAAGATCTCTTTGCCTCTGTGACAAAGAAATATTTTGTTCTCCAATGATTAACAATGAGGAGTAAAGATTGTGGTTATTGTTTATACATTCCAATAACTTGGCAGCCACTCTATCTTCAGACCACTTTGTTATGCACCACCTAAAGAAAGTATATTCTCAAATCAATAAATTATCAAAAAGCCTTTCTTCAAATGGGTAGCCATTTCTATAGCAAATTTCATCTTTGATCCAATAAAGATAAAGTCAGATTGAGGGTCTCTTCTACTTTCTTTGCAAGGTTTGCTCCAAACAATGCTCATAAATATTCTACTTCTGCTGCTTATATTCACATATTGGTACTCCATGCCAAAATTAGCATGAAAATGTTTTGTTCATGTGTTAATTGCGTCTTTTTCCCCTTCCAGCTTTGTTTGATGAGATTCAACGGCGCAATGCAGAGTTCATGAACTTTTGGGCAAATGGTGATATGGAAGGCTTGTCCACATTGTACACTGAAGACTGCAAGTTAATGCCAACTGGATGTGACACTCTTGTTGGAAGAAAAGGTATTCTGCCACACAGTTTTGAAAATTCTACTTCACAAATATGACTTAAACAAATAGATCATAAGTTCATTTTATGTGAAATTACATTAGATGTATATCAAAATAGGATGTCTATTTTGGGAAGCTTATATTTTGTTAAAGGAGGAATGATTGAAAAAGTATTTTCCATGCAGAGTATTTAATAATTGTGAGTTTTTTTAGCTGTGGTTGATACCTTTGGCCAAGAATTTAAGTCTGGCTATGTAAAAGTCATCCTTAAAAGCTCTGAAGTTGGTGGCTGTGCTGATGGAAATAACAGTGCCTACGAACCAGGCCACTACACATTTCTTGACAAGGATGGAAAGCAGCTAGATTATGGAAAGTATGTTTATTTGTGTTTTTTTTCTATTACCTATAAATTGTTATATGGCAAGGAATTCTCATCCTTGGTAGTATATTTAACTGGATTGAGCTACATAGTTTAATCACAGCTTTACGAGTTCTTTTACACTATGGAAGTTGCTTGATGAAAAAAGTTAACTTGCTTCCATTTATTTTACTTTTGTCATCATGATGCTTCATTGCATCAATGCTTTTCAATGTTTTTATGGAAGAAAATGATAGTGCTTCCATGACGCTACAGTACTCCTTTACTTTTATAGCCTGCTGTTTCTTACCTATCTTAGTCTAATCCTGTTGTGCCCACACTCTCTCCAATTGATCACCCTGTTCCCATCCTCACCTTGATTTTCTTTTAAACAAAGTAATGATTCTGCATAAAAGGCAATTAAATATTTTTGCAGATATGTTGTCATCTGGAAAAGAGTTGATGGAAAGCTTCATCTTTACATTGACATGTTCAATTCAAATACAGCATGAACTATATTATCAAGCAAAAACTTTTGAAAATAATGCAAAGGTATCTTATGCTATATTTTCATCTGTATTTGAAAGTCTCAATTTGATATAAAAGTGGTGGAAGCAACTATTTTATTTTCTCAGAGCCTCATGTTTGCATAGCTCAATCCTATCTTGAAAGTCTGTGATAAAAGTAGTTTGCTACATAGCATGGTTGATACAACACCTGCTGCTAAAAACAGGTATTGGTCCTAGGTGTTCAGGCAGAGTTGTCCGTCTGCCAGTCTACAACAAATCAGTTTAGTTTACAACAAATCAGTTTAGTTTAGTTTAGATTGGATTAGAGTTTTGTTTAGTTTTGGAGCAGTTGCGTTTGACATTAAAGCATTCATTTAAAAGTTACTTCAAGGTAATCTTGCATGATATCTGGGTGAAGCAATGTATTCATTATAAGGATGTAAACAGAATATTAAGCCAGGATTTATTTTCAATGATAAATGTCTCTCATTTTTAAAATGTCCAGTATTTTACCAGTATTTAAATGTCCAATATTCAACACATTCTTGAATACTTATAAAGCAAGCTGGTAAGCGAAAATAGCTTTGTGTGGAGAAAAAATCTGACAAACAAAGACTGACAAAGAAATTTTGAAAGGAGAGCACAGAGATTGTGGATGAAATTTAAAGGTGCATAAACATAACATGCAATGGGAAAGTTTGAAATATTCTTGACCCAGCATACCAAAAAGTAACTATTTAGAACAGTCAAGGATGGGGAGTGAACTCAATTCTAGCTACCATAAACATCTGCAAACAGGGCTTGATTGGTTATGTATGCAAACGGATTTTAACATCCAACTTGATTTAAGTTCTATTTTTTGAAATATTAGGGTAGAGTACGGACTGATAAATGACTCATTCATGAGTTCTTTAACGCTGCTCATTGGATGAGCAAGTCTTTTGAAGTTGTTTGATAGCCAAGATGTCATCTTGTTATGCCATGAGGCTTATCATCAATTATCTGTCCTTGTTTGTGCTTGTTTGACTTCTCTTCCTTTATTCATCTTTTATTATTGGTTTTTCACCAATTTCTTTCCTCATTTGTGCTTGTTTGATTTCTTATCCTTTATTCGTCTTTCTTTATTGGTTTTCACCAATTTCTTTCCTCATTTGTGCTTGTTTGTTATTTATCCTTTATTCGTCTTTCTTTATTGGTTTTCACCAATTTCTTTCCTCATTTGTGCTTGTTTGATTTCTTATCCTCTATTCGTCTTTGTTTATTGGTTTCCACCAATTTCTTTCGTCATTTGTGCTTGTTTGATTTCTTATCCTCTGTTCGTCTTTGTTTATTGGTTTTCACCAATTTCTTTCTTCATTTGTGCTTGTTTGATTTCTTATTCTTTATTCGTCTTTGTTTATTGGTTTCCACCAATTTCTTTCCTCATTTGTGCTTGTTTGATTTCTTATTCTTTATTCGTCTTTGTTTATTGGTTTTCACCAATTTCTTTCCTCATTTGTGCTTGTCTGATTTCTTATCCTTTATTCGTCTTTCTTTATTGCTTTGTGTTGCTTTTTGGGTATTGTTCTTTTTGGCAATATCTGTCTAGAGCAGGAACTGTGTCTGATGTGATCACAGATGCTACGGAATTACAGAAACTGTTATCGGAATGCATGCTTCAACTTTAATAAAGGCTAGTTAAGCAAACCTATGGTTGATAGGAGAAACAGGATGACACAAGAGTAAACAAAGCCGTACTAAATTCATTGAGATCTTCTATTGAAGAAAGCAATCTTTGAGATAGCGATATGATGTTATGGAATCAAAAGTCTTGTAAGATCTCAATGGAATGATTTGTAAGATTCTATCGAGAGTAGGGAAGGTCTTGAATCTACTTCATGTGTAACTCCGTTGAATTTTGAACATCCATAGCTGGAAAATTTCCACCGTGTATAATTTCAAATCTCAACTTTGTAAGAAGGACGGCTAGATTTTAGTGGAAGTGTCTTAGGAATGCTTGTACAGTCATTGTCAAGAAATTTCAAAGGAAGACATTTCTTTGGCTAGCCACGCTACACGTTTGCTACAGTAACCACAAGGATATTCAGTTTCCAAGCGGGCCCATGTCCTACAGGTGTTTGTTTTCTTCATCAAAATTTAATAAATGGGCCACCTGATATCTCAAATGGGTTTATAGGCATTCTTCCGAAGCTGAAAACTAGTTTCAGTCGAAGAAAACAGGTTGATTGCATTCTTATCCTCGTGTGCAACTTTGTATTTCTCCACATTTGTATCAGCAGGGCCTTCTGAAGATTGCTTTCTTTTGAGCCCAGAACTTAGTCGTTAAATATTTATCAGTAAGGAATTCGGGAACTCTGAGAACGATAGCAGAAGATGATGCTGTGGTGGTCTTATGTGAAATCTAATCGCCTGTTTCAGGGAAAAGGCCTAATGCTTACAGTGTTAGATTTTCGCAAAGCTGACTGTTTAGTCAAAATGTTACCAAAACGTTTTGAAGAAAGCACCAGTTTAGTTGTTTACACGACTACTCCCATTGATAAAAAGTTCTTTGTATTTCATTGAAAGTGTCTTGAAGTGCTACCTAGCAGGTGTTTAAGCCACATAACTACAAAATAAAACACGTTCGTAGAAGAATTTTCTGGAGGCCCGGCGAAGATAATTTGGTGGTACAAGAAGCATTTTGATTAGATGTGTTGAAAATACGAGTGAAATATGAGAAACTGTACGGAAGATCAGATACAATTGAGATGTTTTGGAATGCTTAACGTTTTGTGGAAGATATGTTGATGTGTTCAGTATTCCAGCCAGACGTCCGTTGAAGGGAGGCTTCGTGTTTCTATACTCAACATTTTGATATCCACAACCATCGTGGAGACATTTGCCCGATAGATGTCAGGGATTTCAACTCGTTTTCTCGGCTAAAGTTCAAGAAAGCTGGTTGTCACAACCAGACGACCATACCTTTGCAACACAGACCTTCTTAGGACCGTAAGCGTTATCATCCCTTTGAGTAAGATTAAAGAGAAGATGAATATCGGCTCTAGAAGGTTATCGGTCTTGTATGTCAGCAGATTTATTATCAGCCCGTAGACGGAACCGGTCCTCCGGGTGCTTAAAATTTTAGAAACCCGAGTAGCAATCAAAACCAAACCTAAATACAGCTCAAATTTGATAAACTTTGCTTCGAATTCATGTTTATCGCTGCTTGCTGAATGAGAGTTGCTGAAAGTATCCCACTGCCTTTTCGTGACCTTTCCAAACGGGTCACTTTAAAAAGAACCTGTTTAAGGCTTGAGTATACAAGGACTTTCAGAGATTGAATCAATCAAATCTGAGCTAAGTTGCTTGTCAAAAAGTGCGTGCACATAAATTTTGAACTGCGAGGTTCCTAGCTATAACTTTGTTCACACCCATGATGTTAAACTGATCACATTTGTTGCACCGAGTAGTTTTAATTACCTACAAGGCGCAATAACGTTTTGTGTTGCCATGACGACCAACACGGATCTAAATACAATAGCCAAAAATATTCAATAAACACTTCTACAAATACTCTTTTATAATACAATTTGTAACGTCGTTTGTTGTTGAAGACCCGAGATAAAGAGCTAATTTCTGCTATGTTAATCGATTGGAGCGGACATTTCTGGATGCAATGGTATGATGGAGGAGCAGGTGTTATGGAGGAAAGGGAAGGATGAACGGGGTGTTATCTGCTCTGGAGCGTTGACTTAAAGAGCCTCGATATTGCAAGATGATTTACGTGAACACTTAATCACGCCCTCTTTAACAACAGTTATTTATCTAAATATATACAAAAAATATAAACAAAGGAATCGTGTACAAGCAAACAGGGCTAGTTGAATTTTCGCCATTTTCAATACTCAAGGGGGATGTTATTATTAGAGTGTTGGGATTGAAGTCCATTTGCAATTTACTTTGCAAAGGTGGTGATAAGAAATACAAGCGTAATTAACTCATCGCAATCGAATTTTCACTCTGGTTTAAAGCCAAACACGTTTAAGACCAGCCTTTTCCGGCTATTGTTTTTGCTATTCATTGGCTTTCAAACGAGGCAGTTTTTATAAAGAATTTTCAATACCGCGGAGACACGCTACGTCATTCGGTCCGTATTTTAGCCTCAAAGTTAAACGTATGCTCAATCCCCGAAGCTGGCTTTCAAGGCAGATCATAAATTATTGAATCTAATAAAATAAACGCCAGTTCATAAAAATCAACTCACGAACAACAGCTTTTTCAAGTTTATTCCACCGGACTTAGAAAGTGCGATGCCAATGTGGCTTTTTGCACTTGCAGCTTTCTTTCCCACAATACCTTGCAAAAGTCCAGCTCTTCCTTTGCAAATTGCAATATAGCATCTTTGATGTCACAGTGCACACTGAGACATATATTGAACTCGCAGCCAGCTAGAATCGTCGACTTTCGCATGGCCTTAAGGATATGGTAGCCTGCCAACGGTGTCTCTGTTCCGTATATGTTCAAAGTAGTCAGCGGTCTTCCATCATTTGTCTCCTTGTACGAAACACCCATCACGGAGAAAACGGTGCCAAAAAACGCTGAGTCAGCACCGTATTGCGTGTACGTAAAGGAGATGTCATTTCTTTTGGCAAGAAAGTGCCAGTTTTCTGGAACGTTCAGGTGGAAGGTCTCCCCTTCGATCATCAATAAATCGCCGACGAAGAGACTTCTGAGTGCTTCGTCTTGGTCGTAAAGCTGTGAAAACTCTGCTACTGTCAAGCAGCGCTCCTGAAATGACCGGTTGATTGGAATTGTTATCTCAGGGAGTGGTATCTCCTCAACTGATTGAGGTGTGCATGATATGACGATTTTCGAGTATGTCTTAACAGCAGTGTATCCACCAGGTATACGAATATGAGCTGGCCTAGCCCTGATTATGCAGTCTAGATTTGGAAGTTTTTTGCTCGCCAGTTTCAGAGCAGAGTTCACCAAAGTCTTGTATATTCCATTGCCACGGTGCTCCTCTGCTACTCTCGAACTTCTAACGATCACACTCCTGCCTCCATCTGTTATGTTCAGTGCCAGAAAGCCAACCAATTGACCCAAATTGCTTTCGGCAACGTACGGTAGCCATAAGTCATCTCCGACCCATTCTGGAAAGATCTTCGGAGTATAATCCGTACCCTGGTAGATGCCCTTCGAAAGTGCATTGACATCATTTTGATCTGAGAGTTTGGCTTCTCTTACAGTGAACATGTCTACCTACTGTCTCGACCGTTTGCTGTTTGATGCAGCTTTGAGAGCTTCGCCGTGGTTTTTATGCCATCGTGAAAGTTGAAATTCGGAGGAAGACCTGTTGGTCGCGATCTCGCCTAACAAGTTCGTCATCTACGAATACTAGCTTGCAAACCTGTTTCTTAATAGCATGACCGCGAGATTGTTGTGTGTAAAACAAAGAACGCCCGGCATATTTTACAGACCAGCGCTTTAAGAATAAATTTTTAATGTTCTTTAGAATCTTTCATACACAATAGGAAGCCCCAATACTTTCTACATGCTCGAAAGACTAGTAAACAAAGACTACAGCAATGGTCCTAGGTGTATAACTTAGTTTGGCGATGCCATTCCTTTAAGGCCTTGATTTTGACAAGTTGAGAGTGATTAATTTGTAGCCGAATTAGGATCCGAATTGAGTAATTTGTAACAGTCCAGAGATTCAGAGAAACTGGCCAATATTTGCTGTTAGGGATATTTAGTTATTCCGATGAGCTATGATTCCATTTTTTAAGTAGATCTGCTTGGCCTTGAAGGCGGCCATTGGCCCAGACAATGTTTAAGCCGCACAGTCTATTTGAGTCGGCGACCATAACACTTTTGACCGAGCGAATCTTCAACTGTTTTTGCTATTCAAACTGCGCTCACAAATAAAACGGAAATACCCGAAGGTTATTCTTGAAAGAACATCAACCGAAGCGTACAGTGGCGGCCATTTTTGATTTATTGGGTCTTTCCAACTAGGAGTCTGTTTATATTTCTACGCAAATTCCAATTCTATGTAAGCAAGCGGAGCTCGTCTTTTCCCTTCTATCAGAAGTTGTGAAATGGATGCTGATTCGTCACGTGCTCTTCTCATAATCTTGTTATGTTTTTCAATCCGAAACTGGCTATTTATTTTGCCAGTTTTTGGTAATTTTCTGACACTTGTATACTATGAGGGATGTCGAAAGAAAAAGTTCTTAAATATGTAAAAATCATGTCTTCGCTGTTTCTTGCTATTGTGAAAACAGAGAATGAATTAACTCCGTATAAATTGTATTGTCGTAACAAAGTCTATGAGAATCACAACAAAAGCTTCTGATTGACTGTGCTCACGTCAAAGGGTTAACCATATTTGGGGTTTCCAATTTTGAATTCCGTTTTTTAATACAGAAACCAGTTTATAAGAAACCTAGTACTAGGGCCCCCAAAATTTAAGGAATTCTTAGAACTAAATCAATATTTTTAAGAAACTCCAAAAAAAATATGATGACTTTCTGAGCCGGAAAATAATACGTACCGGGTGTCTCGGTAACAATACGAAAATAATACAACAATCTAGGCACAATGTACCGGGTGTCTCGATAAAAAGTACCCCTGTTTCATAAGAATAATGAACAAGAGGTACGATATCAAATCTTACCGTTGTGTAAGATATCAAATCTTACAATTAATATGCAAGGGAAGGCACACAATTTGATGTTAAATGCTTGTCTGAGAACTTTTAAGAAACTGATAGTACCAAAAACTAGTGAAAATTAAGAAACTTTTAGAACTAGGACCCAAGCTAGGTTTCTTATAAAAAATAACGTGTATGGGCTAGAAAATAAGCAGCGACATCAGAGTATTTTCAAGCAATACTACCCGCCCCTTCTTTACACTTTCCACAGAAACCCTCCATGGCTAATCATAACACTCTACATTGGTATCATAATTCTCGTCAATATTTTTCAAGAGAAGGCATCTGTTCCTTAAAA
The DNA here is from genome assembly GCA_003864495.1 of Nemopilema nomurai. NCBI lineage: Eukaryota > Metazoa > Cnidaria > Scyphozoa > Rhizostomeae > Rhizostomatidae > Nemopilema > Nemopilema nomurai. The sequence continues at coordinate 1,321,422 of ML133420.1, forward strand.
TCGCAATCAACAATTTCATCTGCTCTGATATAAAAGAATTTACTTCGTCCATCCACATGTAGAGCGCAACAAAAACACAATCTACATCTGAGCAGTCTTTGACCTTTTAATGACCCAAGGTAAAGCTGTTTTTAAATATTTGCATATTATCTTTGTTAAGCACATCTTAGCTAGAGTTTGAACATTTAAAGTGTTTTGTATGATTCTTTTTTCGGGTCTGTTCTGGCTTTGTGTAGCTTTTCTGGTTTAGTTCGGTTTCCACTTTGAACATCCAAATCTATGTTATGATATGCAAAATAATTTAGACAAATAATTTAAGATAATTACAAGTTATACAGAAGTTTTAGATGATAAATGAAGCTTAGAATAAAGCTAGACAGAAGTCTTACAGCATTATTTTTATATGGTGAGAAAATGTACTGAATAACAAACTTTACAAGTATATAAAATAGTGGAAAAAAGCTGCCTTAAATTGTAATCAGAGCTCTAGGAATAAAGTATAGTGGGGTACAACGTGTAATTTGCTTATAGTTAGTGACTTTGTGGCGACGAAGTGTCGTAGCTTCTGTCAATTGGGTAAAGTGAATTTAATGATCCTGTTGCAAAATAAATCTCGAATTAGTTTTGCTTTATAAGGTCTACTTTCAAGAAAAATGGAAGGATGTATGCATACACTTCACAACTTGATGTGAGAAACGATCTTAGTGGCCACAAATATAATGCCTACTTTTTGGGCAGTTTGTTGGTGCCCCCTGCCCCTTCTGGCGCCCCAATCGACTACTTGCGACTTTAGGGCTTCACTTGCTATTAAAACAGCTTCCTATAAAAATTGTACCTTTTCAAGCAACCATATAGTGATGAACATTTGCAAATGGCAATCTCAAATCAGCTCTAAAGTCGATGAATGCCGGGTCGGGGTTGTTTGAATGCAGGAGAGTTTACGCTGGAAAATAACCGTTTCATGTTTACTGCTATGTTGCCCGTTATTTATCCGGTCTTGGGCCAATTAACTTCCTCATTAAATTATAATTTCCTCGTTTGCTTACACCTTCTGGCAGTGTATGATTGGCAGCGATGTAGGGAACTACCAGACCTTTTGTGGCAGTTCAGTAATTCACCCAGGCAATTCGACCCCAGAAACTAAATTTTAAGTCAGCCCTAAATAAAATTTTCTTCTATATTCAGTCTACAAGTTCAGGGGTTTCGGCTATCGGACAGTCAGTGACGTAGGAATCCTGTAGGAGGGGGGGGGGGGCAGAGAGGGATAACCAACCACTTTTTGGAAGCCATACAGTCGTGCCCAAGTGGGACCCAAAGCTGCCCCTATTTTCCCTCCATGCCTAACATTAACGCTATAAACTTCATTTCTCGGGACCTTTTGTTATCTTTCAATATCAAGCTAAACATTGCTCTAAGCTCTAGATAATGAGTCCATTGAAAATTTGGGTCTTGGAGAAATAAAAGCAATACATATATTTTCATGTTTATTGGGAACAGACTGGAAAAGCCAGTTATTTTCACGACCAAATGTCAAGGTGATTTTCTCAATCCCCTCCCCCTCCTTCTCGAGGAAACAACACCTCGGCCCCTTGTGGAACGGAACCAAGACCAGAGAAGAGCAATTTTGGACAAGTTTCGAAATGGCGTCTTTCAAATTTCACACAAATCCATTTTCAACACCGGTTGGACAGAGAATTGGTATGTTTATCGGAGAAAATTTGCTATTGTTCGTCGGCAAAGTTGGCGCATTGATATTCAGCCACATCTTCTTGAGATCTGTTGGAACGCAATGATTTGTTTTGATGGCCTAAATTGACATTTTTCTTTCCTCACTAATTATGCGAACGGTTCTTTGCAAAGCTAGGAATATTTCCATGAACAATTTGATTCATGATAAGGCCATCCTTTTTTCTTTTACGTTTTCCAACCTATGCGGCTGATATTTTATTCTTGGCTTACATTTTCGCAAAACCTTCCTCCTGGTTTATAAAGAGAGCTTCAAAAACTCTGTAACCCATAAGCGTAAATTATATGAATTTTGATATTCAACCTTATTTTAACACTTAAGACTCGACAAGTATAAGAAAGAGTCTAATTAGGCTAAAAAAAATTCAGTTAAAAGTAAAACGCATTCAAAAGTATTGTTATTGAGACCTGCTTCAATAGTTTCTAATAGAAGCATCCATTTTGAAATCAATGATGTAAAATGCCAAACATAGCATTTCCGTAACCGGAAAAAATGAAAGGAATTCGACTTAGGAATCAGGTTAAATGTTACAATTATTCAGAAAATACTGTGTCTAAAAATGTAGGCACTGTTGAAAGACTCCAGGAAAATTTTAACTTCACGTTTGGCAAAAATGGATCAAAGAATTGAAATCTTCATGTTAAAATTAATCAGTGCCAAAAAATGTTAGTGTCTGGACTGTAAGGCTGCGAATGAACCAATTTTCGAAATTTACCTTTTCTTCTACATTTCAATGGAATTTGCTGCTGCAGTGAAAGAATTTCTAAATCTGTCTAAACTGGTCAGATCTAAAGAAAAATTAAATATTCAAGACAATATAGTTCACAGCCAAATGGTTCAAACAGCATTATTTTTCAGTGTAAACTAATTTAAAGATGAAGATTTCAATTCTGAAGTTCATTTTTGTGAAAGATTGGTAGATAGCAAGATACAGAATTGATGAAAACTACCAGGATTTAAGAATAGCCTATCTAACAGTCTAATGAAGCTTCCTTTTTTGTTATTTCAAGAAAGAGCAACAGATAGCATTTTGCCATCAGAAGATTGGGCCTTGTTTATTGAAATCTGTGACATTATCAACGATACAGAAGAAGGGTAAGATTTTCAACAACAAAATTGTTACACAAATGATTTGTAAAGTTGCATATATTCTTCAGGTGGCATCTAAGTTATGTTTAGTCACCTAGAGCAGAATGTGTCTTACAAAGGGTTTTTAAATTGTTTTTAAAGTTTAGACAGCAAGCTTTTTTTGCATTTTTTGGAAATGTAGTTTCCATACAATAGAACTATCAAAATTCTAAAGAAACTATTGTTTTGCAAACAATTAAATTGTAGAACAGCAATTCTCAGAGAATTTTCCATCAAGCCATGTATAGAGTATGACAGCTACTCCTCAGTACCTTGGAAAATAAACAATTTCCAATCATCTGTTCAATAAGACATGAGATGTTTACTATGTCTTATCCAGTCTCTTTTTGGTATTGATCTATGTTTCATATAAAGATAATGTCTTGATATTGGCTCATAAAGAGTCCAGTATGTTTCCTCTATTGTTGACCCTTGTTTCCCAAATGAAAATTAAGCAATGTCATCACGCAACAAATTGCAGTAGATTGTTTGTTTTGCAGTAGACCAGAAGAGTCAATATTTTACCTTGAATTTTGATTTGTCAGCTGTTCTATAGTTTGATTGCTTCCAGTGCTTGATTTTATTCATAGGTCATTAATTATGCATTACCATAAACCATATATGAGCCAAGTGTGGTAAAGGATTTGCTTCAGGATTCCACATAGCAAAAGAATTTGCAAATCATAAACCCTGCCTTATCCACCCTAGTATTATATTGGTAGATGCAAAGTATTATTTATTGTCCTGTTATAACTGTTTCTTATTATAAGGTCATGTCATCATTATTGTGTGTCATTGAATTTGTTCTTTGGTCTGCCGTATTATGTTTAGAATAACCTTTTTATTCATAAAATGAAATGAAGCTGGAGACTCACAATCATCCTGTAATTAGCCTTGCTTATGATGCCTTTGGTATATTTGTTTGTTTAATGCATTCAACATTTGGAAAAGCATCATTTTGTCAATTTATTATACATAAAAACAATTGGATCCAAATTTTTCACAGGAGTTTTCTAGCTATTAAGATCTAAACTAAATAATTGGAAGTTTTCAAGCTGGCTGCCTTTCTATTTCTTAGCCCCTGATTTTTTGCCTTAGTTCCATATATGTTCATTTTGAATTAGTTAAATTTGCAGTCCCTTTGTTATTTGCTTTTAATGTTTGCATGGGTCATTTATTTTTTAGGGCAAAAGATGCTGTGAAGGCCATAAAAAAGCGTCTTTCAAACAAAAAGGATTTCAAGAGTCTTATGTACACCTTAACAGTGAGTGTGTTACGCAGTCTTTTACAATATCTGTATCACTTTTTTATTGCATCAGAAGATATTTGTGCTGGAATTTTTTTTCGCAGTATAAATTTTTGACATCTGTACCAAAGGCTCTTAATCTATCAACATCTTGGAATCTGTATCAAAGGCTTGGCTTTCTTACTCGCACCTTAGGTGTAAGATACTGCATTGTTTGATTTGAAGGAGCTGATTAATTGCATTTTCTTGTGATTTTCTTGATTTATTAAATGACTTAAAATATTCATAACTTTGCACCATTAGCTGTTAGAGTCATGCATCAAAAATTGTGGGAATCGTTTTCATGTGTTGGTTGCAAACAAAGACATCTTAGGTGATCTTTCCAAGATCCTTGCTCCAAAGGTATAGTGTTAAAGTTGTCTTTCACATTATTTTTCTCTAGTCAAACCATTCACATTTGTTCAAATTGTATTTTTACTTATGCAAAAACTGTGTGAGGCTGTGTTTAGATTATCTCCCTAGAAGCAAATGCCTGCCTCAAATGCTTGTTTCCTTGAGGTGCTCAACTTTTTCAACTCATAGTTCCTTCCAAATACCCTTTAAATTTGATCAATTTAGTTTTTCCAACATTTTACTCTTGATCCTAAATATCCAAACTGATTTGATATCTTTCCTTTTTAATTGTGATAATGACCTTGAAAGATGGAATGATTATTGCCCTTAGGGCACTGTGAGTCAAGTCCCACAGATAGTGCAAGAGAAGATCCTTATGTTGGTTCAATCCTGGTCTGATGCCTTCCGCAACTCAGAACAATTACAGGCATTTGTTCGCTGCCACGAGGCCCTGAAAGCGCAAGGTAGGATTCTTTTCTCATCACTAACACAATCATCATAATCATCATCATCATCAAATGTGATTGTCATGCTGATGGCTGCTACCTCCTTAAGTCACCTGGCAGCACATGTTTTTTAAACCTCAATTCTGTCTACAGGTTTTGAATTCCCAGCACAAGATATAGACTCTCTAGCCCCTATTCATACTCCAAAAAGGGTAAGACCGTACGCTTAACTTTTTTTCAAGGGAAACTTTCCATTTGATAGAGTTTCCATTTTCTTTTGTTATTGTTATTGGAAAAAATATTTCTTTGTAAAATTCTCATAATGGCACATGAGATGTGATGCGTTGTATGTCTATCTATTAGCAGCTTGCAAACACCAAAGAAGATACCATATTAAAAATTGTATCGGTTTAATGTCACGTGCCTCTTGCCACCAAGTAGAACTAAATCTCGAGTGTTACAGTGTATCACATTTGAATCTACATTGACCTGTGCCGGTGACCTTTGAACTCTGACCTTTTCGAACTCCATTTCTCGTGGTGATGATTATGCGCTTTGTAAATGTAAATGCAGACTGTGCCAGAATCGAATACCCCAAGGCCTGTATCAGCCAGCCAACCAGCACCTACTAATGGGCAGCAAATGGTGAGTTTGAACTATTTTCTATAATGAATTTGATTGGGAAGCGAGAGCACCTGTTCATTATTTACACATACAATACTGCTTGAAAGATGGACTTAGCAGTCATGAAGAAGAAAATGTCTTTCAACGTCGGATATTATGATGTTAAATCGAATGAAAAACAATAGTTGACTGTAGTACAGGTGTTTTGAATCATTGATTGAAATCTTTGAGACAAGATGCTACTTTACCTCGCTGTTTCTAGAACTTACTTTGAAGGTTTCCCTGTTAGCTACGTAGAAAACTGGCTGGATTTTTTTTCCGTTTTACTCATTGATTGTCAATGCATCTTCCTCTGCGGTTTTAACTTTGATTAACTTTTGTCATTTGTCATTAACGTCACAACTCGCCAAGCAATATAAATTCTTGAGCTACTAGGAACCCATATTTTGTCAGTTTCAATTGTTAGACTTAGAGATAGAGGTGTAGGAACAAACTTCCATATCCAGTTTAATTTCTTCATTTAATTAATAATATATTTCTCGAACAATAAATTTCTCGCCCGTTAATTTACACTGAAGATGATTCTGGATAGAGTCGAAACGGCTATGTCTCCTATTGGATTTGTTGTATAATGGAATTGTCTAACACCTTACATACCGGATATGTACAATTAATTTATTCTTAACAAGAAGTTTTCTACTATTTCAACAATATGCATTTTTAGATTGCTAGATAATTTTAAGCAGACCTTAATAAAAAAACCTATTTAGCTCATAGCATCATGTATATTATATCAATAAATGTAAATTATACTCTTCACCCTCAATTTTTATGTTTATCTTTTTTTGTGTAAATTTTATGTTGTTAAGTGCTACGAGCCCTGAAGAAATATGGCGGTATGAAAATGCCTTTTATGATGTATTTTCATTATAATGGACTTCCTTCAAGCATTGTCGATTTTTTTCAAGGCCCCGGTAGTTGCTCCTGTGGTTCAAAGGACGAATTCTGGCCCTACAGGCCCAACACCCGAACAGCTGTCGAAACTCCGGGGCGAGCTTAACATTGTGGAGGAGAATGTTCGTGTTATGTCCGAAATGCTCACGGCAATGTCACCAGAGCAAGAAGACAATGATGATATCAGTTTGCTAAAGGTATGACGGATTCGTGTCTACTGATGTAGCATAATATTCTGGAGAGAAAATGGTGGTGAAGAAGGCCATTTCTAAAATAGAGGGATTGCAGACTGTGTTTGCTCAAGTTCTGGACGAAGGGCGTTGACAAATGATAGTACACGAAAAGTGAATGTCAACTTTGTATTAGGTCTCGCTCTATCTAACTCGCTATTTGACATTGTGACCATCCAAACATCAGTCAGAATTTTCAACATTCTGAAGTAATGCAACAAGCAAAACATTTCTTGGGAATATTTACATGGCACATTCCCTTTACTGCACAAACTTATTTTATTTCCCAGTGCTTTGCACACTTCTTGGTGGCTACAATAAATGATTCCCTTTTCTGGCAATTTGTCGCCATTTTCTTTCATGCTAAACAATGCAAAATATAGAGACTTGGTATCACTTTCCCTGCATCTTGCCCACAGGATTTGAATTCTACTTGTCGACAGATGCAGCAAAGGTTGATTGAATTGCTGCAAAAGATAGCAAATGATGAAGTTACAGGTCGGCAATAATGTCTCTCAAATTGATTTCTAAACTCTTCTATTTGTGTAACCTACTCATTACCATCAGGTTATCCACTTTAAAACCTCATTTTATCACCAGACAATCGTTAAACATCTGTGATTCTGTTTGCTTGCATCATGTGTCCGTCCTAGACGTAATCGAGTGAATTTGCTTTGCCTGTTTGCTATTACTGCTAAATGCTTCTACTTTTTTGCAGGCGAATTATTAAGAGTGAATGACCTGTTAAACAATGTTTTCATTCGCTACGATCGATTTGAACGAAACAGGAATGGCTTCGTGACCTCGCAAACACAGCCAGCCACGGTATGTCTCTTCCGCAAACAGCTTTTTCTGTCGTTTCCACTACCCAGGAATCTATTTTCGAATATGGTCCTCAGGTCAGTCAAAAGCCAACTTGAGTTGAATGCACAAATTTTTCTCCGACCCTAGTCTTGCATTGTTCCAATTTGTCGAACACTTGCATAAGAAATTGACCTAGTTTTACTTGGATTCGAATCAGATGGTTTTTTGTTATACAACCACAACCAGGACATATACATTAATATATCTACATTAATACATCTACATTAATACATCTACATTAATACATCTACATTAATACATCTACATTAATACATCTACATTAATACATATACATTAATACATATACATTAATACATCTACATTAATACATCTACATTAATACATCTACATTAATACATCTACATTAATACATCTACATTAATACATCTACATTAATATATCTACATTAATACATCTACATTAATATATCTACATTAATAAATCTAAATTAATACATCTACATTAATAAATCTACATTAATACATCTACATTAATACATCTACATTAATACATCTACATTAATACATCTACATTAATACATCTACATTAATACATCTACATTAATACATCTACATTAATACATCTACACTAATGTATCTACATTAATACATCTACATTAATACATCTACATTAATACATCTACATTTATATATCTACATTAATACATCTATATTAATACATCTACATTAATACATCTACATTAATACATCTACATTAATACATCTACATTAATACATCTACATCAATACATCTACATTAATACATCTACATTAATATATCTACATTAATACATCTACATTAATACATATACATTAATACATATACATTAATACATCTACACTAACACATCTACATTAATACATCTACATTAATACATCTACATTAATACATCTACATTAATACATCTACACTAATATATCTACATTAATACATCTACATTAATACATCTACATTAATACATCTACATTAATACATCTACAATAATATATCTACATCAATACATATACATTAATACATCTACAATAATACATCTACATCAATACATCCACATTAATACATCTACACTAATATATCTACATTAATACATCTACAATAATATATCTACATCAATACATATGCATTAATACATCTACACTAATATATCTACATCAATACATATACATTAATACATCTACAATAATATATCTACATCAATACATCCACATTAATACATCTACACTAATACATCTACATTAATACATCTACATTAATACATATACATTAATACATATACATTAATACATCTACATTAATACATCTACATTAATACATCTACATTAATACATCTACATTAATACATCTACATTAATACATCTACATTAATACTTGATAGTTTACACTAACATGTTACGTTCCAAAGGGGTTTGTGTTTACATGTTCCTTAATCTCTCAATTAGGCTGCTTCTACTGATGGCCCTGAAGAAGCATTGCAACCGGCTGCCCCAGTCAGGTATCAATAGAGTGTTCATGCATCATTATAATCTCCACCCTATTTCTCGATGTTTTTATCCCCAAATATTACTTTAAGAGAAGAGCAGATCAGTATGTTAAGGAACAACGAACAGTATTGCTTTGAGTCCAGGCCTGGCTTCACCAGTATGCCAAAGGTTTTTTTCATTGGTAGCTTAGTCAGTTGTGTCTCATCTCACTAAATAGATCGTCAGCTTTTGTAGACAGTGTTAACGCCGGCACAAATTAGGACCTTATTTATTACGATTCGTAGCGAGTGCGGGAAAATAACCGACCAAAGCGAGACTCACGACCCTTGACTTTGCACGCTAAGTGCTCTACCGATGAGCTGTCGAGTCATGCTTTCAAGACAGAACTCAAGGTCAAGCCATTTATCCGCACCGCCCCTCTCTTTTGTTGTTTGCACAGGGGAGCCATCGCAACTCCATCGCAATGTGCAGAAGAGATGTTGAGTGAGAGAGGACTGCCCACACCAGGAGGGCTCTCGCAGCCCCAACACTGGATAGGGTGGAAAAGAAAGTGGGTAGTTAACGTACAAAGTCAGGGGTCATGAGTTCGAGCCTCGATCGGTTATTGTCACGCACTCTCTATGAATCTTCGCTAGAAATCCTGTTGCCTATAATTGTATATGCTTAATTGTCTCAATCTACTTTGCGAAAGATGATCGAGAGTTATCTCTACGATAAAAGTGATGAAACTTTATAATGAACACTTTCCATAATCAAACTTCGATGTGCTGTTGAAACCGCCACTCAATCGTCTGCTATTCAAACCACTTCGTTATCTTTACGAGTATATCTCTACGAGTATATCTTTACGAGTATATCTTTACGAGTATATCTTTACGAGTATATCTTTACGAGTAATTGTAGGTACGAAATTGCGAGCCTCTTGACTCTTGTTTCGGGACATTTTCGCTCACCGATTTTCACTGTTTCTTTTCACTCATTTGCAGTGGCGCGTCAGATCTTCTGATTGACTTTGGTGATGCACCTGCCGTTTCCCAACCCAAAGGTAAATTAAGTTTTTGTGTCTTCACGAAAACCGCAGACGATTCCATTAGTTGAATGTTTTGCGACTCGCCCTTTGGAATCAATGGTGAAATCATGCACTTGCCCTTCAAAATGCGGCCTATTGCATTTTCTGCCATAAAATGCTGCCCAGATACCATAAAACATGTTTGCTATCTATTTTGTTTCAACCATTGAGGAAATCATGGCCAAAATTTGTTACTCATTATTCCTAAAGCCCAACAAGAACATAGCTTTCGAGAAACCCCCACGCACGATTCCATGCCACTGACAACCCGCCAGGCGAATTCGAAAACAAATATTCATAGACTGACACATAACACACAATGTCGTTAATTAAAACCCTGACAGTTCCCCACTGAAATGCGTTCATTGAAAAGGACATGGCATCCTGGTTAGTGCGAGAAACCCTACAGCCAGACAGTAAGCTTAAAGATAATAATAAGGGACACATGATAATAAACGCTAGTCTAACTTAAAACTGACGTTTTTTGCTCATTAGAGAGGCTGTCGTGATATTAATTAGGCTTCTTCTTATAGTCTTATACACAGCAAGCCTGGGTTACTCTATCTCTACACCTATATCATAGCCACTTGCCTTCCTGTATGGAGACTATTTCTCCACTTCCTTTAATAAGAAATGCCAGCGTACGCTAAATTTACCTTTCAACACATCCACACAAAGACAACCACCCGTCATCTTTTGACGGTCATATGAGCTGAATAGTAATTGCCTTTGCTCTTTGAAGAGACCCTATTTGATCTGATTGGAACTCGAAGTTAATTTTAAATATTGAGAAGGTGCTTGATTGATCTTGCAATAAACTTTGGTTATGTTGTCGTCTCCAGCAAGTTATATTCAGGTGCTCACAATACTGAATCCACTTATTAATGCTTGACGAACTTTGGCTAGCTCATGGCAATAAATATTATAAAACCGCTTCAAAATCAACACTTCTCTACCTTTATCGTAGCCATAATATGCAGTTTTTCATAGCCTGTGGTATAATAGATATAATGCAAAATTTAGAGTAGAATCAAAGATGGCTTCCATCTATTATTACCTTAGCTATAGATTTTGAAAACTTCGGTGGATATTTAGTGGTTTAGTGGCTGTTTGAAGCTCTTTCATTTGTGGCCCTTTGAAATTTATACAGTATTATCCCAATGAACATAAGATATGTTTGTAATACACGGAGCAGCTGCTACTAGTTTGTATTGATTCGAAAATTCAAGATTCTTTTTAGTTTTGTTGCCGTAGCTAGGACCAATTTTGATGAGTAAATTTTGTGGTGAGAGCAAATGAACTTCAAAGCACTGCTAGCACCATAGTGATCTTTGCCGACGACATGTTTTCGCTCATTCCGAAAAATAGGTTTTCTCTGCGTAACTCTTTGGCGGGGTATAATTACCCTTCTTTATATATGAAGTATGCACCATGAATGATGTTAATGGAAGCATATATTGACTAGTGAAATAAGCCAGTGTACCTGTGATAAAATGCGGGAATTTCTTCAAGTTGATTTAATTTCCCAAAAGCAAGCGCCAGTCTACAGAAGTAGACGAATTGGTTTGCATTTATTGGCAAATCAATGCACCCATACATCAGAAAAGCCACATGACACATTGCTGTTTTTTATTTTCCTTTAAATGACTTGTTGATGTGTTTTTATTTATCCTTGAAGATCCTCAGCCACAGCCAGAAGATGACGAATTCGACATGTTTGCACAAACAAGAAGCAGTACTTTTGCTGATAGTCGAAGGAAGTAAGTAGCTTCAGAAGACTTTGAATGCAGGCCTACCCAGGAGTAAATCTAGTTGATCAGTGTAAACCAGGCTGCATAGGACATTCGTCTTCTTTGGTTATCCTTCTTGCCTCTTGCAAATCCAGCCATCTTTCATGGCCCCTGTTAATTTGATTTAATCCTGCAATTTATTATTTCCCTGTTCTAAATAGTTTTACATAAAATCCTTGTAAGCGGTACTCTAGTGGGGAACTTTTATTAGAAGCGATAAGGATTGTATCTTATATTTTCTAGATGTGAACTTTGGGGAATATGAGAAGTGGTGTAGGAAAATGTTGTATTGAAAGTTCCTGTTGCTAACAGTCTCTTTAACACGAAACATTTGCAACCATAATTTATGCTCTTTAGTTTATCTTCTTTTTATTTCAGCGGCTCAACCTACGAAGACAATATCCACAATGTGCCCACAGAATCGTTTTCTGGGGCAATATCCTCGAAATCCCCGTATGCAGCTTCGCTAGAGAATGACCCGAAGGTAACCATAACCTCGTTCTGATTCTCATTCATTTTGACGCTGTACATCTGGTTAAAGCCCGCCCTTGAGTTGTATCAACGATCTTATGGCCTCGTTTCTGACGAACACAATACTCTTTGTATTGCAACAATATTCTTTCGTGTCTTGTATACAGCTGCAAGTTCTTGCAAAATCTGGTGTATTGCAACGAGAACTCTTCAACTTAGGCTTAGCAAATTCCCTTGAGCTATTGCTGATGTTTGTTCGATATTGTTCTTTTCTTTATTTGATGCAATGAGGTAATTTTTATCTTTTTTTCGTGGGTGAGACATCTTCACAAGTGGCTTTCAATTTAAATTTGCATAGTCCTGTATTTCTTTAAATCCTCTAAATTTGAAAGGCCTCTGAATTCTTCGATCTTGATCACTTTGATACCAGTCTGAGATCCGGATTTTGAACATTTTTCTGGTCAATTATTTTAGAGTTAATCCGCGTTTCTGGGTGTTTTGATGTAAATAGAGCCTTTGTTAGTTTGTCATTGCCGATGAGTATGAGAAGGAAATTTGCTTAGCTGATGTTCATTGCAACCTGATTTGATAAGATCCAAAAACGTAGTTTTGACCACAATTCCTTTGTTATGTCTAAATCTAATTAGAGCTTATAAAAATGTTACCATAATAATTAAAATATTAATTAAATTACAAGCAATTTTTTTGCAGGAGAAGGATATTGCTGATGAGTAAGTACACTTTATCAAGCATATTTTTATGTTATTTACCATAGGACGGTCACACTTTTATCTCAATGCGTACAATTTAGCATTTCTTTGCCATAATTTGGTCTCACTATTTCTCTTTAACTTCAGCTTGCAAGACGTGGAAGAGTGGCTCAAAGATGTCGATTTGGTACGAAGCTTAATTAGCTCTTACTTTGTTATACTCTTCCTCGACAATCTTACCGGATTGCAGGGATAAGGACGTCCTCCCAATTGCAATTATGGGGACCAGTTCCGTTATTATAATGTAATGCATTAGTAACGAAGTACAGTAACATACCCTTCAACAAAATAGTATCCAAATGTCTATTATTGTAAAATTACATATAATTTGAAATCGTCTTCCCAACTGAATGATGCTACCTTCATCTCAAATTTGAATGCTGCAACATTTATTCTCCAATTAAAAGCAGCCCTTAAATAACAATGCAATGATCGATTCTTGCTCGTATTGAGAATCAAGTAAAGGCGTTAGGGTATGATGCTATTCTCAGAATGCAAATATTAACGTCTCTCTTTATTCAGTCCTATTTTTCTTGGATGTTTAACGAAATGGTTTTTTAACGAAATGGTTTTTTAACGAAATGGTTTTTTAACGAAATGGTTTTTTGACGAAATGGTTTTTTAACGAAAAGGTTTTTTAACGAAAAGGTTTTTTAACGAAAAGGTTTTTTAACGAAAAGGTTTTTTTAACGAAATTGTTTTTTTAACGAAATGGGTTCTTAACGAAAAGGTTTTTTAACGAAATGGTTTTTTAACGAAAAGGTTTTTTAACGAAAAGGTTTTTTAACGAAAAGGTTTTTTAACGAAAAGGTTGTTTAACGAATTCGTTTTTTAACGAAAAGGTTTTTTAACGAAATGGTTTTTTAACGAAATGGTTTTTTAACGAAATGGTTTTTTAACACGGCCACTATACTGCATGTGTTTTTTCCACATAGAACAAGGTCCAGTCCACAACCCCAGCTCCTCCGCAAGGGACATCAGAAACTGAATCGACAGAAGGTGGGAAGCAGAAGGACGCCCACTTAACCAGCGCTGAATTCGACCTCTTCCTGGCAGAGAGGTCAGTGGTTGGCCAAGAACGAGTCGCTTCGACCCGCGGGAACTCGGGGGCCCCGCGGCAAATGCAGGTCATGGCGGGAGACACTCAGGAAGAAGGCATGTTTGCTTTGTGATCGATGCAACCTTGACGCTGGTTGATCAATATCGGACTAACACTGCTAAATTTTTAGATGAATTTGTAAATACTGTTATCGCAAGTATTGTCAGGAAGTATTGCTATGTTGAAGCGAGCTATTCTCGCTTAGTTTTCTACCAATTGCACAATTCATCGGACAATGTGATCGTCGCAATCATTAATCATAATCGCAATCACTTTCATCATCTTCGACATCACTTTTGTGTTGATGATCATCATAGATTTATTTGCATTAAGTTTTCTTCACATATGTATGATAGAGAGGCGTTTCAAAATTCATTTTTAAAGCAATCTCTTAAAATGTCATTGTTTAAACGATGGTTGTGTCATGTATTCTCATTTGCTTATCACTCATACAATCACCACATTCTTAAAACTCTGTACAGTTAATACCAAGTAGATTTGTCACTACGGAGCTAGTTTAATCTTCATCGTTGCTGCTTCTTCGTTCAACAAAAAGTAGAAAGTAATAATAAAAGCGGTGAAAACAAAATAAATTTCCATTGCATGAATTGTTGCTCAGTAATTAGTCATTTCTGCTTGGAACTTTTACTGCCTTGGATGGAAGATGGGTAAAGGCTGTCCTATGCACTTTGCTCTGAATGTTAACTTTTGATTAATCATGAAAATGATTTGATTCGATTATGGGTGTCGGAATAGTTCCATGAGAAAACCGATCATGCTTCTAGATACATGACATCCATGGACTAAGTCTGAAGCAGGCAAAGGCTTTTATTAGCTGCAATTCTACAGTGTATCTGTATTTTGAATTGCTCATGGGGGCTTCAAGAAGAGCAAAGAAGCTTGCTTTGCGATAGCTGAGTCCTTTTTAGCTGTTGATTATAATTAGCATTGACCATATTTTCGCCCTGGACAAATTAGCTACCGAAAAGAGGCAGCACTTGTAGAATCATCTTGCAATGTAGCGTAGACGGTTTTGACTGGCGGAAGTCTCTGGATGATCCGCACGGAGACTTTATATTATAATCCTGCACCACATCTAGTTAACTAGATGGTATGGGACTAGGTCACAAAAAGGTGCTCCATGAATTTGCTGAAAGGGTTGTCGGATTCTAAATCTAAATTGAACGGAATCAGTGTCTTTCCTCACCATGAATTTTACAGTAACTGTAGTTTGGTAATCTTAACCGATATAAATAAATATATATTAAAAGTTCTAAACAAACAGCATTCACAAATTACTTACACATTGCTTTGTCAATTGGTATTTTGCAGCAATTTGATCTTCCTTGATTCAAAAAAGTCAAAGCAATTCAAAGAAGATATACGATTCGAGTATCTTGAGTATGTAGTATAAAGCAAAGGACCATTGGGAATATTGTTAACCTTGATAGCGTTTGTTCCGAAGTGACCTTAAAATCTTGAAATGGCTGTTGATTTTGATTTGATACCTACAGTCATCTATTCCAAAAGACTGTGCATGCTCCAACAAGGTTTTAGTTGGCAAATTTTGTCGATGAAAGGTTCGGTATGCAGAGCAAAAAGTATCAGACATTCCCCCAATATTCTGGAACCCCGCAGCCCTAATGCATTTAGTGTGCTCCAACCTAGTATTAATGTCAGTTTGGAAGTGTAGAATGTTATTATCGAACTAGCAGTGGCGGCCTAGCAGGTGCATCTATCCAAGTTATCAAGTTGTTCGATAACCTCGAGAGGCGGTATAATCTCTTCCAAAAGTCACAGAAGATCCACGACCTTTTCGAATCCATTCAAAAAGAGGAGAAATTGAATGTAATTTCATTCAAACGTACCAACACTGTGAGATGGCGTTCCCAGGAGTTCAGTTTGAAGGCATTTATCCAGCGTTATGAGATGCAAGTTTTGGAAACGGTTTCAACTAACACCTCGTTGAGTGAAAATGAAAGGGACACATTTGTAGGGTTACTAGACAGTCCCAAACAAAGCAGCTCTTTGTCACCGCATACCTTTTCAGAGAGATCTTTGCTATCATTGGCTCTTTAAGCCGATATCCACAAAGTATCGACATTGATTTTGGGAAGGCAATCAGCATTATTGACAGCGATATTACTGAATTATCAAAGTTACGGGGAAAGCCAGATAGTATCATTGATAATGTCGAGCAAGAAATGCATCCAGCAGAAGTACCATGGAAGTCCGCCAGAATGAGAATCGAAGAATAATGGATGGTAAGCAGGCCCTTGATGAACCAGCTATAGCAGACCATTGGAAGCGTGACACATTTTATGTTCCAGTGGATAAGGAAGCGTTTAAGAAGGGCAAAACCTTGCTGGAGGCTTTTTCACTCTTCGCCCCTGGTCGCTTTCTTTACCTCCTCGAACAATACAGAGGGCTCTTGAACGCTTTTGCGATGCATACAAGATAGATTCCTACAGATGTGCGGATGAGCTATTTAGCTTCTTCGAGTCATTCCAAAAGTTAGCCTGGTCTTCCAGGACGACACAGACGCTGTCAGCAGTGATGATGTCATAGTTTTGATACATAGTTTTATATAGCTATATAGTTTTATATAGTTATATAGTTTTATATAGTTAGTTTTATATTGTGATGATATATAGTTTTGGGAACGCCTCTGCCCAAAGTGAATAAAACTAGATAAGGATGAGACGAACTTCCTTCATTGAGGCACTTTCCATCCTCTGCTATCCAGATTACAAGCTGATAGACGCATACCCAACGCTATGTCGGGTGTGCTCAATTGCTGTGACCGTCCCTGTTAGCTCCACTACCGCAGAGATCATTTTGAGCATTAAAGAGGATCAAAACACGGATACGATCAAGCATGATCCAAGAAAGATTAGAATCCCTCCTTGCAATGACCATCGGAAAGAAAATTTTGCTGTCCCTTGATGTGGAACATATTATTGACTTGTTTGCTAAAACTTCCAATGTGCTTTATAAGGCTCTTTTATAACATTTTTTCTAAAATCTGCCACCTTCCATATATTTCGTATCTGTACAGAGTTTAAAGGACAATTTGGATAGTACATGGGTATACCAAAGGCCCATTCAATTTGCTTTTTTCTGCATAATTTAGTTTTTTTTGAAGAAAAATGCAACTGTACAGTGATAAAAGGTTTTTAATGGCTTGTTACACTTGTTCGGCCTTCAGGTTTATATAAAATTTCACTCTCTTATCATGAAGGAAAATAGCCAGAGATGATCGGTCAATTTATTTCTGTCTTCCTTTTTTCTTTCTTGTTGAAAATATTGCAAATGCGCTCACTTAGACTTCAGTTTTTCTTTTGAATTGAAAAGTTGTAAGAAAATTACCAAACTGCCAATCTCGTCAAAAATGGGAAAACTTTGTTTGTTATGAGGGGGCACCATTTTGCTGCTGCCCCCACCCCCCCCCCCCAAAAAGGCATGCCGACACTGCGTACTAGCATGCCATCTGGGGGTAAATTGAGAAAAGAATGCAATAATACGTTCTAATGCTCGTCATTCTATGCATGGTATATGAAAGTAAAATAGTAAAAAAAAACGTTCATAAAACGTTCATAAAACGTTCATAAAACGTTCATAAAACGTCCATAAAACGTTCATAAAACGTTCAAAAAACGCTCATTTGAGTTTTGTTAAGCATCCTAGACAGCTTTGTGCAATTGTCTCGGAGAACACTTTCCCTATCCTCCTAAAAATAAAGAGATAGATATTAAGATGACAGCTATCTAAAAGAGAAAATGCTAGCCAGCATAAAGAGGTTTGACAGTATATACTAAATGTGATGATCGTCTAATGCCTACAGGGAATGTTTGATAAACTTTATCTCACAAAAAAATATAAAACAATGCTCTCGTCTTTAGTAAGAACTATAGATTAAAGGCATTGATTCATGGAAAGCGTATACCCAAATTGCAAAAATTGCTGAGTCATTATGATAGCTCCGTTAATCTGATTGGCTGTCAAGCAAACTGCACACATGATGTTGTAACTTCGCAGTTGTTGTCTGATCACATGAAAGCAGATTTATCACACGAAAACAGACAACAGCCCGTTAAAAGCCGATATTTACCATGACTCAATGCCTTTAATAAAGATGTAAGGTAAAAAAGTACACTTAGAAGAAAAAACTTCTAGGATTTTGTAAAGTAAAAATAGTGTTGTTTATCATTACTATAATCATTACTGACGACACTGATACTTTCGCGCCAATATCCTTAAAATATGCAGTATCGTTTAGGCGTCACATCTTTAGGCCATCGTTTCCATACTTTTATCCCCAAAGTGTATATCTGTAAAGATAATGACTGTTTCTTGTCCGTTGTTGAGTGCTTGGCATAGGTGTGTTTCTACATCGAGTTAAACGCTCTTGGCAATCATCGCCAATACGCGAGTAGATGGGGCTAGACTTAGTGGACATCTTCTGGCACTGGATGTAAATAGTGGTTTGAGCTCCACCTTGTTCCCCAAGAAGGCATTTGGCTGAGTACATGTAAATGAACTGAGTACTATCGTGCAACGTGTGAACCAAGCAAAGACTAATTTGATATGGATATAATTATCTGGCTCTCTTTGCAGGTAGATATACGGAGGCAGTGACTCGACAAAACTACGCAAACTTACGGTGACGGTAGCAGTTGTATTTAACATCGAGGTATTTGTATGTCCCCCGGCAAGGATCTCCGAAAACTCTGTTCTGTGCACGAAGACGGCATGATCGTCGCCCTTGGCAACGGAGTGTGTATCGGACTTTAGTTAAGGACCTAGGGAAAAAGGTTATAAAATACTTCGTGAATATTAATAGAATCTAGAGTTGGGAGAAACGTGAACACTAAATTGCAAATCAATTCAACAGATGCTATTGCTTAAAAAAACAGCTGTTCCGTTATCAAGAAATAACTTCTCTTTAGGTCTAACAATTTCATTTAATGTCTTGGTACATACAATCTTGCGTAACATTTCGTTGAATGAGTAGGGCGTCCAGGCCCATTGCAAACATATTTGCTGGTCCTTCCATAATTGGCTCTTTTGATGTTAAGCTTGTATCCCGCTGGACATCCGATAGTTCGATATTTATGTTCGCAGACAACGGCCCTTCTTACTAAGGATGAAGAACGAAGATACAGGTAATCATATAAGATACAGGTAATCATATAAGGTACAGGTAATCATAAAAGATACAGGTAACCATAGAAGGTACAGGTAATCATATAAGATACAGGTAATCATATAAGGTACAGGTAATCATATAAGATACAGGTAATGATATAAGATACTGGTAATCATATAAGGTACAGGTAATCATATAAGATACAGGTAATCATATAAAAAACAGGTAATCATATAAGATACAGGTAATCATATAAGGTACAGGTAATCATATAAGATACAGGTTATCATATAAAAAACAGGTAACCATATAAGATACAGGTAATCATATAAGATACAGGTAATCATATAAGGTACAGGTAATCATATAAGATACAGGTAATCATATAAGATACAGGTAATCATATAAGATACAGTTATTCAGAGTCACTCAAAAAAGATCTAAGGATATCATATAAGGGCAATGGCAATTAAGGGGTAGTTAAATGATAATCTTTAACTGGAATAAGTGAAGTCAAACAATTTGTTCAAAGGATTTAGAGAAATGTAACTCAGCAACAAACCAGTAGCCTCATTTTGATGTAGAGTTGCAAGGAATTCGACTTTGCATTTGATATCAAATGCTGGATAATGACACAGAAACTGTAGGAGCCTTCTCCATTACTTGCTTAAATTACAAAGTGGAATTTTTCCCAAGGGGCTTGGTGCCCATATGCTACGTACGTCCTGTAACGCCTGCTCCACATGCTCGTGCTCTTTTCTGCACCCTTCCTCGATTGCCTAGGCATCTGCTAAGATCTTCGTCTATGCAGAAGCGTTGTCGTGTTTCCCTTCGACGGCCACCAAGTTTCAAGCAGTGACTCCAGGCTGACCATTGACTCCATGTACTTCCACAACCACCTACGAAGGGATAGCTTGCAGTCAAAGCCTTGAAAGTCAAAACCACTTTCAAGGTTCGCAAGAGAAAGAAGCAGATGTAATTTGTAGGCACTGCGTGTCAATCTTTTCGACAGAAAGGTTTTCTACACAAGATATTAATCTTGGGTTATGTTCCTTCATGGCACGAAAAATGGCTTATGGTTAAGAGGGTTCGGAGCTTTAAAATCACTTCATAAAATGTTCTTATGTTCTTATTATCGTCCATGGATATATCCATTCCTGGCAAAACGACCAATTAAATAGCACTGTCAGATTTCACGCGGGTCTCTCGATTTGCACTATCAGCATCTTGCAAAAATAACAGTAAAACAGGCCAATAAATCCTAGAGTAGAACAGTGATGTTTGAAAACTAACATCAAGAGAGTTCAACTTACTTTCACAATCATAGAGAGTGTTCAGCTGTGCAATGTCAGTAAGACTGAACCCCCGTCTCTGTCCGATTCGACCCCCTGTGTTCCTGCGCTTTACTATCGTTGGCTTACGTCTGTTAATAGCAAATGCCCTTGAACCATAATGCATGATTCCATCGTAATCATAGGGTAGCCCAAGTGCAGTAACCTTTTCAATTGTCTTCTTCGTGAACTGGCTCCGTCTTTCTAGAGTTTCAGATAAAGAGCGTGTCAGAAATGTTGTGACAATTTCTACTTGATAATTTTTAGTGTCTACAATCGAAGAGGGGTTGCTTTGATAACGGGTAAGTATCCTAAAATGATTCCAGATATTAGACTTACTTGGCCATATATTATTCCAGATGATTTTGACGTATCGATCTCTGTCATATCGACTTTGTTCATGCCAAAATCCAAGAGCATGCATAAGTTCATGAATGGCAATGCCTTTAATGCCACATCCCGGTCCAATAGAAATGTCCTGTTTTCTTCCTCTTGTTTTTCCAATGTATGAGTAGCAGCTAGGTAATAAACAATTAGCTGATTAGTTCTAGTTCAGTTCTTGTTTAAGTCACGATGATGTGGTGTATTGTGGAGGAGCGCTATTGACTTGTCCTTGATTTTCACGTCGAATTTCCAAAATAGTTTTTCGTCGTTTCCTTGCTGATAAACAGGAGCCTTGGACACAAACTCAAAACGGTACTTGGTAACGAAAACCAAAAAATTGAAGCTCGGTAAAATTGGTCTTACCCTTTTCCATTGATAAAATTAATGTAGTGTTCAGGCGAAGCGGTCGATACTTTGGTGAAGCGAATACAAGTGTAGGTGTGGAAGTCTCGAATGGCTGCCCTTATGGCATTCCTTTGACGACGGGCTGCAAGGTTAACATACAGGGTGTCACGCAAAGCAAGCAGGTTTCCAGTAGTTGAAGATTGTTGCCTTACTGCTGGTACATTTCTTTCCCAAACCCCTGACCTGTTACTTACTTCTGAGGGAAGCCCAAACGCTTTCTTACTCTTTAAAAAGTACGCCGCTAGCTCAAATCTTTTCGAATTTTTTAATTTACTTATAATCTAAATATATTGTACAGTTCTATTCAAGACATTTGGTAATATAAGATTCATACAAAGCAAAGGTGAGGCTTAGGATCATGAAATGCATCGAGAAATTTGCATACTTAGTCTGGGGTCTAAAACGTATGGAACTTGTCTTGTGTGCCATAGCGCATTCCTGTCCCTCTTGGCATTTCTCTTTTCGGCATCAGATTTTTTGCATTTGTCAGTAACTACGTCACCATCCACAAGGCACTTTGGGGCTTTGTCCTCTGTGACAAGACAAGCATGCGTATTAGCGAATGTATTTTCATTTATTTCATCGTCACGTTGAAATAAATGACTATTTCCTACATTGAAAATACTTATCCTTTAATTCTTTCACATCTCGATAAAGAACAAGTTCAAAAACAGCTCAAACATTCAGGGGATATTCGAAGCCAAAAGGTCAAGATTTAAAGTCATAAGACAAAAGGTCAGCTGAGCTAGGCTTATTTTCTTTAACACAAAAAGCAAATCTCTGACCCCCTGAAATAGTTGCGATGCCTTGGAATAAAGGATCAAATAAATCAAATGTCAAGTGATGCTTCCCGATCGCAGCTACTTTGAAAATGAAAAAAAGGATCCCATGAGATGCCTGGTACAAAGACACAAAGTTGATAGAATTACCAATTTATTTTTTAATGAATTCCTACTTCGCAAAAAGAGGTATTGAAATGTCTTACTTTTGTTCAATTTGAAGATCTTCTCGGTTATTGATTCGCCTTTGTTGCCATCAGATTCGATGTCTGCAAAAAACAGAAATTCATAAATCAAGATTAATCCACCTACGAATGAGGGCCAATATGGTTGTAAGTTGATTTTCGTTTTCACAAAGAAAGGGCACTGCCCACATTTGGGGTAGAAAACTATAATATTTTCAAGTGCCCTTTTACAAAGCAAGCTCATGTACAATACATTTCACACCACGTTCAGATAAGAGCGAGATAAATACCTGATTCATCGTTTTCGACTTGGGAATCGATAACGTTTGATGGTTTGCCTGCAATAAATTTATCCGTTAAGAAAATACATACAATTATTCAACACGTTTCTATGTATATACCCACTTTTGGTTTTTCTCCTCTCAAAACTGAGGATGGGACAAGCTCGTCCCGAAACGTACTGATTATGTCGTAACTGACTTTGTCGTAACCGATTATGTAAAAGTATACGTCTTAACCTGGTAATTCATGGATATGTCAATGAAATAATATCAACAAATCGCTATTCTGTTTAATTTTATCTACCATGTGGCTCGCTGTGGCTATCATCTTAAAATGCATGCAAGCATTGCGATTTTCTCCTTCCCGATTGTTCTCTACGCCAACCAATCAAGAGGCCACACTCCACCCTTGGCTTATTTACCACTTTCAAATTCCTTAGCAACGCATTCTTTGTTCTTCTACTAAATTAGCTGGCAAAGACACAAAGTTCTCTTGATGTCTTGAAGTTAGAAAAATCTAGCGAAAAAGGTCATGAACGCTCTTTCATAGTTTATATTATTCTCCTAAGGAAGCGGCTTAGTAGTAAATTGCTACTCTTGTTGAGAGACTCGTGCCTTGAAAATGCTCACTTAAAAAGCTGCAAAAGCCACAATTTTCAATCAAATTCGAGGTGCTAACGATAAAAGCATGGTTTGTCATTGAAAAACAGACGCCATTGCATTAAACAACGAAAAGGGCTTACCCTGCAAGCAGTTTATCGCACTGCCGAGAATGCACAGAACCAGTAGCAGTTTAGTGTCCATCGTAGTCTAGAAAAGAGAAACACATGTTTTAACAGATGTATTACAGGTAGTAACACGTCAGTAACAGAAGTAAGGTAGAAAACGAGAGCATCGAAAGAGCGGAGCCTCACCTTGTCCTTCGTAATCTGCTACTGCCTTGAGTGGCTGTTTCAATTGGCAGTTGGCCCTTTTAAGGCATCTCCGTTATGCTTTGTTCTTTTGAGAGGAAAGAATGCATTCCGCAAGAAGTGGGCGTACCAGGAAAAAGATGATTGAAATACCCTTAGCGGATGGTACGATCAAGTCTGCATACTATTGAAATCAAGTTTCTATTTTTCAAGAACTGGATTCAGTATGAAAGTGCCAATTCAGCATTTTCACAAGGGTCATTGGAAGGGGCAGGCTGAGAGAGAGTCTTACAGTTTCTAATCTCCAGTTTCTAGTCTCTAAATAGTTTCTAGAAGTAAACAGATATGATTGCACAACATTATTTCCTATAATAGTAAGCTTTATGATTGTTTTAGTTAATTAGCAAAAGTTTTCATCAGTATGAACCTTCTAGCTAATATCTGGAAAGAAATTTCTTGTTTTAGCTGCCAGATAGGTAAGCCAAACATTTGCCTAAGGCAAGACAAAAAGAAGTTGTGTTATTTTATCTTGCCTAAAGGTGTAACCAGGTATCGAAAATTGTGGTAGAGCTTGTATAAAGGAGGAAAAAGAACATGATCCAACAAAATGAAGTAGAAAGTGGTCCAACATTTCGCGGCATGACTGTTTTCCGCCTAGCGGAGATTGGCCTAATTAATCCATACTCGAATAATAAGCATTTTTAGAATAACACGTTCCGGACAAAAGCGGAGTTTTCTGAAAGCATTGTTGAAAAGGCATCAATCCCAAAACGGTGCGACTTGAATATGGTATGTTTTCAGTGTGAACGCCAAGGCGATAACAACAGCAGCATCATTGTAATATCAAGGATTGAAAAGAAATTAAATGCGGCGTAAATCCGTACATAAAATCTTCCCTGGCTGCTGCCTTTACTTCATGCGACAAATGGCTCCCGAATGTGACATGGGAGTAGATGTTAACAAGGCTCCCAAGCTAGCTATTTTAATGTTAATTAGCTGTATGTACGGTAATCAAAGCTTATAATTGCACTCAATTATTGGCTTTTGGCTTTTGCACTTGTAATTGAATTGTTAGCATTCTTTAGGGAGAAAATATTTTCCTCCCTTTTATATGCACTTAATTATATTTACTCATATTCAGAATTTAGCAGTAGAGTCACGGAAGGGGTTGAGGAGTAAAGTTCGGATTATTGGAGTGCTCTGAGAGCACAGATTGCAAAAATAATGTAAAGAGTGCAAATTTTATCGAGTGAGAAAGTTGTATTATGTAGCCATTTAAAGCTCAGAGCGTTACATCTCACATGCGTATCTCTAAACGATTAAAAACAACACGTAGACAACAAGACCTTTCTCAAGCATCTTGCCTCTAAAACGATGCTTGCTTTTACTAATGCATGACTCGTCCCTTGAAGCGTATCACTCGACTCTTTTCAATGTACCTCTCCCTCTAATTCTACATGTAACACGCCCAAATGTAACATACACAAAAACTAATTGAAATACTACACGGTTACGCATTTACATAATGAAAGTGAATACAAACGATATTTCTCCCAAGAGTAATTAAACAAACTGAATAATGATACCAAATATCCCTAGAGAATAACTACTAAATCAGACTGCAGTGCTGAATCAATTAATGGCTAGAATATTCTATCACCATATCGGCTGCAATTTGATCGATAAACGTAGCTTCTTCGATATTTCTTGATGCCTTTTAAAATATGTGCAGTCAATATTCTTTGGGAGCTCTTGAGAGTTGCAGATATAATCATTATTGACGACACTTGATTCCTTTATGCAGTATTGTGAATGGCCTAAGCGTTGCGTTTGGTGTTTTGGTGCAGGTCGTATGGCTTCTACAAATGGGTACCATTTAAAAGGGAAGCTGTCACTATATTTCTGTTCCAAAAATGTGAACGCCCATCATTTTAATAGCGTTTTTATTTGAAATCAAAGCAATATGGTACAATGTGGACCAGATCAGTGGTCCAAATCAGTGATAGAACAAAACTGGCTCTCTTCAAAACTATTTTAGGTTCCGGCCATAACAGCATCTTTTAACCTCAAAGGCTGTAATAAAATTAAGTTTCTTGTAGTTAATCCACATCAATGACTACTAAATAGAGGTATAAAGAGTGGCGTTTTACCAAATTCTCTTTTGGTACTTAGCTTAAAGCCGTTTGTGTGTCTCCCTACATAGCATTTGATATTGAAAATTAGAGACAGCCTAGTAAGTAACATCATATATTAGAATCTTTGTCAATTTGTTTTTGACCGATCTGCGAAGGGTTGAATTCGTGCTATGCAGTTGCAGTAAACAAAGAGCTATTTTCGTCACGCTGTACAATTAGAGAGGCAATCAACAACAATTAATCCGCGGGAGAGGATTAATACGTTAACAAAGATGCCTTGGTGATTATAAAGGGTTTCGTTTCCCACGCACTGACTCCATACTTCAACAACAAGTTTGACTAGAATCTTTCCGGGTGTTTTTCAACCGGATTTCTTAGAAGAATGGGTCGAGTAACGTCACTATGGCTACGCTTGTTTCCCAGTGAGCTTTGTGTTCATCTGTCTGTTGTTGTTGTTTGCCTGTTGTTTCTACCTCGAATTAAGGCTATCGACAAAAACTTTGACGGCAAAGCTTCTGCAAGAGCTATTGATGAGGAGATAATAATTGATTTGCGGTACAATCTTTCTCTATTAGCCAATCAGTTTCTTTCTAATCTATTTCTGGTTAGGAAACTTCGATCCTTTGTATTCAAGGAAGTGGAACCCGAGCTGTATTTAAAATTGTCAAACTACACCGTGTAGGGAATCTCGTAAGGTCGTAATTAAGGCCCTGTTTTTTAAATTCCCAGTGGCAATAAAAAACTCACTTTCGTTGGTGATGATGCTTATTATGCTCACAGAATGACATTTTTATGTGAGGCGACTTCAAATCCTCTCTAAAATTCATTGATAGCTGCGTTCAATTTACACAATTTTCAAAACTACCCTGGTCATGGAAACCTAGTCAAAACAACAACAAACATTACGTAATTTTCTAAAGCTAAAATAGACCTACATACAAATCAAAACAAAGCAATCGACATTGCGACTGACAAGCAATTTGAAGCGATGGTTACAAAATGACAGCGTGCGTTATGTTTAATAACGTCCCTGACGAAATATATCCTTTTAGCGATTAACTAATTACTACAACCGTCTACAACGCCTTGACGCATCCGAAAGGCCTTAATTTTGTTATGCCATCTCTATATTTTTGCCCCAGTGCTAATTTGATTCACGGGGAAGCATTTGTTATATGTACCAAGCTTCAAGCATCCGTGGTACTTGTTGCACTCAAGGCTTTAGTCTATCGGCATTCTGACAAGAGTGACTTGATTAGGGCTATGTTCTAAGCTTGTATGTCAGTAAACTCAGTGCTTTCAGCCAGTTGCAAATAGAGTTTTAAAGCTTCCACGAATGGAATATCATCTACATACTACAACGCACGTTTTCTCAAACAATAGAGTCACAAAGAAAACATCCCAGAATTCTCTGTACTATTGTTTATTTGAAATATTTTCAAAATGGTTGATGCTGTCGTAGGTCAAAAATGGCAGGCTACGCCTAGCAACTGCATTACATCATCCGCCTTATTATGTAAATTCAATATTGGATACCGCCAGCATTTCCCAAAGGAATGAATTCTTTTCATATACAAATCAGAGTGTACTTTTGAAAGGGTCTTGCATCTTTAGCTGTATGTTAATGATGTCGTGAGATTAGAAGTGGCCTTTTTGGAACCGGCAAAGGTATACGCATCATGTCGAATCGCACGATATGTTTTCATTACTCCATTACAAGACATCCCTTTTTCCAAATCTACCCGTTTCGGGACGATCTTCACCTATTTCCATACCCTGGGTACCAGCCTCACTATATAATAACATGAAATAGAGTGCGTCTTTGAGATTATTAAACATTAACCAGGGGCGGAGTCAGGGAGAAATATGACTACAGCAAAGGAAGGGAAATTTTTTAGAGCCACGCCCTTTAGGCTATCTAAAATGAAGGCTACACCCCTTTTATGCGAATACTATTGTTCTGTTGTTGGTCATATGATCAAAATTTTTGTTAGTGGTCAGCGCTAAAAACATATAGTAAAATCTAACAAAGGCTTTGATCCCTGTTTTCTGTTAGGAATGCGTCACATTCACAGAACAGAAACAAAGGAAATGACGATTCGCGTTATGAGAATATTTCACTTAGTTGAGCTATTGTTGACATTTTCAAAATTGAACGCGACAGTGGTGGCGAATACAATTGCATAGGTCACTCTATCTGTTTATTGGACAGTTAAACAACAATTGCATAGGTCAACTAGTATCTTGATTGGCTATTTGAGTTTGCACTAAATTTTGTTGGACACTTTCCACAAAAATTGCATAGGTCAACTCGGCTTCTTATTCGACAGTTCAATTGCACCTCCCTCTCTCTCTCTCTCTCTCTCTCTCTCTCTCTCTCTCTCTCTCTCTCTCTCTCTCTCTCTCTCTCTCTCTCTCTCTCTCTCTCTCTCTCTTGCATCAGTCAATCGTCATCGTCGCGGAATGGGTTGCTTTGGTGAACTCCCGGAAGAGAAGGAATCCGAGGATGAAGGGGATGGAGAGATAGAGCAAGAAGAGCCAAAAGATGTAGAGTGTTCAATCTTGTCGAAATGTTACAAGAAAATGCTTTTGTTGATAGCGAGTAATTATGAAAACGTAATGTTTTCCACAAAATCATGTTTTTTGTTTGCTCTTCTTTACAAATGAAAATTTAGCAAAGGGGGGAGAGGGTGAGAAGTGACGTCAATGGCAATATGATACAGGGAGGGTGGGGGGGCAGAAAGCTGGTGACAAAGTGGTGACAGGGGGGGAGGGGTTGTTAAAAATCTTGAAATTTTAGGTGACGTCATTTATGTATGACCCCTAAGACCATCAGAAGGCAAAGTAGATTGAAATCTGTTTCATTAGCTGACGAAAAATGGGAGGCTAGAAAATCATTATTTTACTGAAATATTGCATGAAGAAGGAATTAGCATTTTTGCAATTAAACCCACATTAGTAAATATTCTTCAATCAAATTCATGCAATATTCTCCAGTGTCAAGTAGTCTCTAATGTTCCACTTCCATGGAATTTATGAGACTTAGAACCATCTACAACGTTCATGCTTCTATGCGTTTCATACACTGCTTGTTGCTTAATACTGCAAAGAGCTATTTGAGGATGTTGAAAGGGTGAGCCCCCAAAAACTTTATGCATTTTGCAACTTTCACTTTGCATCTAGCCTTGTTAAAAACATAATCTATTCAGAATCAAGCTACAGTCTCAATACACATCTGCTTTTTCTGTAAATTTTTCCACTAAGTGTCCCAGCATATAAACATTTCCACTGAAATTTTTCAAGAATTGTTGCAAGGATTGTTGGTACTTTATATTCATACATTTCTGAGAATGTGAATATATATATATATATATATTGTTTTTGGTAAAAATAGCTATTAGTATAATAAACAACTTTGCTTCCATATTATTGAGCAAATTATTATCTAATTCTTTAAGCTGGCAAGAGAATATTTTTCACAAAGGTACAAAATAGAAAAAAATATGATGTTTATAAGCTCATTTTCGAATAATGATATCATTTTTCAACAATTGATGAACAGTTTAATAAGCAGTTTAATTCATTTATAAATTGAAACCTTGATATCAAGGATTATTAAAAACACAATCTACCACTTTGCAAAAATAGCTCTTAAGCATAAATAGCAGCTTGGCTAAAAAATTAAGCATTTCTCTATGGTTAACATTTATCAAAAAAATGCAAATATTTACCTCTGATTAAGATATTCAATACCTTGCTTAAAAAACTTTTCCTTTTGTCAACTTGACTTCTCTTCAGAGGAGCAGAGACAAAGGAAACCAGTAAGGAACTCAACACATAGCATGCAACCATAAAAAACCCCCCGATATGTCCTCCCCCTTTTCGAATAGCTACTGCCACAATGTTAGTCAAAACTACTCCATAGATGTTCAAGAGCAAGAAGAGGACTGCAGATGTTGTTCCTTCTGGGACAGGAAAAGTTACCTCAGCTACATACTCCAGCCCAGCAAATACATATACACAGGAAAACAACCCAAAAGCACAAAAGCTTAAAAAAAGAATTACAAAGTTCTTGTAGTATTCAAGCAGCAAAGTGAAGATGAGCATAAAGACTGCACAAGCTGTAAAAACAATTAAGGAAAGAGTTTTGTACTTCCTTGTTTTGTCAAGTATAATCCCGCTTATGAAAATGCCAAAGAGACCACATACCCCAGCTGCAAAACCCATATATCCAATCTCTTTTTCTCTTCCTGGATATTTTGAAATCACCATTTCGTTAAGCAGTGTATTATAGACTGCTACCTGACCTGATGTGATACCATATGCCTGTGAGAGCAAATGAAATGATCTGTTTTTCATCAGAATCAAGATTGATTCCCCAAATGATGGCACATAAGATATCTCAGTGCTTGACTTTGTTAGGTCCTTTCCTTCGAGTTGCTCATCATTTTCGAAAAAGAAGCTAGTCTCTGCATTCACCATAACTTCACATGTAGATAATTTGCTGTTGGAAAATCTGTTGTTTTCATTTTCTGCAGGGTCTTCCTCTAATGAACTAACAATTTCTTTCACGAAATCTTGCTGTTTGATTTTAAGAACCATTTCTTGTGAACGGCTTGGAGGGGTAGGGGGTGCCTTTTTAATGAGAAAAAAACTGGCAATTCCAAAAACTGTACAAAAAACTGCCTGTGATATTAAAAGTCGGTGGATGCCTTTCTTGACGTCACCATCCATGTCTCGGCTACTAGGGACCATCGTTCCTCCAAGCAAAAACCCAACAGCTACTCCCAGCATATTCATTAATACCCCGATAGATGAAGCAGTGGCCCTTTCAAAGTCTCCAAACCAGACGGCAGCTAGGCGAGGGGGGATAAACATAATGAAGCACTGGGCGAGAGCTGCAGATGTGTTGCCCAGAAACACCAGGATAAAACCATCCCGGTTGGCGCCAATAGCTCGCAGACAGCTTCCAAGAGCATTGAGAATTGCACCGACAACGATTGTGACTTTTAGGCCATATTTGTCCAAGACAAAGGACGATCCAATGACAAAAAGATAAAGAAGCAAAAAGATAAGAGACAACCAGTTGACTGCGATGGAATCGACGCGATAGTACTCCTTTACGATGCTCGTAATTGACGATAAACTTATCCATATGACTTCGTTAGACATGGAGATCAACGAAAACACAGCTAGGACAACCCACCTCCACTTATACAATTTGTAGTTGCTTCTTTCTGGCAAGAGGGGTGTGTGTTCCTTTATTGTTTTCCCTCTTGAAGAAAGCTTGCATTTTGTTATTTCTTCCACGTCTCTGGTCGACTCCATCTTCTGCAGATTTCTTTCGACTTTTGACCCTTTCAGTTACATGTCAAAAAGTCAAATGCCATACGCCGGCATTTCTTGGAGGGTTTCAATCAAAACACAGGGATCTGGCCTGACCAACGTGGAAGCACCGAAATGACGCTAAACGACGGGGGTTATGTACTTGAAATAGCCGCGGCCACTGTCAAATGACCACAATGGTCATCATTCACCGGAGCGGAAAATAAACTCTCGACCCGATAAATAACAGGTCCGGGGGTTTGGTAGTCCAGAGAACAATTATTGTCGGAAGAAATGATTCCTACTCAGTTGAAAATTGAAAAGTCAGGCACCGCGGAGCAGGGGGGGCTGAGGGGGCATTTTGCAAAAAATGCGAAATATTAAGTAGTAAACTACCAATAAAGCCTCTTTTTTTATAGTTTTAGCCCCCCCACTTTTTTAGACCCGCCATTTTCTCAACGCTCCGCGGTGTCTGAAAGTCTGTTTTTCTCACAAAGGGGAACACGAAATTTTGAATCTATTTCATTAGGATATCCAATGGACCTTCTTAAATGGTAATCAAAATAGAACAAGTTCAATATAAAACTGAGTCTAAAGACCATTTAAGGTAGGTCTCCTTTTTGCTAAAACTTGAAGGTGTGGACCATTAGGAGTCTCGAAACAAACTGAGGTAACTACAGTTATCAATCAATGGATTCCAGTCAGCTAGAAGAGTGTCCATCCCTTAATATTCCTTAAAGCTTCTTTGCATCTTACTGGGACAAATAAACTCTGTCTTTTCACGAAGGGAAAGTTCACAGCATCAAGGAAAACCTAGGGGTATGCACAATTTAGGGGTCTGCTGAAAACCCACTTAAAGTTGCAGTGAAGCGAAAATTATGAAATATGTAAAAACTTACTTTTTGCGTTGTCTAGGGGCAGACAAAATGGATTTTCAATAAAACCCTCAATTTCTATAGGAAAACGCCTGCAAACACACAAAGGACCTATGTAGGGTTCCCTTTACACTATAGGTGGAGATTATAAACCTAAGAAAAAATTTCACTTCACTGCACCTTAAAGTCCGAAATCTATGCGAGTCAGCACTGTGTATGAATCAATGTGAAATATCTTCGAAGTTAGCAAGAATCTCTTTGCCACATTTCATCTCTTCTCTTTTACCAACTTTGATTCATTTTCCAACGGTCACCACACAACCATTCAAGATCTCAAGAAAAAACTGAATGATTTCTGTACAAATAAAGTATAAATACAGATCGATGTGTTTCATAATTCTTGAGCTTTGTTGCATCATTTTAGAAATTTAGATAACATTATTACGATGTTAGGATAGGAGACCACGTGAGAAGATTAGGGCCATGATGATTATTATGAAAATAATGGTGAAAAAGATTGGATGAATAGAAAGCAAACTAGAAAAGATAGCTATCTGTGATCCAGTGATCTAGGAGTGCCACGAGGGCCTTTTTGAAGTCAGATACCTATGTTTATTGTGAAAGACGAGGTCATTTACAGATTGTGACGCAGGGGTAATTCTAAGAAAAATTTACAACACCACAAATTCAATCACTGGTATTTTTTCATTAAACTTTTTAACTCTACTGTTGAGAAAAAACCAAAAGTAACGGTAGTATAAGAGCCACCGACCTAAGTCTTTTTAAACCTCAGTGTAAGCATTGGCATTGGAGGATAGTGTAGTTTTTTATAATTAGAAAGCAAAAACTAAAAAAGCAGTAGAACTCGATCTGAACAACAGGGCACAGCCCCCTAGGTTCTATGCACATGAATAGTAGGAAATTGAGAAAACTTAAAACCCTGATAGACTAATAAACATACAGCCTCTTTGGCACTCACTACAAAGTGCACGATAATAGAATGTGCTTGTATCAACGTGAAGTAGAATCATAATTATATCATTTTATGTCCCACACGAAGTCTGTACCAACATGTGCATTTGAATTTGCCATTGCTCGAAATGAGGAATCCTCATCCCCAACGGCTTTACATTGGAGAAAAGTCATCCTTCTGCAATAATTTCTTGAATCTGTCCTGGGATAGAATTTACACGAGACCTATCCTAGAATAAGAGTTTTAATTCAAAATTTGAGCTTTAAGTGCACAACCCTTTTAAATGAAAATTCTGACCTATTCTGAAAAAACTATGTCGTATTGCAAACCTCTGCCAGAAAAAAGAGAGTGTATAAGCAGGAGCAACCACGAGTAACGCGATTTTACTTTATTTATCTTCTTATCAGTAGCTTAGCGAGGCCACCCTCCCCCTTCTCTGAAAATTGGTATCTGAGAAAAGTGCAAATCTGAAATAAAATTAGTACCTCAGAGGGGGGACGGGGGGAGGGGGTGTTAGAGGATTTGTGGAAGAAAAAGACAGTTGTAAGGGTCAGTGACAAAAAGCTGCATATGACTGCTGTGTTTAATTAGCCAACCATTGCTAAAAAATAGGGTGTTTTCCCAAATTCTTAATGGTGTGATCAGCAAAAATTTTCTCCTCTTTGCCCATCCAATCTTCCAACCCTGGCTATGCCACTGCTTTTAATCTTCTTTACCTTGAAGTCAAAAACCGAATTTTTTAAATGGGCATTTTAATCATTTACCAGTGACCTTAAGGGTGTGGCACAGAGATCCAATTAGTGTCTAACACCCAGTCATTGCTTCTTAAATCCGTCCCTGCTGACTATTTACTATTATTCTTTTGTTGTGTTAAGTTTTTGTTTTGATTTGAAATTCTTATTGTTTTACCAAATGACTCCTTATATTTCACGAAAAATTGTTTCAGTGAGTCAAATTTTTTACAACACCACAAAATTAAAATCACAACACCACAAATCAAATTTACAACACCACAAAACGGCAACAAAACCACGTTAGAATAACCCCTGTTGTGACGAACTTGCAAAATCTAAAGGCTTTCGATATTTTTCGCACTACACTTTTACTTTCAAACGTACACGAAAAGAATGGATTCAATAAGAGAATTGAGTCACCTTTGCAATGATATTGTTAAGATTCAAATAAAATTTTCCTACTGACTTCAGTCATTTATGGCCATGATAATTTATTTTTCCCTCATTCCCTCCTCGCAAAGATTCCTAAACGTCATTACTAGGCAATGCAATGACTTAAAGCGATGCAACCGATGCACTCAAGAAAAGCAGTCATGTAGAGAGGCATTTTGATAGCTCTCTAAAGA
This sequence comes from Nemopilema nomurai, assembly GCA_003864495.1. Taxonomy (NCBI): domain Eukaryota; kingdom Metazoa; phylum Cnidaria; class Scyphozoa; order Rhizostomeae; family Rhizostomatidae; genus Nemopilema; species Nemopilema nomurai. The sequence goes on from ML133420.1 coordinate 1,355,824, forward strand.
GGTAACTGAATTTGTCATGGTCTAACCTACCATCGCGAAGACAGTTTAAATGAGCGTTACATGCAAATCTTCTCGACTTGCTCCTTGAAGGCATCCTTCACCCCTTTTGAACAGATGGCCATAGGGGCCTTGTTTTTTAACATTTCGTTGCATTACATTGTGGCCACGTGTAATGAAAATTTTGTAAATTATCGTAATAAAATCTCTGGTATTTCTGGCATTACCCAGCAGATTTGAAAAACACTTCGAGAGTTCATAAGAACACGAGGCAAAAATACCAAGTCAAACATAACAACTCTATGATCAAATCATTCAATGCTTTTTACAATTCGAAATATTCTTGAATATCAATTATCTACAAATCATGGTCAATCGAAAACAAATTTAAACAAAATCAACAACATTAAATTATGGCAGGACAATCAGATTTAATCATAAACGGATAAACAGAAACACGTATTACTCGACAACTGGTGGGCGGCGGCATATCCTACCTATGAGTATGTTTATCGAGATGACGATTAACTTATTGGGCAAGCATATCTATAAAAAGGTATTCATCATCAATTCATCATCATTCCTTCACGCACGTAAGTATTGGAAAAGACAAAATACCAAACAATCAACTCCAAAAGCCATTGCTAGAATTACGTTGCAAGTAAGAAGGGGGAGGGGGAGAGGGGGGGGCGAAAAGCTTCAATTCAATTCTCACAATTTAAATAGTTCAAAGGCTTATATTCCAGTGACACAAAAAAGGAACAACTACTTGCAAGAGAGATTTCTAAACATTTTTAACCAATTTTAAAAACGTCCAGGAAAGGTTGGTTTTTGTAAAGAAAAATTTGGCTGGTAGGGCTTTCTATTGTTTATTCCTCTTTAAGTTTTTGCATTATCCATGTCTATCTATCGTTTATGAAAATATATTGCGTAAAAATATATCCTTTTAAAAGTTAAATCGTCATCTAGATGCTGAGGAGAAACCTTTTTTTCGGTTCACCGAGCTACAAGGAGCTGACAAAATTCAAGCAACTTCAGTCATCCCTAAAGACGCTCGATCTTTGCAGCTCGTGGGCAAGTCTTTTACTACGACAAGAAGTTCTCATTAGTAAAACGAAATTAATTGGAAATGAAAGGAAATTGTAAATTCATGGGAAATATTTTCAGACGAAAATCGTCATGGCTCGATGCCTTGGTAAGAACAGAGACGATGCTTTGCAAGGTCATGTGCGCTTGTAAACAATTGACCCCCGGTATTAATGGATTATACGCAAGAACAGTTTATGGGCTGTTCTGCCATGCCCTATCGAAAACAATACCAGATTTTTAAGGTTTCAAGCGCAACAAAGAAAAAAGTAGCATAAAAATGACTTGAATGGTACACAAAAATATGACAATCTTTTATTACAAACCATTGGCAACCATTCAAATCATTGTTATTACAGCTTATTACTTATCAAAGTAAAATTGGCAACCAAACCAAAAAGGCTTCCTCACCTGATATTTTGCCAACATGCTCCCCTTTAGATATGTTACTTTTAAACAGTTCCCTGCAAAAGCAAGATTTACTTTAACAATAACATTTGCGTAAAGTTGCGTCTTTGCTATAAGCTAAGACCTGACTCACAATAAAGCACTTTGAAATACTTAGTTTGCTTGGTAACTACAATGCCCGCGAAAAGTAGTTGGAACACCGAGATTGTACTCGTAATAAATGTATATGTTCACTTAATTTCCCTATTTCAAGCAGAGAGAACCCCCTTACCCCCTTAAACAATGTTGTGAAGGAAGATGAACATGTCGCTAAACATGGGTTACACAATTTGCGCTCCAACATACATTTGTTGTCATTTTCCAGTCGGAATCCAACATTGTATATTGGGGAGGGGAGACGCTTAGTAGGAAAGATGATTGGACTGTTCCAACACTTTTGGAGGGCATTGTAGTAGGTTTCGACATGATGATGTCTCTCTCTACCAAAAGATTGAAGACCAATGCGCCCACTAGGCCCTATGCTGAAGGCCAGAAGACAATGATACCACAGCACCGAATAGAGACAGGCAGAAGGAGATACTAGTCACTTTCGCTGTTAAGAAAACTTTTTCACGCAGGCCAACTTGAAAACGAGGCTAGTTTCATTCTTCCTAACTCCTATTGTGGAACAGCCCGAAAATGAGGTTAACCATACAGACTACAGTACTATGACATAACAAACTTCTCTGAAGCGACAGCGAGTTGTGTTCAATACAACATGAACCCAGAAAGATGTGAGTGGTCAAAGGATTCTTAAAATCATGACATTCCCAGGCTACTTACCGATAGCTACTGGAGGCCTGTAAATATCGACGACAGAGTTTTATTTCCTTCAGAAGTCTCCGAGCATCGTCTCCTTCGAAAAGCGGCATTCGTTCACACTGATGATTTGGAAATGAGAATTAATAATGACAATTGAACGCATGTATACAGTAAGGGAATAAAATTCGTATAAGTTGTCATGTATCTAGTTACAACTAAGAAATTGAAATTCACGACATCAGCGATAGAGAAGAAAGGCATTTATGTTTGGAACTGGCAAAAGCAACACTTTGAAAAAGAGAGAACCCTCCTCAATAACTGTTCGATTGAGGCCTAAATATTAAGAAGTTTTGTTGCATGAGGGGTAATAAAGGCAGAGTAATGTTTACAGCTTACACAACTTTATCCCAAAACAATGCAATGATATCAACAAACGATGAAAGATTATAAACGAATTTTGGAACAAATAAAGATCTTTCATAAGGAAAATTTTATTGAATTTAGGTATTTCAAAAGGAAAATATTTTAAGAAAGAGTTAACTTGAACTACTTAATAAACCTTATTTCTGTTGCTTAGTAAATTTACATAGCCAGAAGCAATGATGGAAATAACGATCATAATTATTTTGAAGGCCTGTACAGAAACTGTTGAGGATCTGGACATTTGAATAACAAAATTTTCTTTGGAATAACAGACTTCCTTTCGAAGCAACACAAGATTTGAATTTTTTCTCTCGGAATTTTTCCTTCAGTGATCCAACATTGGTATAATCTGTAATTCACCTCATAAACATTGAACATCTATCTGGGTATTAAAATCCAGTACAAATAGTGGATTGTCTCATAAAGCCCGTAAAAAAGATCGCTGCGATGAGCAATAAAACGATGAGCGATAAACGATGAGCGATAAAACTAAAACGAAAGGACTAACCTCCTCATCGTTGAAATCTTTGGACAGAAGTTTCTGAGTTATGACTTCAATGCCAGTCATACTCTGATACCGATGGTACCTGGTATGAAAATTAACGAAAGTTTATGAAAATTCAATAACTGAAACTTCAATATATTAAAAAAACTATAAGAGCATCATACACCATAGTGAAAAAATACTGTTTGCACCACAAAAAATATGTATTATTTACTGTCCTATTTGCAGCTGAGATCTATTTTTGGCCATTGCAAGATTTACTGTATGGCAACAGCAATAAAAAACCTCATGTATCCAATCGTAAATTTCGTCAAATAAATTACTTTCTGAACAAATATTTCATACTGCAGAGCTTTAAAATAGCACGAGGCTATTTTTTGCCCCAATAAAGTTTAGAAGCTGCTATATAGAAGTCGCACTATTAGTAATTATCACACCTCGGATAAACAGCCTAAGAAATTTGACTTCAAGTGCCATTCTTAAAACTGAAAGTTTAGGAATGTCTGTCTCTCTATATTCAACACACAATCAAGTCTCGATGAAGAAACGGTTTCTACCTCCCTCCCGTTTGCGTTGCAAGCAGTTGAAGAAATCGGTTGGCGATGCTAGAAAATAAAAACACTTTCTTTAGTAATGACAACGCAATACAGATTGAAGCGCATCAAAGAGGAACTTCTTTGTTTAAACAATTTATTGCGTAGCGCATGGAACTCAAGACATGTATTTTAGGGAAGAGAGGGGGGGTCAAACAACTACGAATGATCATTTGATAAGAAGTCACTCACAAACTTGACGTCTGGATGTCAAAGTTACAGCTACAACCACCTTTAAAAAAACCTGCCTATCCTCAAGGCAACAGGAACTGCAACTTAAACTTCAACCCACATACCTATCCTCACAATTAAAAGAAATCGTGTGAATTTTGATCTCAGTGCCCGCTTGAAGTGTCGCGACCTCTCGTAAAACGCTTGAAGTGCTTGTATCCTGTCGAAAGAGAATTAAAATACATGAAGGCCTCTAAATCATTTTTTCTTGTTTTAGTCAACTCTTTCTCCGAGCAAAGAAACAGGGACCTTGCTTAAGATTTGGTCCATTCAGAGAATCAAGTCATATTTTAGGGCATGGATCATTAGAAACTTTTCCCAGCAGCACACACATGATCAACCTCACTGTATTCCAAAAACCATGTTATTATGAGGCATCCGAAAATATTTAATGGTAATGGGACCATCTTGAAGAGCTACCCAAAAACCCTTGTGACGAAATGAAGAAAGTCCCTGGGCCAAAAACCATTACCGAGCAACTTCCACAGGTCAAATTTTACAAAAAAGACAGGCCTTGAAAGATTTCACTGAAAATGTAACAAGTGGACATCTAACAAGCTTAAAAACAAGTTGATTCCTCGCTTGGGTGTTGTAAGCAGCTACTCACCGGTTTACCGTCCGAAAGCAGATAGATGGCGTGTAAGCCTTCGACTTGAAAAGCAAGCTGCGAAAAGAAGCATTTTCGTTACCTCTTTGCTAACTTTTGCATCATTAGGGAATGGGAAAATGAGACTTTAGTGGTACAATCCATTGCATAACGTTTTAGCGATAACCGATCCAGTGGGGAACTTTACAGAAGAAGCTAAAGATGTTTCGACTGTTGGATGTCATTGTGCATGATTTCCAATCATTGCCTTGTTAATTCTTTGTAGTTTCAAAAGCACAAGTTTGAAATATTCTTATTGGCTCTATTTCCTTAAAATAAAATTTCCTACAAATAAACACTTGCATTCTTAGTATTCAACTGGATAATATGTCAACAACTTTGTAATTAGAGAAGTATTGCTCGTGGAAGTGATAGAGTTATCCCTTGTGACTGAGCAGAAAATGACGTCATTGAAGATAACGGACAACTCTGTCATAGAAGCAACTACATGAGTGCCAACTATCCTAAAATCTTTGCAGACTGGCAAATCCCGCGGGAAGTCCCGCGAACCAGGTGACGGGTGATGTCATACTGCGAAATGTTCGTACAATGTGAAAGGATTAACCAATTGATTACTTCATTAAATGACCTCGAACTGGGAACTTTTGTTGTTGTTGCTATACTAGGCCTAATGTTGGTATTCAATAAGCTGGAAATCTTATGAAATATCGAGGGAAACTATCTTGACTATTGGTATAATTCTTCATCTTAACTGAGTGTCTAACCTTTAGCGCATCAATGGTGCAAGTTCCCCCGTAGGCTTCGAATTGAGAAATCCAATCGATGGCCTCTTTGCAAATTGCCTCATCCGGCCTAACCAAGGCTGTTTGCCATAGCGTTGGTGCTGATGAGTACTTCATGATGCTGAACCTGCGAAGCATCAAAAGCACTTGAGAATAAACCAATTTTAGCATTTACAATATCCTCCTTCACAATTGGAGGCTTCGATTCGCCCCAGCTTCCACTATCACAAGGTACAGAAAACGAATATTCAAACGTGCTCACTAATTAGCTAGATCAATAGACATGAATAATGGAAATCTTAGATCGCATCAGACACTGTGCTCACCGTAACATGTGCTTAAGAGGCCATGGCCTTAAGAACAATAGTAGTTCTTTATTTGTAGAGGCCCTATAAAGTTTTGTTGCCCAAAGGAATCGATAGCTTCAGTGCGCATGCTGGCACCTTGCCAACACTAAAAAGCCAAATGTTGCTCACATATGTTGATGTAAGCTTCCCCCTTCTTTCGTCCTGACCTTCTGTGCATTCTGCATATCTTTAATGTCCGATAGGGGGGTTCGCACATCATTACACATCCAGATCCAGCAAACGAACAAGAAAGCCTCTCCAGCTACCAGTGCTCAAAAGACGCAACCAGGTTCATTGAGTCGAACCATTGTCTCGAGTCAGAACAAAGTCGATAAATTGACCTGGCACTTAACAATGAGAAGCGATCGGGAAAACGCCGAGAAGCCAAAGGCGTTAATACTCACTTAATGTTATTAGCATGGAGCTGCTCCCAGATAATAACGGCTAACTCCTTTCTTAATTCGTCCATATTTGTGACCATAGACCCAGATACATCGACCAGAATGATTACATTTTGCTCTATTACTGACCCAAACACCTTACGACTACCTACAAAGTAAAGGGAAATCTGTGATTAACCATTGTTTGCTGATAAGGTGCAATTATAAATTATTAAAATCTTTTAGGCTATTAACAAAAGATTTGCAAAGAGCATCAATGTGAAAATTTGATAATAGCAGATGCGAGTAGAAGATCAATTTCCTTTTAGCTTAATTCGAATTATGTGACCTCGCGTCATGATATGGAGTGTAATTTTTATTCTAGGCGAAGTGAGAAACTTCTTTTGAAAACATTCTGTACTCCTGATTCGCACTCACACCCCATCTGCACTCCTGTTTTCAAAACAAATGGTTCTGCGCCTTTGCATTCCAATCCGAACCCTTTTTCTCAAACATACATGTTCATATATGTTCTCTTGCTAAAATAATTTCTACATAACTTTGGGACCCGCAACACTTTCAACATCTTGAAGCCACTTTGCTCTCTAAAGTTCATCAAAAACCTTTTTATCTCTGTCTAACTCTACAAAACATTATACACCCTTGTTTTGTAATCAAAATTTGCGCACTCATTGGTTTCTTTGGGGGGCTAGGGGGACCTTGGCTTCCCAGAACTTTTGTCGGCCCGTTCATTTGCCCCCTACCACTTTTATTAAGATTTGTATGAGCTTTTGGTATGAATTTCACGGGCATTTCTTCTAAAATATATTGTCTCGCACATTACCATCCCAGGATTTTCTATGATGGCCTCTTTTAAGCTAGAATCGCTCTTGTTTGTACTTCATGCTTGGCTCGAGTGCTTGCAAGCTCTTGTTTCATGCAAAAACTTATATACTCTATTCGTGTTTCGTGCACAAATTTCTATGCTCTATTCGTGTTTCGTGCACAAACTTCTATACTCTATTCGTGTTTCATGCACAAATTTCTATGCTCTATTCGTGTTTCATGCACAAATTTCTATACTCTATTCGTGTTTCATGCACAAACTTCTATACTCTATTCGTGTTTCATGCACAAATTTCTATACCTTATTCGTGTTTCGTGCACAAACTTCTATACTCTATTCGTGTTTCATGCACAAATTTCTATACCTTATTCGTGTTTCATGCACAAATATCTATACTCTATTCGTGTTTCATGCACAAACTTCTATACCTTATTCGTGTTTCATGCACAAACTTCTATACTCTATTTGTGTTTCATGCACAAACTTCTATACACTATTCGTGTTTCATGCACAAATTTCTATACCTTATTCGTGTTTCGTGCACAAACTTCTATACTCTATTCGTGTTTCATGCACAAATTTCTATACTCTATTCGTGTTTCGTGCACAAATTTCTATACTCTATTCGTGTTTCATGCACAAACTTCTATACCTTATTTGTGTTTCATGCACAAATTTCTATACTCTATTCGTGTTTCGTGCACAAACTTATATACTCTATTCGTGTTTCATGCACAAACTTATACACCCTATTCGTGTTTCATGCACAAACTTCTATACTTTATTCGTGTTTCGTGCACAAACTTATATACTCTATTGGTGTTTCGTGCACAAACTTATATACTCTATTCGTGTTTCATGCACAAATTTCTATGCTATATTCGTGTTTCATGCACAAATTTCTATACTATATTCGTGTTTCATGCACAAACTTCTATACTCTATTCGTGTTTCATGCACAAATTTCTATACCTTATTCGTGTTTCGTGCACAAACTTCTATACTCTATTCGTGTTTCATGCACAAATTTCTATACCTTATTCGTGTTTCATGCACAAATATCTATACTCTATTCGTGTTTCATGCACAAACTTCTATACCTTATTCGTGTTTCATGCACAAACTTCTATACTCTATTTGTGTTTCATGCACAAACTTCTATACACTATTCGTGTTTCATGCACAAATTTCTATACCTTATTCGTGTTTCGTGCACAAACTTCTATACTCTATTCGTGTTTCATGCACAAATTTCTATACTCTATTCGTGTTTCGTGCACAAATTTCTATACTCTATTCGTGTTTCATGCACAAACTTCTATACCTTATTTGTGTTTCATGCACAAATTTCTATACTCTATTCGTGTTTCGTGCACAAACTTATATACTCTATTCGTGTTTCATGCACAAACTTATACACCCTATTCGTGTTTCATGCACAAACTTATATACTCTATTGGTGTTTCGTGCACAAACTTATATACTCTATTCGTGTTTCGTGCACAAACTTCTATACTCTATTCGTGTTTCATGCACAAACTTCTATACTAACTCCTAGACTTCTATACTCCTTCGATCACATCTCTTCTTTACCCTTATCTGCTTTTTATTACCTAGCAGTGAAAACATAATATACCCTTGTTTTCAACTCGAAATGCATCTGCTTCTATGTTTCATAAACGAACTTTTTAGACTCTTTGTTTTCCGGACAAGACTCTTCTTTGCCATTGTTTGGCAGCAAAAATCCGCTTTGCACTTAATTCATTTTGAACGTCTTGAACAATTTTTGCGGAAAGCTGTGATGGTTTTTTAATACTGATAAATAATAAAAGAAAATAATAACAAACGATTACCCTTAATAGTTGAATCCGCGAATTACTGCATCAGAAGAACTCATTAGATTTTTCAATCAAAGCCAGCCAATATTCAAAGGGGGTGTCACGTTAGAAACTTCGCGGCGCATGCGCTGTACAATCTGCTTGTTTACGACCTATTCTGGCAACTATATGAAAAAGGCCGCGAAAATAACTGGAGAAAGTAATAAAATTAGCTACATACACCATTAATTACTGAATAGATATCCTTAGAATGGATTTGATGGAAAATAGAAAAGAATTGTACACCATAAGAAATCGCATCAGTTCGAGATAGAAGTGAATTCGTCTTTACGTCAATGAACTCTTCATAAACCGTTTAATAGGACATCACGGAACATAAAGGCCGTTACAAAAACGCAGATGGGATAAGTTGATAAAGAAGAGTACAAAAGGAATTTACTATGTTTAGAATTAAATAAAAAAGTTCATTGTCAGAAAGTCACAAAATTGCAACAATATTGGTACAACGCCCTAGGTTGTGTGTGGCAGAATGAATTTCTGTCAATTAAGAAAATTAAAAGAAAGAGTTCGTAACCAAACACCACTAGGCGAGTGATTACGAAAAAAGGAGATTAGAGAGAATTTCAGGGCTCTCTTTGAAGCTCAGAAGAAAGAATCTGGTATTGGGTTATGTTGAATAACAAATGTTACGGGCTTAATCCTTGGAGATTTTCGACCGTAATCAACCTAATCAAACCAATAAGGTATGATTTGTCTTTCGCGACTGGTTGTAAGAACGCAACTTGTACGGCTTGCTGAATAAATCCAAAGCAATCGGTGGTACAGGTTGAGTGAAGGTAAAAAGCAATTGCTACTGCTTGTAGAAAAGAGGCGGATACCTAAACGTGAAAGATCTTGATTCTTCGATGTCTAGAAATTTAACGAGGTGTATTATGAAAAACGTCTCCATGGATGTTTTATCCCAAATACAAACAAGTATAAAACATAGGGCCCACAGAAGCAGTATTGAATTTTGGTTAAATGTTATAAGCCAATTTTCGGTCGGAGACTTTGACTAACCATTTTCAAGTTGTGGAAAGGACTTCAACAAATAGGGTTGTAAATAGAAGGCAGAGTTAGAAAGTCGGGAGACGTGAGTAGTTGCTTTTGAGGAAGCTTCCATTTTTGAAATGATCAAGACAAGAACCGTCTCATTATTTTAACCATCAAAACCAACATAATCAACAGACAGCACTTTAACCTTATTGAAGGAGTAAGCAAGCTATTGATAGTATCATCTGTCCTAAATGTTACTTGATGTGACTTTAGCAAACAGATTGACAAAAGTTTGAAGTTCCTGGGAATCTTGGATCTAGTGTAGGTTTCTGAAAGAATAGCTTGATACATATTGCCTTTCCAAGCCACCTTGCCAGACAGTTTATCCAAAACAGAAAGATTGCTGGTCGTTTTACAGATAGAATATGACTTTGCACTTGTAGGGCTGGAAGAATTAAAAAATCAATGGTGTTGAGTATGCATGCGTCTTTGCCGCTCAAAGAAAGAGAAGAATCCGATAGGTGAAGACAATAAGGCCTTTATATGCAGTGAAGGAATTTTAGTACGTAATACGCAAGCTTAGCAGTTGAAACAGTGTCCTATTCAGGGTGACAGGAAAACTGAAGAGACAGTCTTTGACGCATTTTGACAAACTGGCTCGTTTCAATCTTGCTCTAAAGTCAATCCTTTCAGAAACGTCGCTTTAAGGCAGACAGATGTCACAGTGGGCCTTTGAATAATTAAATAACTGAGAATCTTGTGATTAGCTTTCAAGAGGATTTAATAAATTTCAGCAATATTTACACCGCAGCTAATCGTGAGTTTCTTGATCCAATAAAAGCGGACTAACAGGAATTACCGGGTGATGCTTGATTATGGTTTTCATAAACGGATTGCAAGTGCCTAGCAAATGGCAATGGATGATGTCAAATGAGCATTAAAGAAAAGTCTGTTTACCGAAGCTGGCATGCCGAAACATTCACGTAGAACTTGTATGGCGTGATGCATTCGAAACTGACATCAATAATTAAATTTCCACCTTTGCTTTGACTAACCTTAACAGAACAAATTTGACGTATGCACAGGCGCGCATGCTCAATGGGTAGGCACGTGAACAGGCACAGGCACGTGAACAGGCACGTGATGCTACCTTTTCATCGCAAGTTAATTAAAGGCATTGGGTCATGGTAAATAGCGGTTTTCCACGGGCTGTTGTCTGTTTTCATGTGATAAATCTGCTTTCATGTGATCAGACATCAACTGCGCGGTTAAAACATCATGTGTGCAGTTTGCTTGACAGCCAATCAGATTAACGGAGCTATCATAACGACTCAGCAATTTTTGCAATTTGGGTATACGCTTTCCATTTATCATGACTCAATGCCTTTAATGTTCTAGGCATCTTTAACGGGCAAACATAAAAAAAAACTAAGAAGATATCCTGAAACTACTTTCTGGTCTTTAGAAATGATTTGTCACTAATATATAGAAATAATAACTTACCACTTAAAAGCCAGTGCAATCTTTTTACATATCGTTTCAGAACTGAGTCCAGCTTCTCTTCGTATTCCTCCAACTCTTTTGGTTGTAGGTGTAAATGTTTTTGCTTTCCCTATGACATCGAGGGCAAAAAGGGTAATAAAAACTCACACCATTCATAAACTATTTTCAAATAAGTAATGAGAGTAGAAGTGCAAAAAACTAATTTCAAACAACTGGAAAGAAATTGGTGTTTGCTAAAAATTATTAGTGTTTATTGGGGATAAGCAAAAAACGTTAAAAGTTGATGCAGAACTTGTATACAGCTACGCATTTATAAAACCAAAAAGTTACGGCGAAAAATTAATTATGTTGACACTAGGTTGATTAATGTTCCACGCTCGGGCTTCAAACCTTGAATCGGGGTTTTAAACGAAAAGGGTAAATATGAAAACGTGTTTTGCTTTCAACAAGTGTTGCCTCACAAATGTTTATCTGTACCTTGTTTAATGGAACACTTCCTGGAGGTTTTTCAAAGTACCGGCAAAAATAACGAGTAAATATCTACGAGTTTCGGCCGTCTTTCAATGCTTTTGGTGACTCTCAGAAAAGGTGTAAAGATCTGAACCAGGGTTTCGATTCGCTTTGAAAATGTTCGGTACAGTTAGGGCGGCATTATAGCGCAGCCTCCGTGTCCAATACCTTAAACGGATACGTTCATCGTCCAAATCGCCCTCTCTTCGCGAACAGGACTTGTTTCAAGCCGCCATATGGCAGAAATGTCCGGCTGTCTTATTTAGCAACCCGCTTAACTTTCATGCACCTCCTTCGGCCTTAATGGGTCTAAGTGGCTGATTTGACATCAATGGAGCACTCAAGAATGTTTGTTCTACTGATCCAGGCTGTTGAAGATTCAGTAAGGCAGCAAAGAAATGCGCCAACGAAAGTGGTTTTCTTGAGAACATAAGACAGACATGCGCTGAGGTTGCCCTTCGATGTATTCTTATCTTGAAAAGTTAATATCTCGTCAGAAATAAATTCTTTTGAGAAAATGAAACAGGGCTATGCTGAGGAAAATGTCATGGATCATAGTTAGAGTAGCAAATATCGATCTAGCGATGGTTTTTAAGCAGTTGAAAAGGGCAGAGAAACAGTTTTTGAAAACTCTTTATTGTAGTCAATGTCCAGGAAGATTCGATAGATTATGGGATTCCCGCTTGAGCTAATGATTTCAAAATGTTTAATCATTACTGCCCGTTTGCATATACAGCAGGGTAATATAGCACATTTCCGTTTTCAATTATTGACGCCCGCCACCCAAGTTCTCATAAGTTTAATATAAAATACAAAAAGACGCTTAAGACATACGTGAATCAAGACTGTTGGGAATATCTCGCAATATTTCGCATTGACGGATTTGCCCAACGTCGAAACCTTGGTTTGCGAATGTGCACAGTGCGTTGTATCGACTGTCGAATTAAGGTTGAGCTTCAGTTTCGACAAATTGTACTTCCGCAGCCACTGGAAAACAAAAATTAAAGTCTTTAATAACGTGCTACCTTAAGAGAGGGTCTCAAAGGAGAGGGAGTTTTAAAGGGATAGGGCTCTCAAAGGGGTGTGGTTTCAAAAGGGTTTGTAGCCTGTATGCATGCAATGTAATGGGCTGGGCTCCTGCTATTCAATGGAATCTTCAGAGAGGTAGGAAGAGCTTAAAAAATAGGGGAAATATAAATAAAGGGACAAGTGACCATTCCAATTTTCAATTTTAAAGGGGCGCTTATGGGTTTCGTAGGGGCAAGATTTGATTTGGAAGGGGCACTTATGGGTTTCGTAGGGGCAAGATTTTATTTGGAAGGGGCACTTATGGGTTTCGTAGGGGCAAGATTTGATTTGGAAGGGGCACTTTTGCTTGGTTTGCAAAAAAGTGGGGGAACATGGCCCCTCAGAACCCCAGTCATTACGTCACTGCTTGCATCACAATAAGGTAGTGAAAACTTGGTTAATGTAAATAGCGGGGTTACGAAACTCTATATAGAGACAGTAGTTGTGAAATGGAGATAAATTGTCAAGGCCAGTTTCCGGTAAAATTTCCCTAGCGCTGTTTCCTATAAAATCTGGGTAGGATCTAGGTATAAGGATTCAAAGGAAGATGCTAAGGGTTGAATAAACCCCCATCTGTACAAATTCGAAGCCCTTCATTTCTAAAGCAGAAGTAAAATGACGGGATCACGTAGTAATAGCTCTGTTTTGTTTCTGGCAACGTGATGTGTACAAAGAGAACAATTTGTGGAAGAAAGATCTGAAAGGTTGCATTGGCAAGATGCAAACTCTCTTGAGGCACCGCTTTGTTGTGCATCTATAGAAGTCGCAAACAAATCACTTTGCAGACAAACAACACTGTTAACGAGGAAAACGAACTGACAACTTTTCTTTGTTGCAATCAGGGTGTACGTTGGTTAGACAGATCATTTACACCCAAGTTCTCAGAATGTCCAAGAAACAGATGTAACAACATAGTTTACTCCTCTGTAACTTCATTGACAATCGCCGCCCAGAATTTTACGTCAAGGTTGCAAAAGGCTTCATCTACAAAGCTACAAGGAACAGAGTACCTAATTGGAGAAGGTGTATACATACAGCCTAGAATTGGGTACACAAATCGCTCTTAAAGCATTGATGGGGCTCCTAAAAAACAGCCTCAAAAAGGGGATCTATGGGCTGCTCTCAACAAACTATGAGAGCTGACATTAAAATTCGAGGCGATGAGTTGTCGAGGAAATCACATGGCACATCTACCAATATCGCAGCCTACCATGAACCATTAACAAAGGACAAAAAGGTTTTATGTCAGGCGTGCGTCTTGCAACTGTTTTATAACACATAAACGTGGAGGCTTTTGCAAAGCCGGCCGAACTTTAAAAATAGATCGTTTTAAAGGGGGTTTATCACAACACAGGTTCCGAAGACCATGAGAAGGAGCGACACGCTCACAGGGACCCAGAGAGAAATTCAGAGAGACTGATGGGTCACTTCGCGACAAAAGTATTCGAAATGGAGCACACACCATAGGATACAAAAAGGTACAAAAAGTGTTAAATGCACAGAAAATCTATATTAATTAATTTCCTGTAGCAATGTTACCTGTTTCTCAATAAGCGTTTGGAAACGAAGACATAGCCGTAATGAAACGCTTTGGTTTCGATACTACACCCTGGAAAATCAAAGCTTAATCTATTGAACTCAAGGTCAACCCCCCGTGCACAACCGGTATGGTATAAAAGTTTCGTCTTCCAGCGTGAGTGACGGATACACAGTTTCTAGTGATCTGTGAACACGCAGTCTAAAGAAAGGCGAACAGACTATAGAAAGAAGTGATGGCAGGGAACAGTAGCTTGGAGTTCAAGTACACATACGGAGCATGCTATCTCACGGCTGGTGTCATAGGAGTCCTTGCCAACATCAGGGTAACTCGATGCATACTGACAAGGCCCTCCCAGAGAAGAACCTTCGACAATACTGTCCTGAGCTTAAACATCGCTGACATGGTCTCAGGGATTTTCTTCTCCCTCATCGGCCTCGGCATCATTCTCTTCACCAGCGACTTGTCCGACTTCCGCCTAGTGCAATACGCAGTTATCGGACTGAACTTCTCCGTGATGGCGTCTCTGAATCACGTGCTGTTGATTGCCATGCAGCGTGCGTTCGCTGCGCTCGTCCGTGTCCGGTTCAACGCTGCACAAAAACGCTCCAACCTGTGCGTCGTGCTGGTCTTCGTTTGGCTGTCTGCATGCGTCTACGGCATTCTCAGCTTCAAGGTGATCAAAGATTTCATACGGGTCAATTCTTACGTCATCATGATCTACAGCACCCTCTCCATACTTCTGTTCGGGCCGGTGTTGTGTCGCGCCAACCAAGAGTGCATGACAGTTCACGGCGAAACGCAAAGCGTCTGTCAGTGCGGAAGACGGGTCATGCTGCATTCAATCTTGGTAACGCTCGGCTTGTTCGTTTGTTACTTCCCGTTCGCAGTCAACAACCTTATGCTGTCGCAGAATGTCATCCGAGGCGCGTTCTGCGACGTTTTGCTGGCCGCAAACCCGATTTGTGATTCGCTGATTTACTTCTACGTGAACCGAAGAAAAGACGGAAAGTTACGGCTGGAAGATGCCAACTCGGACCTGCAGATGGCCACAGAGGGCGTCCCGTTGTAAGCAAGAAAAAGAACGTTTCACAACTCGAAATAAATCGTACAGACGTAAGAAGCCGTGTATGAATAAGAGTTGTCACAGTGACCGCTAATGCAAACTATCACTGTTTCCTGTTTATAAACTCAGTGTCAAAGAAGGAAGGCAACAACGCCCTGATGACGTCAAAGTGCCTGTATCAGTTATAAACACTGTTTATACCTTGTATTGTTGTTGTTTAATCTATTTGGAATGGCCAATGCCTCGCATCCTTACTAAGACGATTTGCAGATGGCTGTAAAGACTTCTTGACAGAAAACTCTCTGTTCATTTGTAAACCTCATCCCTCATTACCCGCTTGGTCCATAAACTACGTGGCTCTTTGTTTGCTTTTCCTAATAAATCCTTTGATAAAAATTCTTTTTTCGCGACCCATTCTCTTGTACTCTAACCTTGGATGGAGTTGAAAATATATCCATGTATGTATTCATATTCAGCACTGTAAAATACACTCGCTCACTCTCGCGTATCGCAACTTTTAAAGCGACTGCTGTATCGATAAAGAAATCAGATACACGTAATTACGAATTGGTTTTATTCTTACTCGTTATACACTCGCAGAAGCCTTGGTATATGTACCCTATATGTTATTACATGTATACAAATATCAAATATATACTCTTTTTACAACCTGTTGCCTATTTTGGAATGGTCTTTAGCGCGCAAGATATTTTATCGTTTGCGCGGGGTTTTCCAATCGCTGGTTTGTCGTCAATTTGATCACGTAGCTCGATTTCAAGGAGGAGGGAGGCGAGGGGGATACGCGAGTTTCTGCTTTTTGTTCGATTTCAAAAATGTCAGTTTTCTGCATCCAAACAGTTGCAGGCAGGCAGAGCTCTTTAAAACAGCAAAAGAAGCCCACTTTAGACTTGCAAAGCCAAAGCTGATTCCCAAAGGGGATTGCACAGAACAAGTGCTCCGATGCACCCCGGCCTTACCCTTCGAAAGCCACAGCTTCGCGTTCTCCAAAGAAGTGCACGTTCTGGCACGAAAGTTCACAACCTCTCAAATAACCTTGACAAGAATTACTCAATATAGGTTCATGCCCTCACAGCTAAAAGAAATAGCTAGATTTGTGTCTTTTCTAATACGATTTAGTAACAGCGATTAAGCAAGTTTACTCAGTGAGGCAGAAAGCGACATTCAACCTTACAGAAAGTGTCCAAGAGATATTTTAATTAAACTCAAGACTTCTGCCGTTCAGTTGGCACTAACGAATATTGATTGGCAAAGGGTGGGAGGCAGAGCAGAGCATTTCGACAGCTAACGAGTGTGAGCCAATAGAAGTGAGGTTTAGGAGATTTGCAAACGGTTTAATCTTTGAACAACTGTCGGAACAAAACAGACACCTGAAATCACCACGGTCATTTTTGATCTTTCTTTAGAAAATCTAATTGGATGCTTTAATGATGTGATGACGAACTCCACCTGACCCAGTTTTATTACAACATTCTGCTTTTATAGGCCTTCAAACAAGCTTGACTCACAGTGTGATACTTCATGACAACCTAGATATGGGCATTACGCCCTCGTGTATTGCGGTTCAATTTTCAATCCGCATGGGTATTTGCTTTAAGAGAAAAACTTGAATGGTCATCATACCTTACAGTCCGAGAAGCTGTCATCAAAAACCCGCTAAAATACCATGCATTCTACCACAAAGATTAAACTGCCATTGACATATTGTTTATACCTTAAACACTGCAAAGGTATTCTATACAAAAGCCCATGGTCAAGAGTCGAGGGCTTAAGGGGGGAGGGAGGTGCTTGGTCCCCTAGGTTTTTGGGAAAGTCAGTGAAAGGGGTACCTCCGGGGAAAGGGGGTACCGCAAGCAATTAAGTAGAACGGGGGTTTCAGAGGGCCATGGCCCCTGCAAGATCCAAACGTGTCCCTTTCAAATAAAAAAGTTGGATTGGCCATGTGCCCTCTTTTTAACTAGCCCATTCATATTTCAGATGCTCCCTAAGTCACTGGCTAAAAGGACAGTTATGAATAGGGCGCACCATAGTGAAAGATGTTGAGTCAAATAAAATCTGTTTTCATCTTCCAAAAGACGATGATATTGGTTAATTCGGGGTCAACCAAGGTGAATACACTCAGATTCAGTGATTTACAGAACCCTATAAGAACGATTAAGACCTCCAACGTCTTCTTCGTGGGATGAGACTCTAACGTTAAGCGCATGCGTTGATCGGGCCCCGTACTTCGCTGCTTACAGCTAATAAATGTAAGAATAGGAATACAGTTGGGAAATGTAATATGCATATGCAAGTAAGCAAGGTCAATCAAAAACGAATTCAAAATGAATCAAAAACAGACAAACCTCTTTTGTAGTCATATTGTCTTCATTATCAGGGATAATCTTCGTGCTTGCAGGGGTTAGACGCTTTTTAGAAGCGGGGGTAGTGGGTTGCTGATAAGACCTGAAGACATAGCCTGAAAAATGAGATTTGCATTAATGAGACGAGGATTGCTGTTCGTGTTAAAACTACAGGCGTCAAACATTCTACCAACAATCAACTGGTGTTTTTTGAGATGGAAAACTCTTTCGACCATCTATACCAAACTGCCGTAAATAGAGGCATACAAGAAGGAAAATTTGGAAAAGGAAAATAGGGGTCATGATTTAGGACAACAACATGAATAAACAATAATTGTGGAGAAAGAGACTTGAAATGAATTTGAATGATTTCTTATCCAACCAATGGCTATATGCAAAAATAGTGTAAAACTATAAGCTTATTGGCTCGCTACTTTCTAACGAATCTGAAAAGTTATGTATGTTTAATGAGAGTTTTGTTTCAATAAAATTTTCACGAGTCTGACTGAAAGTATTTCAAAGCGTGATGGAGGGCAGAAATGAGCCGGGAAAGAATTAGTTCTAAACACGTGTATAACAGCTAGCAAAGGTTAAGGAGCCAAGAAAATTACCAAACATAAATTCCCAAACTGGACTAAAAACTATATGCAGAAGCACACTGGAACCCCTGTTCTCTACTTCCAATGGCTTTCTTTCTACGGCCTACTTCCAATGGCTTTCTTTCTACGGCCTACTTCCAACATCAAACTACTACTTTGCCCAGTGGCGGTCCAAAAACTGCACAAGACTCTGGAAGCACTTATGTGATAAACAATAATGCTAGAACCCAGACAGTAACTGCTGCCGACAGTAACCCAGACAGGCCGAAATTTCGACATTATATTTCACGATGCCATAATGAAATGATTTTTAACTATATTTTCGCAACTAAAGCCTCAAAATGCTTGAAATAGCCAACCGGTTTCATTTCCGACTTCGGTGTAGAACGTTTGCTGCTGCGCTCTGATCTGATGCTTGCACGACTTCGATTGGCTGATAGGCAGCTGTTCATCTGACAGGGACACTAGAATGAAAAAGCAGATCACGTGCAAAATTTATGGTCGGCCAACGCACGAAGCATCGCAAAATAGAAGCTGTTTTGTAGCAAAAATGCCACTGAAACTTATGTTTGATGAAGCAATAGGTCATTGACTTTTCTTCAAAGTGCTCCTTTTTCACGTTGGTCATTGATAGTGTCAACATTCACCCAATGGGCCTAAAATCATCCCGTTTCACATCAGTAATCTTTGGAGACGTGACCTTCTAGAAAAGGCTAGGACAGTCATGATATCCCAAAACTCTTAAAATAACTTGGGAGGAAGACAGGAAACGAAAACCGTAGCTATGTTGCACATACAAGGCGGAATGAGATTAGTTGAGCTCGTGACGGTGCTCGGCTTCCAAGCCAACGCTTTTGCATCTTCCTTTACTTGCGATGCACTGTGTGGCCGACTTCGGGCCTTCTTCGGCGTCGAGATTGCTGCTTTGGCGGAGGAGGGTCTTGTGCCGTTCTTCAACAAACAACAAACAAATAAATAAATAAGAAAATAACAACCAGAAGGGCGTTATGTAACAAATAAATTCGATCATGCAAAGTAGGCGATTGGTAAAAAATTATTTCTCAGTGGTGTCTCTGTAAAAAAGCTACTCGCTCTATGATGATATCTATGGAAAGATGTTTTGCGATAAAAAACTTCAAAATTGCGAGTAAAAGTGGAAACGTGATTTTAGCATTAGGAAGTTTTTCTTCGTCAACCACCCTTTTGGGTACGCAAAAGCTGATAAAATAAACAGCCAGATAAAATGGTTCTATGATTAAGTATCTGGCTAGGCAATAAAAACAGCTGATAAAATATGGAAGTGAAGTGGTCGATGACTTGGTGTTTCAGTTACTTGTGCTTTTCAACTTTGCCACGACGTGACAATGAGGTACTGTTTAATCAAACTAAGCATTTTTGTGTGCAACGGATTTGATTATGATTCACAGCCTTACTGAATGAATGGGCATAGCAATGAAATCAGAAAGCAACACACTCAGAAACAGTGGAATAGTAACACTTTACGATTCACAATTGAATACGGTTGCAAAAGGGATTGAACATTGCAACTAGCAAGTCAAGAACATTAACGGACTGAAGGAAAACTGCAATATTATACTCTTACAGTCAGAAAGTTTTCCACAATGTCCAGTCTACTTCGTGCCAGCTTTATAGCCAGTTTCTTTATTTACTTGAACTTATAAAAGGGGTCGAACTAAAGAGCATTCCAATTCGGTTGATATTAATTTGAAATTGATCCCAGAAATGTATCGCGTGGAAAAGAAATAAGATCTCTTCTTTCTTTAATCAAACGCAGTTGTTTAACCGCCTGAATCATAGACGATGACATAACTGAATTATAGTCAATGACGTAAACACCTACGATTCTAGCTTTGCTGAGAGCTGTTTGACGTGGAGGGCCTATCCGCTTCTTGGTCTGGGACGGAGGCCTGGGTACCAGTTCAGTTGAATCTAGTTGCTCGGTCTGCAAAAAACGGCAGCCATTTTGAGTTGGGGGAAACCAACAAAAAGGGTTAAGTTGGGGGAAACCAGAGTACGCTACAGATAGCTGTACATTGCTCGACAAATTAGGAAGTTTGTTGATGCGTAAATCAAATACAAAATAAGCAAGAAAATTGCGCGTCGTTAAGAGATAATCAGGAGAAGAGCAGGACCAGCCTTCTTGCTCCTCCATTCCCCTCTTGCTCCCAGCATCTAATAAATCTGCTTTTGGTGGTACTAGAAACAAACAGTCCTACAGATTCAGCACTAATAAAACCCAAGACATGCTAAACCCAGAATCCTTAATCTTGTAGAAGATTCCATTGGAGAGATTCCAAATCTACAGCAAGTCAACGTGGAAAGCAAATTCGCCTTATTATCGATGTATCATTCAGCCGTGAAGGATTGTTGTAATGCAATGCTAGGCCGTTCGCATTTCAAAGAAGTCATGAAAAACATCAGACGTGCCAGGTCAATAGCCAACAAAAACAGCCTCGGAAATCCTGGAATCCTATTAATCTTGCAATGCTGGTGGGCAGACGCAAACCCTCTAGTGGAGCATTGACCAGCAACGTGCGTCATTAGGTATTAGCCAAAGACGCATGAGAGGTGTGCAATGTCATGAACCACGAACAAGGTTGTCGGAAAATAAGCAGGAACTCTTTTGTGAAGTTCACACTTTTTGGCCAACATCAGGACTGGTTCCAAAACAAAAAGCAAAAATGGAAACCAGTATATGAATGCTGCCACTTTTGATACTACAAAATTGCCCTTAGAATACTTCTGTTAAAAAACAAAACTCTGAGCTTTTAACGTACCGGTTCGCCTTTGGAATATCGTTGCTTCAGTGTCTCAAGAAGAATCTCAGCCTGAATAATGAAGAAATCCATTTTACAATACAAATACAAAATAAAAATACGATGAAGGAAAATCTTGACGGAATCAGGAAGAATAGTGGATACATTGCAAAGAATGCAAATCAAATAGTTCTTGGAAACATCAAAACATTGCTTGATTAGACAATCTTTGATTTCAGCTGGACAGCCGCCATTTTGTGTTTCAAGACCAATGCAGCAAGAAGAGTTGCACTTCGGGCCTTAAGCGGTGCAAGGACCTACACACCTGCATCACTAGATAACAACAGATGTATTTTATCAAAAGTTTATGGGATCCAAGAAGCCACCTTCTTTTTGTAGTTGTGCGTCTTTTCGATCTCGTCGGACACCAGTCGAACATCATCGCTTTCCATGATTTCTGCAACGCAAAGGTAGCTTAAGTCAATAAAATTCCAAACAAATTTCATAGCACATTTGCTGTGAAATGATGAAACCAAACCTAGTTGAATAGGCCAATCTGGATGGCAATTTTATCCATCAATTGTTGTTTTATGCTTGCAAATGTTCATTAATAGGTCAACTCTACTCCAAAATCGACCAACTGTTTAAAAAGCTTGAATAACACGACAGTAAAAAAGGTTTTGTGCTCTTTAAGTTTTAAGGAAAACCTCTTTTGCTGTCAATAAGGACAGGGTCTTGATTGAAAAGCATAAAGTTCCTGCAGCCCCTGATCTGTGCCAAAGCCATGTCTAATAAAATGGGTACATCCAGTGGCACAATTTACCGCTGTTTTTGATCCAATGAAATCGGCCCCTGGCCCCATGTGCAAGTTCTTTAAGGTAGGAGATTGTTGAATCGGAGTTCGCATATCGACCAGCGACGGGGGGTAAATCACCATCATCTGGTTCATAGTAAACACAGTGAAATGCGGATTCACGACCCACGAAAGCCTCTTGGATGTAGCCACAAGAAACGTCCTGGAGTAAAAGAACGTCAAGCATTAGAGTAAGACTATGTAATAGAAAAACAGTAACGAGGCTGATAAGGACTACATGACCGTGAGGTTACTACCTATGCATCGAGAGAGAGAGAGAGAGAGAGAGAGAGAGAGAGAGAGAGAGAGAGAGAGAGAGAGAGAGAGAGAGAGAGAGAGAGAGAGAGAGATAGAGAGAGAGAGAGAGAGAGAGAGAGAGAGAGAGAGAGAGAGAGAGAGAGAGAGAGAGAGAGAGAGAGAGAGAGAGAGAGAGAGAGAGAGAGAGAGAGAGAGAGAGATAGAGAGAGAGAGAGAGAGAGGCCTGTAGATACTGGGATCGAGAGAATTGTCTGTGTGTGGTGGTATGTGCTTAAAAGTCTAACTAATACTTTGTCGTATGCTCGAAAGCGTTCAACATTCTAAGCTCTTATACCAAGGCGAAAAAAATCCCCTTCAATTTACCTTAGCATGTACAAATAGCTTAGATCATTAATTTCGAGATTTCAATGCCATCGAATGTTGCTGTAATTACAATGCTTCTATAAAGAAATACCTTTGGCTCATCTGGAATGCCAGTCGTTACGAGGTAAATGCCATCGACATCTGTGAAGAAAAATCGTGAGAAAGCCTTGGTATATCATGGTATCATGGTACTCCTGGCAAAGATGGGCGGTGAGAGGAATTGATTGGTAAACAAGAGTGAATGCGTGATAATTCTGACCTACTTTTTCATCACTCTTTATGTTTAAGTGTCAAATGAATGATACACAAGGTTCTAAGGATGAGGAATAGGATTAATAACTTGTAACATCATCATTAACAACTTGTTTCGAACCATCCAACATATAGCTGGCAGCTGTAAAAATGCATGCAAACCCACGTGGCATCATTACCTATGCCATCTTTTCGCTCTTCCTCGTTTTCAACGGCAGCTCTGAAGGCATCCATAAACTTTCGACTCCCAGAGCAAGTTTGGCGAATAAACCATCTAAAAGAAATTTGTTTTATTCAAGTTATTTGAGTTATTTGAGTATCCATAGTAAAAATTCCTTCTGTTGCAATTTCTTTGTAACATAGATAAATGTTGAATTGATTTAGTTTTCAATGCTTGAATTAATAGCCTCTCTTTAGTAGCTTTATTAGCAAATACTGGTTGTCTCTCATAATTTGTTTCATCTTAGTGTTAAAAAACTGGAGGCTTTAACATTGACAGCTATGGATTTGGGTTTTTATTTGGGATGGCACAGGAACACTTTTTAAAACATGGAAACGAGGCTTATTTCTAATAGAATTTCAAACGAGCCTTTTGAGCAAGACATGATTCGTAGTGATAAATATTACGTCAAATAAAGTGCACGTGACATTTGGGACGCTACATCTATTGTGACGTACGTCATAAATCATAGTTTCGGTACAAAAAAGGGCGGTCGGAGTGAACAACTTTAAATTGTGATATGAGGCGTCAGTTCTGGTGATAGTGAAATTTTAAGAAGTACTGAAGGAAGAATGGCATTTTCAAGGAGGATTACAGATAAATGAAGAGCGTACATTTATTTTATGAGAACAAAGACGAACTTGTCACTAAGAGAGATTAGCAGACTTTGCAATGTATCGCCGGCATCCGTCCTTAGAATATGCAGAGAGGGAAAAAACGCAAAGAGTCAGGTGGAAAGCAAAGCGGTAAAAGTGAAAACAGGAAGACCACGTAGCAGTGCTTCAGGTGGGCAAGGAGGCCGGTATGACTCAGCTGTAGGACTTTGATACGAACATTGAATCAAGCAAAGTATTATAAATTAACTACCAGAAGAAAGGGTACTTTATCAGCCGATGACCGATCAAAAGGCGTTAAGTTTGCAAGGGAGGCAATAAAAAAACATGACAGTCGCTTTTGGCAGGATGATGTTTTGCTCTATCTAGATGGAGTTTCAATAAGGGATTACTCTTTTATATAATTGAAACTCCATCTAGATAGAGCAAAACATCATCACTCCAAAAGCGACTGTCGTGTTTCTTTATTGCCTCCCTTGCAAACTTAACGCCTTTTGATCGGTCATCGGCTGATAAAGTACCCTTTCTTCTGGTAGTTAATTTATAATACTTTGCTTGATTCAATGTTCGTATCAAAGTCCTACAGCTGAGTCATACCGGCCTCCTTGCCCACCTGAAGCACTGCTACGTGGTCTTTCTGTTTTCACGTTTACCGCTTTGCTTTCCACCTCACTCTTTGCGTTTATTCCCTCTCTGCATATTCTAAGGACGGATGCCGGCGATACATTGCAAAGTCTGCTAATCTCTATTAGCGACAAGTTCGTTTTTGTTCTCATAAAATGAATGTACGCTCTTCATTTACCTGTAATCCTCCTTGAAAATACCATTCTTCCTTCAGTACTTCTTAAAATTTCACTATTACCAGAACAGAGGCCTCATATCACAATTTTAATTTGTTCACTCCGACCGCCCTTTTTTATACCGAAACTATGATTTATGACGTACGTCACAATAGATTAAGTGTCCCAAATGTCACGTGCACTTTATTTGACGTAATATTTATCACACGAATCATGTCTTGCTCAAAATGCTCGTTTGAAATTCTATTAGAAATAAGCCTCGTTTCCATGTTTTAAAAAGTGTTCCTGTGCCATCCCAAATAAAAACCCAAATCCATAGCTGTCAATGTTAAAGCCTATAATGTCCGCGAAAAGTAGTTGGAACACCGAGATTGTACTCGTAATAAATGTTTATTCTTCAGTTCATTTCCCTATTTTAAGCAGACAAAACCCCCTTAAACAATATTGTGAAGGAAGATGAACATGTCGCTAAATATGGGTTACACAATTTGCACTCCAACATACATTTGTTGTCATTTTCCAGTCGGAATCCAACATTGTAAATGGGGGAGGGGAAACGTTTTGTAGGAAAGATAATTGGACTGTTCCAACACTTTCGGTGGGCATTGTAGGTGCATAATTATTGTAACTGAACTGCAAACATGCGAAAAAACTAAAATCGATTTTTCTGGGCTTTATTCCCTTTGTCCATACTTCCACAGATGTTAGAATATCAGGAGCTTGCAGATAGAGACTACGTTGCAATTTCAAATAACATTGATTTGTACAAGAAGAAAAAGTCCTTTGGAAAAGCATCCTTTATTTTGCGTAAAAGTCTACAAACATGAAGGAATCTGCTTCTTTGCATACCTGAAAGCTGACTCTAAGTTGACAGGAGTTGCTTCAACCATTCTTGGTTGAAAAGGAACAACATTTGAGCCAAAACTAAAACATGAATGCATTTCTTGTTTTAAAAATGAAAAAAACCAAAACAAACTAAAAATAAATGTCATACGACCACTTAAAGACAACTAGGAAACGCATTAAATGGCCTTCTTTACATAGATCCCTCAACGTGAAACTCTTAGCAGACATAATGTCTTTCAGAATTTAAATTGAGACAAATAACGGAGATGTTAGTGAAGATAGTAGAGATGTAATGGTTGTAATAGTTGATGCATACCATATAATGTTGAATAGATCTTTGCTGGGTACTTGCTGCTCCAAAAGTCTGCGCATGTCATCATGGACACGGAGCATGTCGCCAGACATCCCCAATGACATGTCCACCAGAATGACAATTCTGAAATTAAAACAATATACTAACGCAAACAACAAACAACACTTCATTTACTTTGAATCCAATCAACATCTACACTACTTTTTTCTAAGGTTATCGTTCAATATCGTTCATAATTCATTGGGATATTTCCAACCCATTTCTAATGAAAATATTTCTAAAAGACGCAGCCGGAGTGGCAACTTATGACTCATTACAGATGCACCAACCAGCACCAAGTAAGACGGTCAACTAGTTATTCAACTCTTGACTCCCTGCTTATTCAAAGACGCAATAGAGGATACAAAATGGTTAAGTTTTGTCTCGTCTACGTAGCTACGGTACAGGCAAGTGAGTCACCAGCTGGTATGTTAAGAAATCTCCCACTACCTTTTCTCTACCAATGTCCCAAACGTATTGCGGCTTCCAGATGTTAACCATTCCATTCGTCGACGGTAGAGCTGAAATACGACATCCAAATGACGCTGAAAAGCAACGTTGATATTATTAGATAGAGAAGACAACTGAACAGATAAAGCTAGAAAAATAGCCATGATTTTCTATGAAGAAGATTTCGCATTGATCTCTCATCCTGTTATCGCAGTGAAAAAAACACAAGTGATGGACAAAGCTTGCCTATTCGCCCCATAGTACTAATAAAATATTGCTTCCCTCAACCATATTATTTCAAATGCGTTAAATTTTTTGGTATTTTTCTAGCTTTAGAGAAATGACCTTGTTTTAATACTCGTCTATTGATTGCGTTGGAGAGAGCTGGCGGTAAAATATGTAAATAACTAAAATCCAGGCTTTTAACCCTTTTAACCCCTTTTAGGCTGCGTTTACACGATGTCTCTGGAACCGTTTTTTTCTATCCATTCACGCATGACGAACTGCCTTCAGTCGAATTTCCTCCAGTCGAATTTCCTCTTGCCTTATTTCTAAGCGAGAACCGTTCTGGGTGTTCAACCGAGAATTTTTCAGTACGGTTCTATACGGTACCGTCTTTCTAGGTGGACCCGTTTGGGTACGGCTAGCGGTTCTGTTTGGAACAGTTCCATCAGTTCCCGGTTAAATGCAAGGCCTATCTGTACTTATTTGAGTATGGTTCTTTTTGTAGCCAGGCAGTGTAAACACAGCCTTAATCAGTTACTGACTGGTATTTTCAGTACACAAACGGGAGCTTTTAAGCGTTGTACAACTTCAACTGAGATGTTCAAACAGTTTAAAGGGCAAGGCTTCAAGAATGAAGAAAATATTCATAGTCTTGACGCATACTTTATAGTTTGATAAGGTGACTGGATCGACGTGGACATTTTTAGTGCTGCCATCGTGCCATTGCAACTGGACCATACTCTGTGAATCAAGGAGAAACAGTAGAATAAAAAGTATATCAGCACTTTATGGATTCTGTATTCAGCATTTGATCTTAAAACACGCAATAAACATTAATTCTATGAAAATAAATTTATGCCTAAAGTGAACAGTGTTGAAAACAAGAAGACTTGATATTTTTGACAAAATTACGAAGACTTGATATTTTTTGACAAACTTATGATGAAAAGAACTGAAATAGGAATTGAACTAAAATTGACTTACCCTGTGATGTACCTGGGATATGACACTTCTGTTTATTGACGAAACATAGCCATTGACGTAATTAAACGCATTTGGAGCCATAACTTGGTACAGAGTGAGGCCTTTGGCTGTAAAAGAAAAGAGGATCCCATGAAACGAAAAGAAGGGCCTAGATTGCCACTATTCAGCTACTTTCGATGAGTCAAAAGGGTGTGGTGGAACAAGACCTGTACATGGTTGCTAATGTGACAAAATGGCTTCATCTTTTTATCCACAGTGGTGGGCATAAACAACCACAACTACAGACATTTTGTAGCAGACCTTAGACTTGGCTAAAAGCTAAGAGTATCATCAAGAGCTTGTCTAGGCGATGCTTGGTATCAGCGATGCCATAAATCTTGTTCAAGCCATAAAAAACTTTGACACGACTGAGTCAAAGCTGAACATCACACACGCAAATGGAATTTTCGACCATCGTGCTTTTGTGGCACTGCTAAGATGAAAAATAGATCCTTTCCTTCTGATTTTAAAAGCGTTGAAATCAGTAATGCATAACATGGTTACCTTTCAGGCTATGTTCAT
The DNA here is from genome assembly GCA_003864495.1 of Nemopilema nomurai. NCBI lineage: Eukaryota > Metazoa > Cnidaria > Scyphozoa > Rhizostomeae > Rhizostomatidae > Nemopilema > Nemopilema nomurai. The sequence continues at coordinate 1,383,902 of ML133420.1, forward strand.
TGAGCCATTCTTTGGAGGTTCGAACTGGGAAAGACGGCTGCTCAACCACTAAAGGAGTTGTGTTGCCTTTGTAACTGCAAATAGAGAGGGTGGTTTATAATGAAAAATATCTAATTCCTATAAGGAAAAATACCTACCACATGCTTGGAAAGATGAAAGAGAAAAAGGGAATTTCAACAGGTTGAAAGGGATTTAGGAACTTACAGTTGTACTTGTTTCCCATGCTTGATAACTTCGATTTCCAGACAGGGCTGAAGAGTGAATATAAAAGTTCGTGACATGTGTCAATATAAAAGCCACTATAGAGACTGTACAATAACATAATCTACCAAACAGCGTTTTGAAATGACGTTCATAAGGGCAGAAAGGTACTGAAAAGAACTTTAAACCAGCATCAACAATTACTAGTCGGATATGTAACAGAAAAAAGGTTAGCAAGCACAGGAAATGATTTCATTCTGCTGCAAATGCTTGTAGGCATGTGGAAGGACAATTTCCAGTAAGTGCAACAAGAATAGCTTCATACCTGGTCTGCAATTGAAATGAAGCGGCCTTCGACCACCCCGCCTGCTCTCATGTCTGAGATTTGAGATAAAACATGGACGGTCCTATGGAACAAGAATACGTTCTATCAGGTCATTACAATAGAAACCTGTAAACTCTGGCAAGATCGTGGACCATTTAATTGGGAGTGGTTTCTTTTCATTGGGAGTTTACTTTCGAATACAAAATAGCTTCAAGGTGAATCCCAAAAGCATGACTAGGGATGGTAAACATAATCTGTAAGGCTATTTCGTTCGCATATAAGCACTTTTCATATCAAAGAATTTCACAAAGTAGGGCGCCGAAGAAAAATACAGACGTTAATTCTTTGAAATTACAATTGAAATACAATTTACTTCGGAACAAGGTTATTTTCAAAGCTATCCTAAAACTAATTTAGAAATTAGTTGCAAAAATAACATTGGGAAAACTTATGAAAACTTTTTTGGCACAACCCTATAGATGTTGGTCAGTTCTTGAGCAAGTCATCACAAGGATTTAAACACCTACTTTCGAATTTCTTGCGACAACATTTGCAGATCTGTCCCAGACATAATGTCAGCCTACAAGAAAAGTTAACACGTTGAAGGAGTCAGTTTAGGATGATCTAGAAATACAACATAGCTTTAATTGCATAGATCATTACGCTCTGGATAAAGGAAACAGTAAATATCCGCAAGACATTCATAAAGAAAGATGACCAAAAGAAAAGATGGAAAACAACTCAACTGAAAGCGTTTACCTCGCTGGTAGCTGAATAGCAATGATAACGTCCTTTAGATACACTTGCAAGCTCATCTAGGAACATCTACAAAAAATCAAGGCTTCGTCAAAATAAGTGTGACACAAAAGAAATAGAAAAGTTCTAGTTTCAAAGCAACATGACAATACACCAATAGCGATGCTGTGTTTGACAACCTCCATCGAGTCATCTTCTTGGATAATTTTATAATATTACTGTGACGTATGATAACGAAAGTGTCAATTGCCGTGACAAGAAATGGTAAGGGAATTCGGTTCCAGAATACCAGGGTCATAAACTACTAGAATGCAGGTAGAAAGGAAGATAAATTGTGATTAAACGAAAAATCGGACAAATTTCCAATTAGTATTCAAAATTCTAATTAATTCTTTTTCCTTCCAATAAAAGATATATTCAAAGAGACTGGTGATAATAGACGCATCTACAATATAGTCTCAGAAGACTGAAGTTAAGACAATTAGTTCTTAGTACTCAAAGCTTGTCAAATCGTGGTATTTGCAGCGTAGAATCCTCTCCCTGATATATTACTTAAAATAAAAAGCCTACACCATATAATAAATTATTTGAAATGGAGGTCATTCTTATGAAAAGTTAGTTTTGATACCTTGATAGAAGATGCGAATACTCACATTTGTCGCGGAAATACTGCAGTTGTACGCGACTGTGTGGAAAGGCATTGATCTTCCGACAATGGATTCGTCAACATAATCAATGATTGTTTGGGGGTTTTGATCAGGACTGGAATAGAACAAAGTATGAAAAGAGTTTTTTAATGCTCCGTATTGAAATGCAACGAAGAATGAAAATTAACAGAGTTTTTAAAGTTTGGCAGTAAAATGCAACCTAAATGCAGAATCATCAATTCAATTTTATAAGCAAAGACAAAATACATCAAACACTTGCATGTTAATTATGTGTATATTCGGTCATTGCACCGAAATTTGTGAGGTTTGTTTATTATCGGATAACACTTTCCCAACGGAGTTCATACATCGCCCGACTTTACCTTATGGGCATTTCTGCAAATCCCACTAGCAATATACTTTCTTCGGAAGAAAACAAAGAGGAAGTGCCTCTGGGGAGATGATGAATTTTTACGAAATAGACAAGCTTAGACCAAACGGGTGCTTACCAGTTTCCCAATATGAGGATGATGCTGTCGATGTCACTTCTTTTGACTACTTTACGGACTGCTGACATCACATTGCAACCCCCGTCCGGTTGTAAGCAGTCAATCCAGTGGTTTACTTCGTCAATTCTACAAAACGTTAAGTCACAGGGTGATGACGAGAAACAACTTCTACAAAAGTATGTTAAAAGCGCTAAATTTTGACTGAATACAAACTGTGTCAAAATATCAAAACTCTCAAAATTCTGTCTAAATGGAACCCTTAAATTAAAATCTGACTTTCTTCATAATATATAAACTTCAAAAGGAAAGTTACCCATAGATAATATTGACACCAACTTCTGAAATGCAGAAACCAAAATAAAAACAAAAAAGCCACGGAAAAGCTAAGAAGAAGTCAAACAATTTTTACGTAATTTATGATTCGAAAAAGGATCACTCGAATGGAGGAGGCATATCAAAGAGACACGTAATAAATGTTCCGGGGTAAACAAGTTTGGTTTCTGAGTCTTGAAAATGTGAAATGTTTTTCTCAAAACATTCCCTCGCCACATGATATAAACTATAAATACTTACATGCGACAATTGACGTCTCTTGCATCGCTCCACAATGGCTGCACGTCAGTTGCGAAGGAGCAGACGAAAAGTTTCTCCTTTCTCGCCAACTGTTCACCAACCAGTTGCTGAAAATTGGAAAACATTTAACATGTTTGATCTTAGAATCTGATTCAATACGATCAACATTCTGTGAATTTAATCTCAGGTTTTTTGGTTAAACTATGAAGTACTAATAAGAAATATCTATAATCGACAGATAGGTAACGTCTTCAACTCATTGGAAACATCCAGCAAAAGTTGTTCATCGGTAAAGAGGAATGACTTTAGAAGTGGGATATTTCAGGCGAATAATTAAAGGAAAATAAAGTGCGGGAAAAGTACACAAAAAGAAGAGGAGACTTTAATACTTAATAAGAAAGAAGGCTCCATCTGTAATCAATCGATTGATTTAGTCTTTTAATGCAACAAATTTGTGTACAATCATCATTGTTAAATGACCAGTTACAGTAGGAAAGAAAGAAGAAAGCATTAAATCTATTAAGCCTTGCCTTTAAAGATTCCTGTATCAACGCTAGCCTTCCAAACCCGGTATTCGTGTCAGATACATCAAGTAATATGCATGGCCTACTTCCCGTTAGTAATCCGAATGCCTGAAATTCAATTGAAACGTTTATACGAGAAACAAAAAAACAACTGGAAAATCATTTTTCAAATTCAGAACGGTTTATGAGAAAGTTATCTAGAAACTCACGCGTCGGCTGTCCCTCAAAAGCCATCTAATTCTTTCTTGACAGATTGTCAAGAACCTGAAAAATATTATAGAGCAAATAACTAAAATAATCTGCAATCAATTCATGAAATGATAGATTCGTTTGAGGGAACAAAGAATTCATTAAGCAGTAGGGTTTTGCTTGCGGCAGATGTAGGAAGCATTATACGGGACAAGAGTGAAAGCGGGCTGGCCTATACGGATGGGTGACACGCAAGCAGCAATGTGATGTCACGCGACTTCGAATACTGGAATCTATTACGTTGCAGCTGCCGATCCAATGAAAGCAAAACAACCTTGCGGCGGTGCTATGAAATGCCATGTTTATGGTGAAGCGAAACCATTCCACTCGGTTATCTACTTAGTAAACTCACTTTCACTAACGAATCAAATACCTTTTCAGCTTGGAGTCGAATTCGTTTAGGACAGAATTATAGAACTTTAGGTGTTGACCAATTCTAGTAGGATCCTGGCTCTCTGATGCTGGGGGCCTAAAATTGACCAAGAAAGAAAATATCAGATGCAGATGAAACAGTCGTGGCTTGGTACAAAATACATACAGATGCATCGCTCAGGCATGGAACAAAGAGCTGACTTTTCAGGCTTTTTAGTTTCAAAAACAGAATCCATCAATGAATGCAACAGAGCTTCACTGTCGGGTATCAAGATAGGAAGTCCTACTTGGCCTAGCAAAACTGAACAGATAAGAATAATTGGTTATGACAAGGCATCAAATGCAGTGAATGACTTTCCACCATTCGCAATATCCTGCCTTTGTTTTGCAGTTACGTTTTGTGGTGCAACTGGTAAAAACACTACCAATGTTACTAACAGTGAATTCTAAGAACGGGACATACTTCACTGGAATTCCTTCTTTGAGGATATCTTCAATCGTCAGATTGAGAGCAGCAAGGCTGTGGTTTGTGAGCCATGTTCTTGAACTCTGGCCTTCAGCTCTTGCAACTTCGATGTCTTTTACGAGCTGAAAGATAAAGGAGAAACTTCAAAAAAATAGAAATAAAAAAAGCAAACCTCTGATGGAAGCAAACCTCTTTTTGATGCAAAAAAATAAAGCAACCTCATGGATGCAGGTATCGTTTTGAAAGAAATCTAGTTTCAGTCTTCGTTGGTTTTCTGAATTTTTTCACTCTCGACAGGACAAAAAACAAATGAGGAACAAGTGAAATAAGCATAGAGATCGAAAAGACGTCAAAATATGCTAAAATTCTACAGTTAAGACATTGCAAATATTGCACATAAATATTGCACATATGACTAAAATGCTGAAATATTCGGTAGTTCACGCTCTTTAGGGCAAAATAACTTGAGAAATTGAACGACCACAAGGCTTCGTTGGTGGCGACAAAATCAACTTGATACACGCAAAGATAAACATGCAAAATTGCTACAGGCAAATACAGGCAAATACAGGCAAATACAGGCAACGACGTATAGCCAGCCAGAACATTTAAATATCAACACAGCCGAGAAATGCACGGACACAAACTGTAATACGACAATAATTACGGGATAATTCACATGCAAACATGATAATACAAACATATCATATCTAGATGTTCAACTTGTTCGTCAATCAATTATCATTTCTTGAGAGAATACATGCAATAAACAATGATGCTAAAATGAGTTATAAAAACCAACTTTTTGAAAATATTCGTCTTTGTCTGTATTGAAATAGTCATTGTCCTTTAATAACCCGGCCTGCTTTAACCGTTCTGCAAGCATCTTGCAGGTTAGACGTAATTTCTGAAGTTGTAGCGCCGTATGACCTAAGATTTTGCCTAGGCCTAGTTGTTTTCAAAAGCGAAAACCTGGCATGGTAACCCAAAACAACAGGTTTTTGTATTAATGAATGATTTCAGAAAAACCGCCGAATCACATTGGTATAGAAGCGATCTTGCACCTGTTGGGGTTATTAAGCATGAAGCCTTGTACGGAAAACATGGGATTGGAGGATTTATGCACTGATTAAATGGAGCGAAAACTTCAAACTTCAAATGAAGACGATTTGGTATTTGAACAAGAAACGTTAGCTGAATGAATTGGCTATCTTGAATTTCAAATGGAATGAGGTTTACTTTTCTATCAACACGTTATGATAGCGAGATAATACTGACTGATAAGACAAAATCAAAATCAGAGCTCCGCAAAGAGCTAGGAAGCATACCATTGTTTGCGGGGATAAGATAGTAAAATGATATATCATATTAGAAGAATTTCCCGTCTACAACATTATCTATCACTTGCTACTATTATACATCAATATGGACAAAAATCAGATTGTAGTAAACTAACATTATTTAAAGTTGCACTTATGTTAAGTGTCTTGAGAAAACAAATTTAACTAACTCAATGTTGAGTCAAAACCTCCTGTAACAAGAGCTGATGGTTGCTTGGTTAAATGCTACATGCAGATGTCTCACCTGTAATTCGAAATTTTGTCTTATAGAGGTAACAAGGAGGTCCCCTTGTGGAGAAGTTGAAGAATTCACTGCATGTTCCCTATTCCACTCAGGATTATAAAGAGTTTTACTTTTATTTGCAGTGCTAGAAGGAAAAGAAAAAGAATCTTCAAGAGCTTGGTATGATATCATTGCAGCTTTATTCACCTTTTTTCAAATAATACATAAAATTTGATTAGGCACAGAAAAACAAACCATCATTTTACAAACTTTTTGCTCTTAAACTGCCTTAGACACCAATTCTGTGTTGCTGCACCTTTGACATTTTCAAAAATGCTACACTAAAATGTTATGTTCCCAGGTTATTTGATGGTTTAAGTTCAAGTGAAAACTTGGGGAACAAAAAGTAATTTGATCTGTCCAACATAAATAAAATTTAATAAAGTATAATTTTTCATTTATTACAAGCCTTATAAAATATAGAGTGACATCATAACTTTGAAGTATTTCAATGAATTTGCTAACTGGAAGATGTCTGGGGCACTTGATAAAATACCAAAATAGGTGAACTCAATCAAGTTAGGCTACACTAGCATTCTCTAGCTGTAAGATGTACTTCAGAGCTGGTTTGTGATTGAGACTCACTATAGAAATACTTACACTTTCGTTTTTCGATGATGTCTCTCTCCACTGGGAACATTTATGTCTGAATGTGTGATACTCCAAGACTTCTTTTTCCCATCACTAGAAATTCAATACCGAAATCATAAAAACAAAACTTGGTTAAAAAGCAATAACAATTCCTGAAGCTACAACTAATTCTTTTCATCAAAGCACAAGTTATTTTCCAACCATGCTTTATAAAAAGTTTACTCCAGTCATACTTAACAAGGATCACTTTGATTACATTTTTAAAGTGACTTATTTAGCCTGTATGACAATATGCATTTGACCTTGTGATCTGTGAAAAACTTACAGGAACCACTTCCAAAAACTTGCCCAATCAAAACAACATATATGCATAAATGGCATTCAACATCTAAAGGTTCCTTTATCAAACAATCAACTTTGCTTGGAGGAAAAACTAGCCATCAATAACTCCACAAATTCTTCAATTTAAACAGCCAAAATCATAAAAAGGAATTTCAAACAATGCACAATAGGCCTCTAATCAAGAATTATAAGACTTGCAACTCCTGGTGCCACAATTGGAAAGCCTTTCTTTTTCTAAATCACCACAACTTAGATAATCCATTGGAAACACAAGCATTGCAAGACCCTGGGAGTAGTGTCACCTCCAGTGCATACATAGGGAGGCTAGCTTTTTATAGTTGCCTCAGGACTGTAAGAGACACATTGTATCAGAGCATGTATACAGCTCTGCCTATATAACATTCATTATTTGATGATAGACGACAAACAATAAACAGTATAGCTCCAAATTCAGATAAACAATCTTGTGTAACAAGGCCCTCAATTTCTTAGGTTTTAATATCATGTCATTTGCTGACTAACCAGTAAATAAGCAAATATTTTAATTTGTTTGTTCGATCTGGCTGTGAAATATTACAACAAAATCATTATTATATATTACAAAGTGGAACAAGTACATTCACCCTCCACTTGTATCACAGCAAAAGTTACTAGGTATTAACAAGCTTTATTAAACTCTGAAAACAGGTTGGACTGATATAGAATTGCAAATACATATTAAAAGCATCAACTGCTTTTTCTGGTCTTCAGGGGTATCAGAACCCAAAATATCAATTTGTCAATCTCTGACCCCAAAAGGCAAACATGAACACTTCTGTTGAAATTGTACTATGTGGACTGGTACCCCTGAGTTGCAAGTGTATTGCCCTTTATGTCTAATGCAGTTTCCTGCAAAATACTAATTAGAACACATTCGTTCAGCCAGAAATTTTTTTCAAAAGAGCAACAGATGCTTCAGCAATGTTAAAAAAACCTTTAAATTTTCTTTTAATACTTCCCCTTTCCCTTAGTTACCTTAAGATTCTTGTTGTCGGCATTTAGCCTGACACTCCTCAGAGTATGCAGATGTCAGAAAATGACAAAAAGCTGATATAATAAGTTACCAGAACTTGATTTAAAACACTAGATGGCTGTAAGACGAGGACATAATTGGCTGTAAATGACCAATCAACATCCTTGAAAATTACCAATTCAAGTACTCAAGTACGCAAACACTTTAACAATTTTTCTGCTATTTCTTGCTATTGTGAAGTTTTACATCAGGAAAAGAAGTATTTTGTTGATAAAAAGTTTCTTTGCATGAAATTACAATAGAATATGTTGTCACCCATTTACAAGATTACACAAGATTAAATCAGTGTTGTTTCAAGAAACATATGCAGCTGAGAAATATTCATCTACCTAGTTTGATGGACCTTGTGTCATCATAGTTTTATGGATTTTCTTTATTTGCATTTCAGATAATTCAAGAATCATTTTGCGTTTTATTCTTTTAAGGCCTTAAAAAATGTTTTACCAGCAAACTTATTTACTTAGTGTGAGTTATTTTATAGGAATATGTCAAAAACATTGTACACTGTTCATTCACAGATTCTGTACACTCTTGTACAATTGTGAGTTGCCATGATTGTTGGTGGTTCTTGAGTGAAAGGGCTCAAAAGAGTTATTTAAGCCTTATCATTCTTGAGTGAAATCTCAAAGGTAGATGCACATTTAGAGCGTCATATCTGAGTCTATGCAAATGTCTCCTATCATCCAGAGAAATTTTCAAGCTAATGTTCACATCCTTTGGTAGTATCTAGTTGACACCCATAATGAAGTTTATACTGCAGTAAACACAAACAGGCCTAACTAAAGCGAGGCTATGTGGGTCCGCAATTTAGAATGCGACATTCGTTTAGACATTCGAGTAGACATTCGCGTTCTCGTTTACACATTCGGAGAATTTTGGCTCGGTGTAGCAAAACTAGTCTTGTGATAGAATAACCATTTACAGAAAAGTAAAACCACACTATTGAGCCTTGTTTGAGTTGCTGTGAAATCTGAGGAAAGTCGCTCGGTTTTCAGAACACACCTCGAATGTGACAGAGGAATCACTTAGGCCCAAAAATAGACATTCGCAAAACTTGACGCACATTCGAAGCAAAAAGTCTTTCTCCAGAGAAACAACGCAATGTAAGTGAAACCTCTAGAGAAAACATATCGATAAATTATTAAGCCATACTCACCTGAAATATTTTTTAATTTACCAAAAAATTTCCAGAGAAATAAATCAAAATCGACACACCACTCCGCGTACACATTCGAAGAGAAAAACAGTCCAAAATTCGGCTTTTTGTACTCGAATAACTTTTACAAATGTTAGCGGAATTGGCTGAAACTTCACAAAACACCTTGCAATAACCTACTACAGATGTTTCTCGAGGTTATTTGTACCTCTGACATTCTGGGGGTAAAGTTGAGAATTTGACCCCCATACTGAAGCCTTATAAAAAGGCAAAAATGTGTCGTTGTACTCGAATAAGTTTTGCAAATAGGAGTGGAATTGGCTGAAACTTCACAAAACACCTTGCAATAACCTACTACAGATGTTTCTCGAGGTTATTTGTACCTCTGACATTCTGGGGTAAAGTTGAGAATTTCACCCCCATACTGAAGCCTTATAAAAAGGCAAAAATGTGTCGTTGTACTCGAATACGTTTTGCAAATAGGAGTGGAATTGGCTGAAACTTCACAAAACACCTTGCAATAACCTACTACAGATGTTTCTCGAGGTTATTTGTACCTCTGACATTCTGGGGTAAAGTTGAGAATTTGACCCCCATACTGAAGCCTTATAAAAAGGCAAAAATGTGTCGTTGTACTCGAATAAGTTTTGCAAATAGGAGTGGAATTGGCTGAAACTTCACAAAACACCTTGCAATAACCTACTACAGATGTTTCTCGAGGTTATTTGTACCTCTGACATTCTGGGGTAAAGTTGAGAATTTGACCCCCATACTGAAGCCTTATAAAAAGGCAAAAATGTGTCGTTGTACTCGAATAAGTTTTGCAAATGTGAGTGGAATTGGCTGAAACTTCACAAAACACTCTTGCAATAACCTACTACAGATGTTTCTCGAGGTTATTTGTACCTCTGACATTCTGGGGTAAAGTTGAGAATTTGACCCCCATACTGAAGCCTTATAAAAAGGCAAAAATGTGTCGTTGTACTCGAATAAGTTTTGCAAATAGGAGTGGAATTGGCTGAAACTTCACAAAACACATTGCAATAACCTACTACAGATGTTTCTTGAGGTTATTTGTACCTCTGACATTCTGGGGTAAAGTTGAGAATTTGACCCCCATACTGAAGCCTTATAAAAAGGCAAAAATGTGTGTTGTACTCGAATAAGTTTTGCAAATGGAGTGGAATTGGCTGAAACTTCACAAAACATCTTGCAATAACCTACTACAGATGTTTCTCGAGGTTATTTGTACCTCTGACATTCTGGGGTAAAGTTGAGAATTTGACCCCCATACTGAAGCCTTATAAAAAGGCAAAAAAGTGTCGTTGTACTCGAATAAGTTTTGCAAATAGGAGTGGAATTGGCTGAAACTTCACAAAACATCTTGCAATAACCTACTACAGATGTTTCTCGAGGTTATTTGTACCTCTGACATTCTGGGGTAAAGTTGAGAATTTGACCCCCATACTGAAGCCTTATAAAAAGGCAAAAATGTGTCGTTGTACTCGAATAAGTTTTGCAAATGTGAGCAGAATTGGCTGAAACTTCACAAAACATCTTGCAATAACTTACTACAAATGTTTCTCGAGGTTGTTTGTACCCTTCTGGGGTAAAGGCAAATATGCCTTATAAAAAGGCAAAAATGTGTTGTTACTTCAAACACATTAAACACACTTTTATTGTGGCTACCATTTCCTCTTTTTTCCCACATTAACGAGCATAAACAAATTGATTTCATTCGTTAGTACTTTCTAGCAACACGTGGAACTGATATACCGTTCAGTCAGCTTACATTTGGGTATTTCAATTGATGATACTAGTTTACATTTTTTTCACCTTAGAAAATTTTCTAAGTCATTACTACTGAAGGTTTATATTTCGAATATAATTGAGTATTTCGAATATAATCAAATTTCTTTCATTGGATATTAGCAAAGACGAAATATTCTGAGCTGAAAGTTTGTTGGCTTATGTAGTGCTAAATTTCTTTATAGATTTTTCTTCTAAATAAAATGAGTGCGCGGGAAGCTTAGTAGAGACGTTAATAATAATAGATGTTAATAATAGAGACTTAATAAAGGCTTCGTTATAATATTGGAGTTCATCGCGGATTCTTACAAATGACTTACAAACGTCTGTCAGACATGATTCCCGCTAGTAGCGGCGCCACAGGGGGGGGGCTGGGGGCGTGTCACTGGGGGGACCCACCATTCGTCTAAATTCGAGGAGAAAACGATTGGGGGGGGGGGGAGGTTGAGATCTTTGTGAACTTTATGTTTTAGAAACTGCCAATTTAGATTAAGCAAAATTTTTTGATGAAGAAATTGTTAAAAAACACCGATATTTCTTCCAAGATATCTTTTATTGAATACCGTCATACTGAAACAGAATGATGTGCCCATGCAATGGACCAGGTGGTGAATCAGATTTGGGATGCTTCAGACGAGAGCTCTACTTTCCATTTTCGGATAAAATGCTGAGTGAAAACGACAAGCTCTTTCCTGACCAAGCATATGAAACGATGTCACATGCAGCGGCTTCTGATGTAAGCAGTCTCTGTCCAATAAATTTGTCAAAAATGGAGGCAATAGCAAAATTTGATAAACTTGATAGCAATCGACTGGCAGCAATTTCTCCTTTTTTTGTAAAAGTAAATGTCATAAAATAAAAAATAAAGGCTGTTTATTCTGAGAATAAAAGGATTTTGACAGCCGGGCTACTCTTTAATGTAGACAAGCAATTGAAAAGCTACCTGCGATCACGGACAAAAAGTGTTCAGACTTTTCAATGAAAGCTTATATTTTCACTTTCCTTTCAAAAAAACTTTTCCCTGCCTTGGTAAACCAGAAGACCTTCGTTTAGCAGCATTTTCTGATGCATCTTATGCAAACCTAGTTGATGGGGTCTCAAGTGGAGAAGGATTTATTGTTTAACTTGTTGGTGCTAATGGGAGATGCTGCCCTATTGTATGGTGTTCGAAGCGGATCCGCAGAGTAGTGAAGAGTACCTTAGCTGCAGAGACTCTAGCGTTAGTGGATTGTTTGGACACTGCTCTTTACCTTGCATCATTATCAAGGAAGTCTAGAGTCTCAAGTGCCTCCCAATTGACTGCTATATCGACAACAAGTCACTTTATGAAAATTTATTATCAACAAAGCTTGTTGCTGAAAAGTGTCTACGTATCGATATTGCATCAGTCAAGCAAATGATGGATAGAGAGAGGTGAATTACATTAACTGGATAACTGCAGATAAGCAGTTAGCTGATAGTCTAACAAAGCGCGGGGCATCAGTAAAAGCTTTGGTAGACGTTATCAAAAATGGACACTTCAGCGAACTTTCTTGGTTATTCAGCTTTTAGACCTTAAGTTCTAAAACCTTTTGTTCATTATAATAGTTGCAATATTTGCTTACTGTTTTGTTTACTTTCAACCTATACTCATGTATTGTTTTGTAAACGGTATTTCATGTTAGTAGCCTCGTATAGAATAGGTGTTGGCGAGGAAGAGTGCCTAAGTGAAAACACGTGTGTTTCGTTATGGTGTAATCTTTTCATTCCCCTCCCCCAATTCAATGTTGAATGCATGATTTTGAAGGAGAAATGAAAGAACAACAAATGCACCATTGATTCGGGGAAAAGGGGATTCGAATTTATAGGGGCAACATAAAGTAGAAAGCAGAAATTGCATTTTGTCTCAACAATTTTGTCAGGGCCCTTGGTCTGGTACCCAGGGTATTGAAAACATGGTCATTTCCATAGGTAAAAGGGTTTTCAAATCATTGGAAAGGGCGTCTCCTACTTATAAAAGGATGTTTCCTGTCATGAAAAGGGCGGAGTCCTAAGAAATTTCGGGGCTCCGCCCAATGAGGCCGTTTTGCCTTTTCATAGGGCTTCAGTATGGGGGTCAAATTCTCAACTTTACCCCCAGAATGTCAGAGGTACAAATAACCTCGAGAAACATCTGTAGTAGGTTATTGCAAGGTGTTTTGTGAAGTTTCAGCCAATTCCACTCCTATTTGCAAAACTTATTCGAGTACAACGACACATTTTTGCCTTTTTATAAGGCTTCAGTATGGGGGTCAAATTCTCAACTTTACCCCAGAATGTCAGAGGTACAAATAACCTCGAGAAACATCTGTAGTAGGTTATTGCAAGGTGTTTTGTGAAGTTTCAGCCAATTCCACTCCTATTTGCAAAACTTATTCGAGTACAACGACACATTTTTGCCTTTTTATAAGGCTTCAGTATGGGGGTCAAATTCTCAACTTTACCCCAGAATGTCAGAGGTACAAATAACCTCGAGAAACATCTGTAGTAGGTTATTGCAAGATGTTTTGTGAAGTTTCAGCCAATTCCACTCCTATTTGCAAAACTTATTCGAGTACAACCACACTTTTTTGCCTTTTTAAGCCTTCAGTATGGGGGTCAAATTCTCAACTTTACCCCAGAATGTCAGAGGTACAAATAACCTCGAGAAACATCTGTAGTAGGTTAATGCAAGATGTTTTGTGAAGTTTCAGCCAATTCCGCTCACATTTGCAAAACTTATTCGAGTACAACGACACATTTTTGCCTTTTTATAAGGCTTCAGTATGGGGGTCAAATTCTCAACTTTACCCCAGAATGTCAGAGGTACAAATAACCTCGAGAAACATCTGTAGTAGGTTATTGCAAGGTGTTTTGTGAAGTTTCAGCCAATTCCGCTAACATTTGTAAAAGTTATTCGAGTACAAAAAGCCGAATTTTGGACTGTTTTTCTCTTCGAATGTGTACGCGGAGTGGTGTGTCGATTTTGATTTATTTCTCTGGAAATTGTTTGGTAAATTAAAAAATATTTCAGGTGAGTATGGCTTAATAATTTATCGATATGTTTTCTCTAGAGGTTTCACTTACATTGCGTTGTTTCTCTGGAGAAAGACTTTTTGCTTCGAATGTGCGTCAAGTTTTGCGAATGTCTATTTTTGGGCCTAAGTGATTCCTCTGTCACATTCGAGGTGTGTTCTGAAAACCGAGCGCCTTTCCTCAGATTTCACAGCAACTCAAACAAGGCTCAATAGTGTGGTTTTACTTTTCTGTAAATGGTTATTCTATCACAAGACTAGTTTTGCTACACCGAGCCAAAATTCTCCGAATGTGTAAACGAGAACGCGAATGTCTACTCGAATGTCTAAACGAATGTCGCATTCTAAATTGCGGACCGGCTATGTGACCATTGATAATATATACAAACCTTCTCTTGAGTGACCCATCTCTCTTTTCGGTTTTGTCATACACCATTTTCTAAGATGCGAGTCTCTAATTGCAATGACATGTATTGAAACTGTTCCTTCATTACGACCATAACGTGTTAATTATATTTGCAATCATTCCGTTTCTAACGACGTCTCCATGGGAAGCTCCTTCGCACATGCCAGCGATGTAGGAGCCGCATAGCAAACACAAGAGAAGACATTGACTGAATCTAAATACAAAGTGCTGTTAACAATCTTTCTTTTCTTTGCTTTATTACCGTTCCTTTTGTCACCACTATGTACTTTGTCTAAAGCACCTCCCCCTGCTCATAAGCATGTCTCATCCTTGCGTATCCCAAGATATGCCATGCTTTTCAAACGTCTCCTTCCTATTTCATCGTGCTTTTATTTTAATTATGCAAGAAAAGCGTAATTCTTACCAATTTACATCATCAATTAGGGCCTCAAACCTTCAGTTCCACCCAACTCTTCCTCCCCTTCTTTATTCTAACCCCTGATCATAACCCTACCCCCTCCGATTATTCGGTAAACCAGAATGCCCAAGGGAGGCCAGAATCAGGACACAAGGAAGTCTTCTAGTGCGCATGCTCCACTGTTGACGCCCAGTGCTTCCTTGTCGTGTTGACTGACCAGAGTCCGCGACAGTAACTTCTTTAAAACGACGTTTTTGTGATCACAAAACTCTGCTAAAATGCCTGGAAAGGACATCTTTGAGTTGGTTCAATGTCCAGTTACCTGTCATGCATTTAATCATGATAGATCCCGTGAGTATACCGAGTTTTCATACATGGCGTTGGTTTAGGCCCTAGTTAGTCCTTGGTGAATTTCCTCGAGTATTATTCTGAAAGCTGTAACTACGACCGCAGAAAGCTTCCAAAGTTAGGAGAGAATTACTCATTCTCACAAATTTAAAGCTACGAGACCTTTGGTCATCAGATTCTAAGATATATCTCGCATAATTTGCACAAAAATCACCTTGGTTTTATGGTGCAGAGAGAAGGCTGGAAAGAGTTATTCAAGACTTGTTTCCGGGCTCTAGCCTCGACCAGCTAAAATTTGCTATATTGTATTTACCAAATCCCACATAATTATATATAAAACTATTGATTTCCCTCGTCAACTGATGATCAGTCCATTCGAGAATTGAAAGAGAAAATGGAAGCTAATACCAAAAATGCGTTCTCTAGGTAAAAAACTATTCATATGGTCACAAGGGGTTCTTGTTCGTTCCTTGCTTAGTGGCAGAGTTATTGAGTGTTGAAGTTGCAGGAACTTTACTTAAAGCATGAAAATGAAATTTTGCAAAGTTTTTATGAAATTTCATACATGAAAACTTTTGAAGGGATTCACAACAAGTCTTGGTAATGTTGAGATCGTATGTTTCAATCAACGCTTTCCACAGCATTAAATGTTATAGATTCTGGGACAGGGCCTACCAAAAATGTTTGGAGATTATATTGTATGACTCGCATGATGCTGTACTACTGACAGATGCAACAGGTTCACTCTCTGGGCATCACATGATGCTGTACTACTGAAATGTTTTCTGCTGGTTTATCATGAAATCATTTTTGTTTTCAAGGTGTTGCCATTTCTCCTAATGACCAGACAGTTGTAATTTTCAAGAAGGTTGGAAATAAGTGGGAAAAGGAAGCAGTTTTAGAAGAGGTTTGTAAAATGATTGATTGCATAATACACAAACATTGTTCCACCTGTGTCTGTAACTTTTCATCTCTTTTCATTTTGAGGAAAATTATTTGTTTGAACACAGCCATGCAATGCATACCCTTATGAAATTTGTAATTTGTATACTTTTTTAAGAAGCAACTCTTTTTTTCTAGCATCAGCAAACAGTAACCAGTGTTGACTGGGCACCAAACAGTAATCGGATTGTAAGCTGTGGTGTAGTAAGTGTACTTTTGCACTCCTTCTTTAACCTTACTTTTAGTTTGCAAAGCTACATAAACTAGAAACATAACATTTTCACTCTTTCTTGTAATCTAACTAGCTGGCAGTTTTTGTTTTATCAGCCAATTTTTAATAAAGTTATTATTCTTAGGAAAGGAAATTTCAAGTTAATTTTATACAAATGCATATCAGCATCTAAATAGCAGATGTGTTTAAACTGACATTGCCTTTAAATCACCAGGACAGAAATGCCTATGTATGGTCTGAACAAGATGGACAGTGGAAGCCTACGCTTGTGATTGTTAGGCTTAACAGAGCTGCAACTTTTGTCAAATGGTCTCCTAATGGTTTGTACACTTCCTATGTTTTATGATCGAGCATTTAATGAGTGATATATAGCAGACTACTATTCTTATTCGTATATTGTATATATCTATAAATTTTTAAAAGGCCTGCGGTAGCAGAACAGTGGTCATATAACTATCCAATGAAAGCTATTCATTTAGGTGGGTAAAGACAAATTCTAATAATTTGGCAAAATTGAGGAAGTTGACTAGTGCTTATTTTCAAAAATGGATGTTTTCAGAAAATTTTGAAAACTGTGTACAAAGAAATGCTTCATGGTACAGAATTTCACTATAGCAAGCAATAGCAGAAACAGTTTTTGTCATGTTCCTTGTTCTTATGACTTTTATCATGTTGAACATCCTCTCTAAATTTTTATCTCTCCTTTCCTTTGAATGCAAGGCTGTTAGATCCCCAATCTATTATTTAAATGTTTCTTTTTCTGTCAGTGTTCTATTTCAGGACTCAGTGTATTCCATTAGATGATTCTATCCACCTATTGAGCACTTTAAAAAACACTATTATTGTACTTCAGTTGCCATATCTTCAAAGCGTAGGTTTAAATGCCATAAATATGTGAATATTCATTCTTTCAAAAAATGGCCCCCATAAAGTGTGCAAACCTATCAAAGCTTCAAAGAATGAAGCAGTTTTCCAGAGTCAGCTCTGTGCAAAATTAGAAATGATATTAATAATAAATTGTGTTATAACCAAGTATTTTTTATCAGTAAATGGCTCTCCACCATCATGTGTCATTGTCATTCAATTTGTTTTGTTCAATTGCAAAATCCATGCCTGCTCAGTAGATCAACCAAATTGCCAGACACTTTTACATGCAAAACAACATGAACTTCTCTTTTTAATTCTAAGCGTTGGTTCATGCAAAATAATCATTTATATTCAGCTTTTTAGCTAATAAGCTATTCTTCTTTTTTACTTTCAGAGGACAAGTTTGCTGTAGCTAGCGGTGCAAGACTCATATCAGTGTGTTATTTCGAAAAAGAAAATGACTGGTAAATATAATAGATTATTCTGCTAAAGCTGTTTTTCTTTCATTGATTGCTGCGGAGAAAACATTTCTAATGTGCAACTCTGTGATTTGAAGGTGGGTCAGTAAGCATATCAAGAAGCCTATACGCTCCACCGTCCTTAGTTTGGACTGGCACCCCAATAATGTCCTTCTTGCTGCTGGTTCATCAGACTTCAAGGCAAGGGTTTTCTCTGCTTATATCAAGGAGATTGAAAGCAAGCCCACGGAGACAGTCTGGGGGAAGAAAATGCCATTTGGCAACTGCATGGTGGAGTACTCCAATGGTGGAGGTAAGGCAACAAAAAATAACAACCTTAATTTCATCATGCTTTATGCTTCACAATTGTGTATTTCCTCCTGTAGAATGATGAATTTGTTGTGTCTAGTTTTTGTTTTTTCTTTGATATGCCTTTAAATAAGAATGTCATCGACATACGCTCCATAGGTGGATGGGTGCACAGTGTAGCGTTTTCTCCATCCGGAAACAAACTCGCTTGGGTGGGGCATGATTCGAGCATCTCTTTTGTGGATGGTGAAAGAAAGGAAGTTGAAACTCTCCGAGGACAATTTCTTCCTTTCCTGTCTTGCTTGTGGATAACGGAAAATACCATCGTTGCTGCAGGTAATAACGTACAATCAACTTTCATACTCCATCATTTAATTGTAGAGAACACCATAACATCTGGCCAGTTTTAAAACTACCGTCTTTTATTTATTAGAAGAGTGTTGCATATTTTGAACCAATTATTTCTTCTTGCTTTTCTTCCATAAACTCTTTGTTTTTCGGCAAACATGCAAATCAATTTCACTGTGTAACAGACCCACATTTTTTTCTTAAATGACCAACGCACCTGACAGCAAATGCCAATTTCCGTCCATGACTGTAGAAATTCATGTCAAATTATTGTTTTAGGCCATGACTTCTTGCCTATGCTGTTTGTTGTGGGTTCAGATGGAAAGCTTTCTTTTATGGCCAAGTTGGATGCAGCCATTCAAAAGGAGGCAGAGACAATGAGTGCAATGGCGAAATTTCGCTCCATGGACAAGCACGCTCTTGGGACAGCTTCTTCTAAGTCGTCATCGACTCATGAGAATGCTATAAAGTAAGCTTATTAATCCTACATCGTCCTTTGACGTTTTTTTCTTATAAACAACACCCAGTGTATACTTAGCTCCAAGTAAATGCCGGCACAGCGTAACAAACAAGATAATACATATCAGGAGAGAACACTTAGAAATTAACCTAGTCCGCTTTGATTAAAAAAGCTGTTTGCTCGTCTAACTTTTAATTTTTATTATTGCATGAAAATTTGTGCATGCCATGAAAGTTTTGCGTAGCATTTGTTGATAGCCAAACAAACAATATTAATTGCTCAAGATGCAGTGGCTCCTGGTCCTTAGTGGTGTCTTCAGATAGTTGCAATTTCTTAACCTTAACCCAGCTGCATTTTTAATCCCAATGATTCTTCTTTAGACAACTCTGTTTTTACGGTGGCCCGAGGGAGAACGTGGAGCAGATTTCGTCCTGCGGGATGGACGGAAGAGTTGTCGTATGGCACCTGAAGGTATGAACTTTGACCCTTTGTCTGACCTTTGAGTTCCAGTGAGAGGCCAAATTTGTGCACAGGCAAATTGAATGTACACTATTTTTATAAGCATACGGGTAAATTGGGCTTTAGCTCAATATGTCTAAGATTTTCCCAATTTGAGCCCGAAATTATGCTTGGAATATGCTTCACAAAGCTCATTTCACAGTCTGATATCCTGTTTTATATGAGCATGTTGTTTCCTATCACCTAACTTCCTTCTGTGTGCGATAATATTTTTTACACTTGATTTCGGAAGAAATGGAAGTGAGGGAAAAATCCTGAGGCTGGGAAATATTCTTAGTATATGCTTGGCTTGAGTATGCTTTTAAGAAATAGAGTATATCATGAATGCGTTTGTTGCCGCAATTACTTATCCCTGGCATTCTTTTCATTTCTTGCAGACCCTTGAGAAATCAATGGAGAATTTGAAGATAGTATAACCACAGAGGAATCATTGATCAAGCTAATATTTTGATGTAATGAAGAAATCGCAGAACTAGCTATTTTACTCATTGGTCATCTGTAGTCATTTTTTTCGATTATTTTCTACGAATACATTATCAAGCTGAGGTTTTTCATTAGGTCAGTTTTCGTCACGTTTTCGTCTTGTCAAATGTTGCTTATAAAAACAGCTGTTTGTTTTAGCATGTTATGTTGGATTTTCTTAATAGTTGGTGTACGAGAAAAGATGACAATCAATTTATTGAATGGCTCAAAGTGGATATTCTGATGGAATAAAGAAGGGGAAGTTGCTAAATCTCTTTCACAATTGTATGTAGGTCTCTTTCGAATTTGGAATAAGGCTCTAATAATTCGCTTGAAAAAACATCTTTTCCAATCACAAGAGTATCTTACTTGTTGGAACGTTTTGAAAGTTGGTTGAGGAGCAATGTGAAGCACCAATAGTTTAGAATTTGCCTAAAATAGAGGCCTTTTACTAGCAATCAACATGAACCTAAGGACCAAAGGACCATAACTGGGTCAAAGGAAATTGATGCACGATTTGGCAGATGGAGAGATAAACCAAGAGAGGAAGTAGAGCTAGAAGAAGAATGGAAGCCTTTGAAATGAAACGGTGCAAAAAATGTTGGACATGAGTTTGACAACGTGAGACGCTGAAACAAAGGAGAGCGCTGCGACGGAGGAAAATGCCATAGTAGCTTATGAGAACGCGATTTGATGACGTAAGACATAGAGATGTAAGAAGGCTCTGTGTCAGAATAGGGGACTGTAATAAGCCTATGAGAAGGCGATTTGATGACGTAAGACATTGGGATGTAAGAAGGCTCTGTGTCAGAATAAGAGACCGTAATAAGCTTATGAGAACGCGATTTGATGACGTAAGACATAGAGATGTAAGAAGGCTCTGTGTCAGAATAAGAGACCGTAATAAGCCTATGAGAATGCGGTTTGACGACGTAAGACATTGGGATGTAAGAAGGCTCTGTGTCAGAATAGGAGACCGTAGTAAGCTTATGAGAACGCGATTTGATGACGTAAGACATTGGGTTGTAAGAAGGCTCTGTGTCAGAATGGGAGACCGTAATAAGCCTATGACAACGCGATTTGATGACGTAAGACATAGGGATGTAAGAAGGCTCTGCGTCAGAATAGGAGACCGTAATAAGCCTATGAGAACGCGATTTGATAACGTAAGACATAGGGATGTAAGAAGGCTCTGCGTTAGAATAGGAGACCGTAATAAGCCTATGAGAACGCGATTTGATGACGTAAGACATAGGGATGTAAGAAGGCTCTGCGTCAGAATAGGAGACCGCAGTAAGCCTATGAGAATGCGGTTTGACAACGTAAGACATTGGGATGTAAGAAGGCTCTGCGTCAGAATAGGAGACTGTAATAAGTCTATGAGAACACGATTTGATGACGTAAGACATAGGGATGTAAAAAGGCTCTGCGTCAGAATAGGAGACCGTAATAGGCCTATGAGAATGCGGTTTGACGACGTAAGACATTGAGAAGGCTCTGTGTCAGAATAAGAGACCGTAATAAGCCTATGAGAATGCGGTTTGACGACGTAAGACATTGGGATGTAAGAAGGCTCTGCGCCAGAATAGGAGACCGCAGTAAGCCTATGAGAATGCGGTATGACAACGTAAGACATTGGGATGTAAGAAGGCTCTGCGTCAGAATAGGAGACTGTTATAAGTCTATGAGAACACGATTTGATGACGCAAGACATAGGGATGTAAAAAGGCTCTGCGTCAGAATTGGAGACCGTAATAGGCCTATGAGAATGCGGTTTGACGACGCAAGACATTGAGAAGGCTCTGTGTCAGAATAAGAGACCGTAATAAGCCTATGAGAATGCGGTTTGACGACGTAAGACATTGGGATGTAAGAAGGCTCTGCGTCAGAATAAGAGACCGTAATAAGCCTATGAGAATGCGGTTTGACGACGTAAGACATTGGGATGTAAGAAGGCTCTGTGTCAGAATAGGAGACCGTAGTAAGCTTATGAGAACGCGATTTGATGACGTAAGACATTGGGATGTAAGAAGGCTCTGTGTCAGAATAGGGGACTGTAATAAGCCTATGAGAACGCGATTTGATGACGTAAGACATTGGGATGTAAGAAGGCTCTGTGTCAGAATAAGAGACCGTAATAAGCCTATGAGAATGCGGTTTGACGACGTAAGACATTGGGATGTAAGAAGGCTCTGTGTCAGAATAGGGGACTGTAATAAGCCTATGAGAACGCGATTTGATGACGTAAGACATTGGGATGTAAGAAGGCTCTGTGTCAGAATAAGAGACCGTAATAAGCCTATGAGAATGTGGTTTGATGACGTAAGACATTGGGATGTAAGAAGGCTCTGTGTCAGAATAGGAGACCGTAGTAAGCTTATGAGAACGCGATTTGATGACGTAAGACATTGGGATGTAAGAAGGCTCTGTGTCAGAATAGGGGACTGTAATAAGCCTATGAGAACGCGATTTGATGACGTAAGACATTGGGATGTAAGAAGGCTCTGTGTCAGAATAAGAGACCGTAATAAGCCTATGAGAATGTGGTTTGATGACGTAAGACATTGGATGTAAGAGGCTCTGTGTCAGAATAAGAGACCGTAATAAGCCTATGAGAATGTGGTTTGATGACGTAAGACATTGGGATGTAAGAAGGCTCTGTGTCAGAATAGGAGACCGCAATAAGCCTATGAGAATGCGGTTTGACGACGTAAGACATTGGGATGTAAGAAGGCTCTGTGTCAGAATAGGAGACCGTAGTAAGCTTATGAGAACGCGATTTGATGACGTAAGACATTGGGATGTAAGAAGGCTCTGTGTCAGAATAGGAGACCGTAATAAGCTTATGAGAACGCGATTTGATGACGTAAGACATTGGGATGTAAGAAGGCTCTGTGTCAGAATAGGAGACCGTAATAAGCCTTTGAGAATGTGGTTTGATGACGTAAGACATTGGGATGTAAGAAGGCTCTGTGTCAGAATAGGAGACCGCAATAAGCCTATGAGAATGTGGTTTGATGACGTAAGACATTGGGATGTAAGAAGGCTCTGTGTCAGAATAGAAGACCACAGTAAGCCTTGAGGACGTAAGACAAGGATCTGGGCTACTCCTTATTTTAGACTATACCAATTCACTTCAATTGTGTTTTTCCAAAGGTATCCACTGTTGACTGATTAGAAGAAATTCTGAATGTTGTTTTCACTGCCCAGCAAAGGCTAGCTTGTAACTGTTTGTAAACGCGCTTCAAGTTGCAAAAACATGTGTTATCAAACTTGCCCTTCTTCATTCAAGTAAAGAGTAGGCCGGACCAGAACATGTTTTTTTTTTCTTTTTAAAGCAAAAAAGTATTGGCAGTTGTTCCATCCCTGATGAGTCGATCTGAAGAGATCATTTAAATCTAGCAACACATGTCTCTTGGAGTACCAAATATGCCTTCTGTTCTGTAGAAGGCGTTTCAATTTGAGCTAGCAATCACTAAGGAACATATTGCACAGAAGGAAACTTTTGTCTGTTAATCTTTGCATTGTCTGTAGCTGAGGTTATCCGTACCATGTTTAAGGTCAACACATTAAAAACAGAATAAACACATTTGCCTAAAATAGTTTCCAGCTCCTCTCTCGTCTTTTTGATGCACCCACCCACACGAAAACATAATTATTATTTTTCCCAATTCCTTCCTACTAAAGATGTTATCAAATGAAGCATCAGAAATTGCGAATTCTCGGATTATCGAACACGTATGGCGGTAGTGTCCGTTACAAAGATAATGAAAGGAAACTATTTTAGATGTTCCGCACGACAAGTGTTTTAAACATTTTTAAAAACTTTTTTTGAGAAAATAATAAAAACAACTGATACCATAATTCGATAAAACTCCTTTTAATTCTACTGCGATATTACGGCATTCACGATATGCCGAGGAGAACGATAAAGATCGAGTCATAGGTGCCGTTCTTGTGAAATTTCAAGAAGCCTCCAATGCATATTGCAAAATAAATTACAGTGTTATCTACTTATAGTCTTGAAAAAAATCTTTGATCTTTGAAACTTAACACTTAAGGCAACATAACAGCAAATATTTTCAATGCACCACAATACCCGCTGTTGCACAGGAACCTATTCCTGGTTCGATTCTTTTCAATTTAACAATGTGTATTTAAACGAGCGGATCCTCAATCAAAATTTAGCTTCTTCGAAATCTGTGAAGCATTTTTTACCTGTAAAGCCACGGTAACATGATTAACACGTGTAAACGCGATTCTTGAAGATAAAAGTGTTATCAACAGTTGTGTCCGTGTGCAATTCTCATCGAAGAAAACGTACATCCTTTAGAGGTGCTACTCACGTAACTAATTGCATCATAGCCCTAATCAAACAAAATTACATCTGGTATTCAAGAGCCTTTGGACATAAAGAATGGCCTACGAAGTGAAATTAGGTCTGGACAAAAAATGACCCTTTCTAAGTGATGAATGAACGGGTTTGAGTGCTAGTCAATTTGAAAAACATGACATCAACCAAAATCCATAAACAGTCCTCTCAAATAAACTTTTCACAAACAATTGTATACATTTTTGAAACCAACCCGCTTTCTAGGAGTTTGTCTGGCTCCCTTTATACAAGCACTGGTCAGGATTCGAGTCACAGAACTATTTACAAATCAGTTCTACATCGCCAATTGGGATAAAATCACAAATTTGAAAGATTTTTCATTGCACAAGCGTCGAATGTACTACATGTTTCTATCAAAAAAGAGTGTGCAAGATCCAAACACAAACACGCCGCCTTTTCGTAAACAACGTTAATCGAGACCAGTCTTAAGGGTGGGCTAAAATACACTATATTATAGCCCTCGATTGTTTTCTATACAACTTTGGCAAGTACAGGTGAACAAAATGGGGTCTATAACATTATGTGGTCTTCTGTTTCAAACGTTATTTTCTTAGAAGGCAAGGTTAACTGAGCCTTTTTAATGATGAGGTTGTACTATATATCCAGGCCTTTTTGTGATGAAATTATCGAAAGGGCGACGAACTGCCCGCGTGGTTCAGCTTACGAGGGCGATCGCCCGTCTAACAATATTTGTTAACAGGAAGTCCTTCAGGACCTGAGGGGAAATTAGGGTATATTCTCCGAAGGATTGCCTAAAGTTTGATGCAATGATTTATAATGAGTGAATGAATGTAATGATTTATAATAATATGTATTATTTTCGTATGATTGGGAAAGCTAGGTCGTCTTTCCACCTACAATGCCCGCCAAAAGTGTTGGAACAGTCCAATCATCTTTCCTACTAAACGTCTCCCCTCCCCCATATACAATGTTGGTTTCCGACTGGAAAATGACAACAAATGTATGTTGGAGCGCAGATTGTGTAACCCATGTTTAGCGACATGTTCACCTACCTTCACAACATTGTTTAAGGGGGGGGGAGGGGGTTCTGTCTGCTTGAAATAGGGAATTGAAGTGAAAATATGCATTTATTACGAGTAGAATCTCGGTGTTCCAACTACTTTTGGCGGGCATTGTAGGTGTTTTTGAGTCTGTCTATATTTCAATGGAAAATCCCATTCTTTGTAGACAGAAAGAGTTCGTCTTTTCCCTTGGGCTCTTCTAAAGTTAGGTGTTAAGTAACGCTCATTGGTCAATTATAAGCAATCACGCGCTCTGCTTATCACCCTCTAGTGTTCTCGATCCGCAACTGGCTATTTATTCGGTCAGTTTTTGGTTACTTTCCGACGTTTGCATACTCTGAGGAGTGTCGGACGAAAAAGTTCTTTAAGTATGCAAAGACTTGTTCCGCTTTTTATTACTATTGTGAAGATTTATAATGCCAAAAATGAGGAAAGAATGCTTTGTTTTCATTAACAACTTAACCTTTCATATAGAAATACCGTGACTTTTAGGAACGGACAAAGAGAAAACACGTTTGACCATCTAAGTAAAAACATAAAGATAAGACTTGAAATCAATCAAAGTTCGCTTTTTTAAAGTTCTTCTATTAGAGTATGAATCGTAATCTAATTCCGACTCGCTTGAAATGTTCTCTCCCTCGTCCTCCCCGAAGGCATCGTCTATGTTTTCATATTCTTTTGGAGCCTCGACGCAAAGCCTTTTACTTTGAGGCTCCCCTACAACAGTCTTTCGATTTTTCTCCAAATAAATATCAAAAGCCCGTTCTAGTATTGAATTGAATACTGAGTACTGAGTTGAATTATAAAGACAACAAAAATAGATACAAGCTTTCCTTTCTCTTGTGGGCGACAGGTTTTTGCGAGGGCGGTCAACTGCCCGCGTCAATGATCTGGCGAGGGCGGTGGCGATCGCCCGCGTAAAACGAAAAGGCCTGTATATAACCTGCATTTCAATTGTAATAATCTGCTTCAATTGTGTCTTGAAAGTTGAAGCCCCCCCCCCCCTAAATAATCAAGTAAATTTTTTGCCAAATAATCATTGGTTTCATTTCCAGAAACTCAAGAAGCAAAACATTTAGATGCCAGAAGGTTGGTAAACATGGCTAGTAAAAAGCCAGTGTTAGTAAAATGAAATGAGCTAAACGTTGAAACAAAACAAGTTCACTGTAAAGTTGGCATGCAAAAAGGAAAATTTGTACAACCTACTTCACAACAAAAATGGATTTTAATTGTCTTTTTGAACCCTGCAAATTCACCATTGCATTGAAAGGGTGCAAGCTGCATTGGTTTCTGTTTATTGTATTGCACCACAACAAACAAACAAACAAACAAACAGACAAACAAAGCAACAAACTTCTTAAACTAAAAGATAATTTTAATATAACGAATATCTTCATTAAAAAAGGTATTGCCATATTCACAAAAAATGAAAAACTTAGACATTTGTGTAAATGGAAATATAGTTGGATACAATAATTGGAGATTTGTTGAGGCGTGTATGAATATACAGTGTTTGACAAAGAATTTAAAAAAATTACTAAATCAATCTGATTTCAACACTGTATGCTGTTCTCTTGAGAAAATATATAATAGTGAAATTTACCAAATGAGTTGAGAGAATTACCAAAATCAAGTATACATCAAAACAAATTTGTATGGCTTCTCAGAATCCACACAATCGGGAATGGTAAGTTTGAATAGTGTATTGATGTGTTCACGTAAAAGAAGCCCATTTCTCGTGTTTTGTGCTTGACATTTTTAATAGCTTCACCTCTACTGCTTGTCTTTCTGCTAGCTTTGGAGGCATCAAAATTGTTCTGAACTCAACCTTGTCTCCCTCTTTTAGCTCATATTCACTTTCAACACTACAATTAATCAAAATGAATTATTACTAAAATTCACACAATGGCCCTCATTAGGATTCAAACAAAACTGTCATTTTTAACTGAATGGTAAACCATGGAAGTTACACACAGATAATTTCCTCAGGGCCTTTCCATTTCATAGCTGTTGCTGGACCATATTGTATTGTTTGGAAACAGCCATAGGTTATCAACTTCAACAGAGAAACTGAATCATTTCCTTAAATGAATCATAAATAAACTCTTTATTCAAAGAATGTATGTTCTAGAATGCAGTGACTATGTAGCTTGGTAAAAAATTTTACCAAGCTACATTGAAATTAACATATAGGTCAAAACAAAAAATTTGAATCTTTCAAACTTTTGATCTTAAGTGAGAACAAAATACTTTACCACATTGATAAATGCAAGTTTGCAGCGAATACTTCCTTACAGCCATTTCATTTTCCATGCATGTAGACCTTCTTTATGATAGAAGATTTTTCTTTTTAACAATTGGGCATGAAACAAGTTGAACTTGTGTTATTTTCAAAATGATTCTAGCTATTGGCAAGTAAATTATTGTTTGTCTTTGTGTCATTGTCAAATAAACAATCTTCAAACATGCTTACACATAAATGGATTTCATGGTTTCATTGAAGCACTGCATGCAAATATGAAAATAAATTGTAGATCCTTACTCAGAAATATGAACAAAATAATGCTTCCCATCTGCATTTTCATCTGGCGTGACAAAACCATGGCCATGTGAACGACTGAACTCAGTCACTGTACCAGTCTGAAGTGGACTGTCAGAGGCCATTCGAGATCTAAAACAAGAAAATATTCCTCCTTGATTTTAAGATGGAATTTGAATTACATAGCATTGATGTTTCTTCTGTATCTCCCAGAAAGCTCATACTTAAGATCATCCCTGAAAAGGAACTAGCCTGAGAGACTATTTCATAAATCTCTCCCGGAAAACAAATGGTATGATGAATAAATAGGCATCAATTGAGGTGATATGTTCAATATTCTATCAGGAAATTGAATTTCCTTTAATATGTGGCCCTTTTTCACCTTTGTATGCTACAAATGGCAGGGTTTACAACTTCTTTCTTTTCTGGAAGGCAGCATACAAATGACATAACCCCAAAACATTAGCATCCAACTTTCCAAAGATAAGGGCCAGAAATTTAACAATTGGCAAAACTGGTTATCTTAAAACATTGCGCATACAGGCCAAGTTTCATAAAAATATGAAAGGTTTCCCTTTTATGGGTGTGTTGATTTGATATGGAAGATCCCAGTGAGTGAGTTAGTGAATTCATGTTTACCTGAAATGTACCTGAGATCTATTTTGTGCTTGCCCTTAGCCTATTGGTGTGTATCAACAACATACTAAACTTAAACATAGCACGCACCATAGTAACCTTGTTCAAAATTGACACTTTGACAATATATCTTTGAATACAGGTGATCTTAGTGAAAAATCAAACAGACCTATTGGGGGTCAGTCAAATTGCTGAAGCCAAAGGTTTCCCTACTTTTTCTCACAGGTTGCCTTTTATCATTAACTTATGCATATCCAGCAATGGTTGGGTATTCCCTTACGTACAACTCGTCCCCACATTACTTTAACACTTCCTTTTCAATTTCCAATATGAGTACCCCGAATTAGTCGATAAAACGAAAGTACCTTTTAAGATTTGCTTCTTGACTCGATGATGGTGAGGTCAAGTCAATTACAAGATTGTAGTCAAATAGGTAATAAGATCGGTTCCGAAAACAAACAGAATAAAACTTTCTTTCTTCGATGGGGGCTTTCCGTGTATTAGGCCAAGGGCCTACCACCCAATTAACGATCGTTCTTACACATTAGGCTTAACTGATTTATACTCACTGGGAGGATGTACGAGTTCTTCTACATGGAATTGGACTAGGTACGAGGAAAGGTGGCTTGCGAGGAGACTTGGGTATATGAAATCCTTCCTTATCGCTCTTCGATTCCTCGTGTTTGGCAGCTGGTGACGACGCCATTATTGATCCCCGGTTCAATGTAAAGGAACAGAAAACCTTTCAGTTGCGCCACCGCAGTGTTCTTAAGATTTAAGAATTTCTTCGTGGAGAAATGGATAAACCGTAAATCCTCGAATTGCCCCCCTCCCCCCCTCGAAAAAGCCCCCCCCCTCGAATAAGCCCCCACCCTAGAACTACAATCTTTAAATAAGCCCCCCCCTCGAATAAGTCCCCCCTCGATTTGTAGATTTTTGACTCCTGAGGTTGTCTTTGGCATTTTAGTGAATTACCATAAAAATGTATGTTTTTGTTAATAATTTAATCAAATGTTACTTTATACTTAGGTTATTTTTTATATTGTGAAAAGAAAAAAATTTCAAAATTTTTTTTTTTTTTGTCTTTCAGGAAATTTTAAGCCCCCCTCGAATAAGCTCCCCCCCCTCGAATTTTATAAGCCCCCACCCAAAAATTTCAAAAATAAATAAGCCCCCAGGGGGCTTATTCGAAGATTTACGGTACAGGCTTTTTTTATAAGGCACCACTTTATAAGGAACCTACATGTAGAAGGCCGAAATATATAAAGAACTTATACTACTAAAAACGAAATCCCTAAGGAACTTTTCGATTAGAATATTTTTTATAACTGCAAGCATCAAGAGCTAAAAGCCCGTTCCATTCATTTGCAGCCAATGCTCGCATAGATTGTTTGCTATTCGTGTGTAAAGTGCTTCATTGAGTAGTTTCCCCATATTCTATCTCGCCCCTCTCTCTATTAAGTGCTAAGGCTTATTGATATGCAGCGAAAATTAAGGAACTTTTGGTACTAAAACCTGATGATTTGAGGTCTGTGAATAAGGAACTTTTGGAACTAGGCCTTGTGGTAGGTTCCTTATAAAAAAAGCGTGTATATTGCTCTAAGTTCAAGGCCATTAGCTGCATTCGTGTAAAAACACATTGTAGAAAGTGGGTCCCTATAATGCATCCTTTCTTGACTTGAGGCACATTACTTCTTCAATACAAAAGTTGTCCTGAAAAAGGATTTTCTGCATTAAATATAGAGACTCATCTAGTTCTGATTTTTAGTAACTTCAGTCACGCTTTTTTATTCCTCCCTCATTCATTCTGTATTCATTATCATTCATAATTACAGTCATTGTCTCAATGTAAGCGTGCCCTCCCTTTTTTCACCGTCATCAACACACTGTTCTTGTCTAATCACTTTTCGGGAGAGCTTCATATTATCCTTCATAATGTAATATAGCGACTGTTATCTTGTGTGCTATGTAAGCATTTGATCCAGTTCCTCTACTCTAGTTATGATTAGATATTAAAATTAAACACACGTCTTTACCGACGCACATTTGACTCAGATTTTCTTGATCATCAAATAGAAAACACCCATTATGGACAAACATGGATGAATGTAGTCCCAAAAGGAGATGTAAAATCTTAGAATTAGGACACAGCCCATGCAAAACAAGAGAAGATACAGTTTCCGATCATTTGCTGCACTCTACCCTTCTTCTCGATGACTCGAAGGCTATTCTGTACATGCTTGCGGCGCCCCACATTTCTCAAACCCATGAGCGATTTAATAGCCAAGCTTAAGATCAAATGTGTGTAGAAATGTATTTTATAGCCAGGCTTAAGATCGAATATATGTAGAAATGTATTAAGATATGGCATGCAACAGAGGTTTCAATATTCAAATGCGAATTACTGTCAATAACAGGAGTTTAAAATTTTGAATATATCATATGGATGAGCCTACGCTAATCTTGCCTCTAGCACATTTGAAATCACGCAATTTGCAAATTGTAAGTAACCCTAGAGAATCAAGGCAACTCAAAGTATGCTACAAAGAAATTCGATTAACTTTTAAGCCCCAAACAGAAAACGAGAATAACGGGACAATTTGCTGCACATTACACTGTTTTCTTAAGTATTCCGGTCCATATCGACTGGAACAAAAATTTTGAATATCACTAATTGAAATCATAAAAACAAAAAAATAATGTCTGCTGCAGATCGCAAATTGATGTCTTTTTTCTTGATTGGCCACTGGTACATGTTTATTTTGCCATCAAGTACAATAATTTCTGGAAATTACAAAACTAAACCTGCAGATGTGTGATACGATACAGTGTGGCAGATGCGTGATACGATACACCGTCGATTCTACTTCAAATTGTGCCTATTCTCTTGAATAAAACGGTGTTATTCTTCCGCTCAAAGTCCTTTATTCTCTTTGAGCATCTCCTTGTCCAATGTTGATGACGTAGAACTGACAGTTGAGCTCTGGCTTACCATTCAACAGATCTTTACTTCATTTTGGTTTTTTGGCAATTCTATAAAAAGAGAAGGCTTCTATTAGCTACACCAATCACATGACAGGGTATAATTATGCAATACCAACAATAATCATTTCGGAGCGACATGTCTTGCAGTGCAAGGCGAAAAATTTAAATTATTGGTCAATATTTTTGATTTGGCATTTACTTAAATAATTTTCCATCGATTAGAGGCGACAAAAGCAAAATATCCGTCAACCTTTTTGCATTAATTCTCAAAATGTTCGTAATGCATCTGTGTCGTGCTATTTATAAGCCCTTGTGAAGCTTTTCTTCTTTGCGTCAATTTAACACCGTCGATTCTACTTCGATTCGTGACACAACTCAAATTCTAAATCAGCAGAAACAGAGACTTGGTAAATTAGGCCTGTCTTTCAGGACACTGCTTCCAACAAAGCTTTGAATCAAGCCTAACGGCTTCATATTAAAGAAATGGAAGCCCAAGAACGGACAAGTCAAATTAGAATTTGTAAGTGTGAGAATTGATATCGAAGATGAAAAAAATGTTGACCTAGGCTTTGAATCTATACAAAGTTTTTCTTCATTGTAATGACCCATTCATTTTGTTAAAGGGCAAAAAACGATTTTGATGAAACCTGCATATATTTGACCATTATAATAAAGGTTTTGATATGAAATAGATGAGTTATAAAGAATAAGTGCGAGCGAGGAAATTTTCCTCCCCTTCAGATCACGAAAAGGAAGGAATTGATTTGAGTACTTTGTAAATGAGCATAGCTAAGTTATTTGGGACGATAAATTCGTAAAGTTCAGTGAGTAAATTGGCCCTACTTTCTTTTTCTGCCTGTTTCTCTTATTTTATTTTCCTATCAATCAGTTAACTCTCTCAACAATCAGTTGTCTGAGTTCAAAAGACAAAGTTCGATTCTATTCAAGGTCACAAGAAATTAAACAGAATTACTCTTTTGAAACAGAACCGAAAACATTTTCAGATACAATAGTTCCTCATTCAGTACATCAAAGCACCATTTGCAAGAGACTTCTTATCAGTCCTTCTACAAATAGAGTCAAATAATTTCATTTGATGAACCGAAAATTCCTACTGCAAAACTTTGAAGTAACACAAAATAGAATAACTGTGACTTTTGCACATCAAATATGCTTACATTTTTTTGCATATGTCACTTGCCCAGGAACGAAGGCATTTTTGCACGATATTTTTCATGAATATCACCGCAGCGATATTAGATTCTCGCTAGTTCTTTAGGATGTAATAGATCAGAAGACACGAATGACTCAACATTTTCTGTATATACTTTTCTTCATCTTACTTCCAATTTAAACTCTACCGAACTGAAATACTCTCACGAAAACTGTTACAAGATTATCACTACTTGACCAATCAAAATCCAAGATCTTACAAAGTTGTGCGTTCAATTCTTACAATGTAATAATAGGTGCGCGTCAAAACTTAAAAGATGGAGTGTTAATCACTGTTGTGCGAATGTGTCTCTTAGCAACTTTCTGAACAATAACCAAACATGACGTCAAATAATGTGCGCCTGCGAAGTTCCCTGACAATATTCTCAGATATAATATTCTTCTTTCCAGCAAAATAAAAGTAATTGCAATGGCAAAATACATCTTAAAAGGTCGATATTCATTTAAATAGCTGTCTCACAACCATTTTGACTATCATAGACCTGCATTATTGGCTTTTCAATACAAATGAATATTCTTTTTAAAGATAAGAAAATGCATTATCTAGAGCAATCTACAATATATGCATTGCTTTGTAATCAATAAATAAAATTTTAGCATCTTCGCTAAGAATATTTGGAAGGTAGATGACTTAATAAAAAGTAAATCGCGAATTGAGTGGAAAATAAATTGCTAATTGCTTACAGGGTACAATGGTAGAGCTTTTTTCCTTTTGTTCTAATTCAAACCCTCATAATAAACAACGAATCGAGAGCAACCCATGCACAATATTCATTATGAACTTAGGTCAGCTATTCGAGTTACATCATAAGGACACACTGCTTTGAAGTATTCGTGGCCTCCCCAACTTTTGCTTCCTTGTCAAATTTAACACTGTTCGAACTTTTAAAGATATTTTTGAAAGTAAATACTTATTGTCTTTAACTTCCTTACCTTGCAAAAGTTTGAATTATATTTTGATAGCATTTTTCCTGGATTTGTTATCTTTGATCAAATCACACGCTGTTAAAAGCTCCATTTTTGAATGGGAAACGTACCGTATTGATGTTCACCATAACTATGTTGAAACAAAAGATCAGAACAAAACTCACTGGCATATGAATCGAAGCACAATTAGGATGCGTTTACAGATGTCAATGTACCTATACAGCTATCTTATTTCTTTGTTTATCCAGGAAATAGTATCCCTCCCACCCATCTCGGCACCTTTTTACGACCCGCCTTTATCAGTCGAAGCACTTTGTGGAATCTGAGACAAAGCCTATTTGCGAGAGAGAAGAGAGGCTCACAGCCAGAAACGCTGCGCACCCGCCGCTGCGATGCTCATAAATATTCAACCTCGCTGAAGAGGCCTAATTCTTGCTCTCGGCTTACGGGTAGGTTGCTGTTTTTCTGTGCTGTGCAGGTGACATAAACACTTCTGTGGTTTCGTAGCAAGAAATTATTGGATTGTAATCATGGTGCGGATAGAAGTGGATGTGCAGGTGCCAGCTATTGATATGACTTTCGGCTTGATGTGGTAAGAATTTCAGCGCACCACGAGTGTTGGCCAACTTGCTCGACATCCATTCGGACATCACTGCAGCAACATCCGTTCACTTCGTGTGTGAATGGTTGGCCTCTGCAGTTGGTCATTTTCGTTGCAAAATCATCATGAAGTTAACTAACATTTCAGATACATAAAAATCGGAATAACGAAATTCGTTTCACACCCGTGTGAAATGGCGTTCTCTAGGAACCTTTTTTTATTTTGGTGCTTGGTCACTCACTTCGCATTTGGAGGTCATAGACGTCAATCCTTCAGTTCTTACCGGAGAAAAACAAGTGAGTTTATGGCACGGGAAAAAAGGAGTACAGAAGATTCAGGGAAAGGAACAATTTCCCTCAAACAGAAAGAGGTTGTCCTAGGCCTTCTAATCCCTTACAAAGTCACTGGTGGTGCTGATCTTAGTGGTTACAGTGGAGGGGAGTATTACGCTGCAGCGTTTATGCTGGCAATAGAGGATATAAATAACGACACGAGACTGTTGCCCAACATTAAGCTTCGTTACGTGTGGAATGATACAATGTGTCTTGTGGATCTTGCGATTAAGAGTCAATTGTGGCAGCACAGCTCTTTTCAAGGCGAGGAACGAACTGGTGTTGACGCTTTCATCGGCACAGGTTGCAAGTGTACGACAGTTGTAAGGAATGCTGTTGCTTTAAACCTACCTGTTATATCACATGTAAGTTACAAAAAATACTTCACTTTTGATCCTATCTTGAAGTTGGGAACAGAGTGCCTTTCAGTTTCGGCGTAGATCAAACTTTGCGACTTTTTCGGTGACAGTTTGAAAAAAGTTTTTAGACATAGTTTTTTGTACATGACTACTTCTAGATTTAAATTCAAAGATATCTCTAGCCAAGGTGTTTTTGATTGTCGATTTACAATCGATATGTGAATGTTTCATCCGAATGCTCCTTTAGGGTTGGCCGTATTTTTGATTCAAAATTGTTTACTTTGCTCTAGTTCAGCATATTGTCAACACAGATTCAACACAGGAAGTCCATTACATCCAGGCTCAAGAGTTATGATAGTGATTTGATTGAATTGTAACGCAATTCCAACTGTTACCTGGGTTTTTTGATTGAAATTATGGCTGTTTTGAATATGTTGTTGAAGCAAGGTGGAAGTGGTATCTTTCTCTGGAGCAAAAACAAACCATGCAAAACATCATACTTGATATGCCCAATTGGTGGCCTTCAAGCCAGTCCTAAATAGGCAAAAAACCAACAACTTTCATTGTTGCAGTACTTTTCCATACTAGTTGAAGGAAAATGTTTATGACCTATGGTTACATAACTCTTTGGCTTAAGTACATAGATGGTCATAATTGAGATGGCAACAAATATAAGAATCTGAAACTGTATGGATAATTGATAAGATGTTTTTGTGTATTATTATTCCAATGCCTCTGGCAAAAGTCTGATCTTATTGATTGGTTCTTTTTTTAAGACCTAAGAAGCATTGAAACAATTTTCTAAAACTTTGCTTTCAGTGCTTGTGTCTGGTTAATTCTTCTGTAAATACTTAATTGAGCATCCATGTTTGTATATGTTACTGGCTCCAGTTAATCTGACAAAGAAGCCCTTCTTGACCTGTTTTACTATGGTCTTTTTATAATATTCAGGCAGTATATAGTTCTGCAAAATAATTTTGTAGCATGCCTTTTACTGTTTGAAAGGTGAACATATGGATGATCACAAAAGAGTAACCATCTACACAGAATAATATCATTTATACATTGTTCTTATTAGTATGAAACAGATCATGTGTCGAGAGCCTGCAATCTGTCATTGAGTTTGCAGAAATAGTGGAACTTCTTTGGAATTGTATGTAAACAGTTATCTAATGTCTCTCTGTATGGGTTTCTAAATTTTTACAGCAGCGTTTCAGATATAATGCAGTAGTAAGCTGCAGAGTTTCACTTAGTGAAGTTTTGACTCCAATAGGCATAGTGAAGTTTTAATCAGTTAACGAGCTAATCAGCACTGGGTATATGTGTTGAAATCATCAACTTCAGTTGATGGGAATCTATAAATCTCTAGATAGCCTTGAAGTTCTTCAAAATGCAGTTCCTCACACTATGCTAATGACAACAACCAATTCTCAATTCTCAATTGGGAATCACATTTAGAATCTTGTTTGTAATTAAATCAGAGAAACTGAATATATATACATAATATAATTGAGAGAGGATAGGTAGAAGCCACAAACAACCACCAATTCAAATAATATATATCAACAAAACAATGGTATTTCTGGAAAAGCTTTATTCTTGTGAATAATTAAAACCAGCTGGTTTATTGCAGCTGAAGAAGTTATGGTAAAAGGCTTCAGAATCAGCTGCTTTGGTATATTGATGTTATTTAAAAACATGTTTTCTTTTCTGATGGTGTCTTGTTTTCTACAAACTCCCTTCTCTTTGTTCTCATCATCTCTCACATTGTGAAGGTTTGTAGAATATTACTCAAATATTTTGTTCCAATATAGAGTTCCTGACTTTTCGTTGTCCCCCTATTTCATTTGAAGTCAAATAATTTATCACTTGTTTTATGTGATGTTGCTAAAGCAGTTGGTCAAATCTACCAAGCTATGGAGTGAATAGTAATTAGTACAGTAGATAAAACAGGCAACCCTTGTTTAAGAGTAATCACCAAGTGCTCTGTCATGTATGGAATTGTTGGAGAAGCCAGCAAAACATTTTCTTGTCATGAACCATTAACCTAATCACGATTTATATGCGTTTAATCTAGCAAATCTCTCTATATATGTGAAGGTCTATTTTTGTTTTTGCTCTTCATACCATGCCAAATGGTACAACCATATCTTTAGAATGAAAACGGATCCAAAATTATCCCTTGAATGGGATTTGCGAAAAACATGTCAGATTTGCAAATGAGGTTTCCAAGAATTTTTCGTAATTGCAATTGCAGACTCACAAGAGATTCTTTTGCCATAACAACAGTGGAAGCTATGGTTTTGTTGCATTCTGTATGCCCAATCATCATATAGCAGAAGCCTTTTTGTTTTGAAAGTTATTGGCATTCTAGTAAATCGTTGTTACAATCTTTAACCACCCATGTTGTGACATGCTGGATTTATCCTAAATCACTTATGGTTCATCTTTGAAGGATATTTGAATATTTAGAATTTTATTGGTAAACCATTTATCTTCTAGATGTGCTTGGATCCTGAGCTTGCCAATAGGACAATTTTCCCGACCTTTGCCCGAACTGCAGCTATGTATAAGCATCTGGCCCCAACCCTCATTGCCCTGTTGAATTCTTTCAAGTGGAAAAGGGTTGCCGTTTTCATCGAGAGAACCGCATTAGACGAAGATGCTGCCGAGTATGTTGTGAAGAAAATGAAGAGCGAAAATATTACCATCGCAATTAAGAATTACCTACCCAGCCCCCCTAACCATGTGCCGACATTGGATGACAACCACGAACTCGTTATCAAGATGAAGGTAGCGAAAAGAAAAGCCCGAAGTAAGATTTATTTATCGCTAATATTATTTTTTTTATTCACCAATAAGTTTTAGCATTATTTGTTATTCTGTGTTGTGCAAAGACAACATTTTGGAATGTCACTGGTTATGCTACTGGTAAGAACAGTCTTCTGTACAGCGGTTAATTATTGGTTTCACATTTCATTCAGCCCAAAATTAGCTCAGGTACTGTCTTGAAAGGATTGGACGCGTGATTGCAGGAATGAATGAATGAATGACTGGAGGTCATTGGTGGTCCTTGTTCTTTGAATAATTGATTGGGTTTGATTTCAGGTTGTAAGCGGTCGATTCATGCCAATTAATCTTATGAATCGTTCTTCGAAATCCTGATGTTCTTAGTGGGTCTCAGTTTTCTTTAGCCACTGGGAAGTCTGATTCTGTTTGCTCGTGTGTTTCCCACGATGCTTTGCATGGTTTTGATCAATCGTGTCACCTAGCAACAAAATTTGTCTTCCATATTGCATACTCAAAGCAGACGAGAATCGCACTCGTTTTTAATGCGTTATCAGTTGGATAACAAAGAATTGTATCACGCTAGCGTACCTGCCCATTTAAGTTATTGACCCCTTTTTAATCTGTCTTTCACCTCCAAAGTGGATTGTTTGTGATATGCGCTTGAAAATAATACCGATTAGAAAACACTCTTGATTTTCGTAAGTATAAATGCTAGTAATGCCTTCACTGTACTTAAGCCTTGATCTTCTTTTTGGCCAAATTCCAGATTCGCAGTTTTGCCACTGTAAGCATCTCTTGAAAACCACTCATTGTCCATACCTTGAATATCTTCCTTGTCATTTTTATTTCATATATTATATATACGTCTGGTTTATTAAGTTTTTGCATTATCTCGTAGTAATTCTTTTCCTGACAAGCTACCCAACTGCCAGGGAAGCGATGTTGGTTGCTTTCAATGAGAGTATGACCAACGGGGAATACGCTTTCATCATATGCATGAAAGATGTCGACGAGGTGAAAAGAAAACTCAAGCACCAGTTCAAGTGGTACATCTCACATTACACGGAAACCTTGCATACCACCAGAGACGTGAAAAAGGCGCTGGATGCAGCCCTGATCCTCGCCCCTAAAATGCCCGCCGTTTCGTACGGCGCCTTTGTGGATCGCCTCCGCACGACCATGGGCAAAGCTCCGTTCTACAGCAATGCGTACATCGGGAAAATCAATGGTACTCACATGGACAAGGCCCAAAGCCAGGTCCCAAAGCCTTCTTGTTTCCCCTATTTCCAGAAATACTTTATGCGATTCTCGTGAAGTTCATGGGTATTCTGTATTGAAATAACTGAACTTGTGCAGCTCCCATGGGTATTCTGTATTGAAATAACCGACCGTTTGCAGCTCCCATGGGTATTCTGTATTAAAATAACTGAACTTGTGCAGCTCCCATGGGTATTCTGTATTGAAATAACCGACCGTTTGCAGCTCCCATGGGTATTCTGTATTAAAATAACTGAACGTTTGCAATTCCCATGGGCATTCTGTATTAAAATAACTGAACGTTTGCAACTCCCATGGGCATTCTGTATTGAAATAACTGAACGTTTGCAACTCCCTTGGGTATTCTTTATTGAAATAACTGAACTTATGCCGGCCAAGATATAATACCGTTCAAAATGCCCTAAAGCCTAATTTTAGTGCAAGCTGGTTTTCGCAGTGTCGTTGTTTTAAAGCACCCGACTTTTCCTGGAATGTTTTTGTTACGTGGACGGTCCTACCACGCCCTGTTGCACCCGCTGTTTCCTCTAGAAGTGACATCTTCTCTTTCGTTTTCTGCAGCCACCTCCCTGGGGCGCTAGTGCTTATGATGCAGTGAAGCTGTATGCTCTTGGTCTGAACAGGTCCCTTCAGCAAGGCAACTCCATTCGCAATGGAAAGGCCGTTATTGACAACATTCGCTCCACCACCTTCAAAAGTGAGTAATCACTCTCTAAATGCAATATTCAGTTGATTTTTTGTGTACGATGTATTTCTTTATTGATTTTTTGCATTCAAGCAAGAAAAAATGCCATTATTATGGAACTGCAATTCATGTCATGCAAGATCGGGCATTCAATGTAAACATCAACTGTTTCTTTTATGTGTTTAGTAAATTTTCAGTTATTTTCAGATACGAAGATTTCTGCTCCACTTGCACCTTTCGGATGGCTTCATTTCGTGCTTCTAGATTTCGTGTTGTTTTTAAGAAGTCCCGTTTGCCGGCTTAAGACTACCGACTCTCCTCGAATTATCTCATCAACCATATGCCATCAACGGGGCGCTTTAAACTTGATAAACTTCAAAAATCTTCGTTTCAGGCATTCTTGGACACGACATCTTTGTCGACGATAATGGGGAAGTTGAATTTAACTACACTGTTTTGGATAAAAGAGGAGATCGTAAGTGAAAAAGGCATTTGATTTACTGGTCCTCAGATCAATTCAGGCTATTTGCTTGTACTTCGCCCGGTCGAACTCGGAAGTTGACCAGAAGCATCAACAATCTTACTTCTTGCGGATCTCTTGATTGGCAGGTGTGGTTGAGCAAATCAGATCACTGGCCGAACATCGACTCAGATGATCTCGGCAGAGCAAACAGCTTAATGTTGATCCGTGTCTTCTGACATGCAGCTTTTTGTTTCTGAACATTAAATGTTTTAATTGCAAAGATTAGCCATATATAAGTAATGTGTCCCGCTACTGGAATAAAAGACAAGATTACAATGAATTTTCGCCTGCTCCTCGCTGTTCAAGCAGTCGATAATTTGTTTGGTTTTCTATTTTGACAAGAATCGCGAAATTCTGCATGGAACATTTTCCCTTCAAACTGTTATGGTGATTTCTTTTTGACAATAGAAATCTAGTAGCCAGAAGATGGTTAAAGCAATTCCGCTGTTTGAGTTTTGATACGTTAGCAGATGGTAGGGAAGTCTTTTCGCTTTGTAGTCATAGAACAAGTCGGGGAATTCGTCTTGGAACACCCACCCGTAACAAACAGCACCAAAGTAAAGCGGAAAGTGAAGTTGGTGTTGAGGAAGGACATCAAATGGCCAGGATCAGGGAAAGCCCCCCGGGACAGCCCCCGATGTGGATTTGATGGGGAATTCTGTCTGCCACCGCC
Organism: Nemopilema nomurai; assembly: GCA_003864495.1. Classification (NCBI taxonomy): domain Eukaryota; kingdom Metazoa; phylum Cnidaria; class Scyphozoa; order Rhizostomeae; family Rhizostomatidae; genus Nemopilema; species Nemopilema nomurai. The sequence goes on from ML133420.1 coordinate 1,424,891, forward strand.
ACGGCATGAAAACAAGAAAGGTGGGTTTGGTGCTGTGCCGTTTTCTGAATATTGATGTCACTAGTGAAAGGCAGGTTGTTTCTTTTTCTGCTAGAGTACAGCAGCTGCTCCTTTTGACATTCAATTATGTTGAAATACAGTTGAAACCTCAGTTGCTCCCGTCCTCAAAGGACCGACCTAATTGGCGATAATCCAGATAATTGGGCCCTCATAAAAGTTAGGTTTGGCAAAAAAGCAAGAGGAAAAACGCGCTCTTTGTAAATAGCTGTCATCTATAGGAAGTTGCCCCTATTGCCAGGCTGTTACCTTGTGGAGGAGCAGGGGCAGTGGTAGGAAATGTTTCTTTAAAAAGTTGTTACCCGAGTATGTTCCTATGAATAATAAAGAAATCAGCTGAACTTGGAATGCTGGGTGTTTTTTTGAAAGGAATACTTGAAGAATATTCATTGTTTTACCATTTACCTGTACCAGCTTTTGATTAGGTCGCCTCTAATAGAGAAGCACATTTTAACAATGTTCTGGGTCATCGCTTAGATTTGACCTAGTTGTTTTCTAGCAAAAAAAGCAAGGCATGGCTCACGAGTTCTATTTTAGTATGACCTTTGTAAGTAGAGTCGTGAATATTTCGTTGTTTGAGTTGGAAAAGTGTGCGATGACTCTTAGCAGAGAAATACTGAAAAACAGAAACTAGAACAATTTTTAGAAAAAGCTATACACCTTTATAAAGAAGACTAGAGCTGGTATCTCTTTGCCAGAAGAACAACCAGTATAGTCAGTTAGGCGGGCCTTTTTATCATTGGACTAAGACGTATCGCCATCCACATTTCTTCTGCAAGTTTTGATGCTTATAGTTGTCCTGGGCTTAAATAAGATATATGTTCCTCTTGCTGTTGTTCTGTTGTTGTTGCTGTTGTTGTTGTTGCTGTTGTTGTGACTGTTGCTATTGATTTTTGCTTCCGTTTCGGTAGGCTGCTGAACTGTAGTACATCTCCGAATTGATGTTTTCGCCACGGTTTTGTAAGGATCCATGTCTTCTCGCCCACAGATCACCTCTTTATGGCCATTGCTGTTGCACTGTCAATAGTTGCAATCGTCCTTTTTATCATTCCAGTTGTTATGTACAGGTAAGTAGGTCAAACTTACCCTTCTCCTTGTCTCACCCTTCTCCTTGCTCCTCCCTCTTTCTCCTTCTTTCTCCTTCTTTCTCTTCTTCTTTTCTCCCTCTTTCTTCTTCTTTCTCCCCCCTTTTTCGTTCTTTCCCCTCTTTTCGCTCTTTCTCCCTCTTACTTCTTCTTTCTCCCTCTTTCTCTCTCTTTCTTCTTCTTTCTCCCTCTTTCTCCCTCTTTCCCCCTCTTTCTTCTTCTTTCTCCCTCTTCTTCTTTCTCCCCTTTTTTTCGTTCTTTCCCCCCTTTTCGCTCTTTCTCCCTCTTTCTTCTTCTTTCTCACTCTTTCCCCCTCTTTCTCCCTCTTTCCCCCTCTTTCCCCCTCTTTCTTCTTCTTTCTCCCTCTTTCTTCTTCTTTCTCACTCTTTCCCCCTCTTTCTCGCTCTTTCTCCCTCTTTCTTCTTCTTTCCCCCTCTTTCTCGCTCTTTCTCCCTCTTTCCCCCTCTTTCCCCCTCTTTCTTCTTCTTTCTCCCTCTTTCTTCTTCTTTCTCACTCTCTCCCCCTCTTTCTCGCTCTTCCCCCCTCTTTCTCGCTCTTTCTCGCTCTCAAGGAGACTATTTCTTGCTTTGAGTAACTGAAATGCTGTTATCTTTTATAGACAATACCGGCTCGAGCGGGAACTCACCAGCCAGCTTTGGAAGATTGATCCTAATGACCTCTTTGTGTACGACGGAAGAGCTCCTTCGTGCTCATCTTTTGGCAGCATCGTGAGGATCTTCCTTTACTTACTTTTCTAGCGTTTTTATATATTCATTGTGCAGTTTCTTAATCTTAATGTTCATGGCAATCATATTTCTCTTGAGTTTGGCTTTTGCCTGTAGATTGCTTCAAACTAAGTTTCCGATGCTTTTTGGTGTAACTAGATATTCATTTGTGCAGAGAGGTGGTTAAACAGTTTTTTTAATCAAAATTCGTCTTAGGCAGTACGTTGCTGTGCTATTGACTCAAGTTTTTCTGTGCTGATTTTACAGAGCTTATGTCCTTGAGTCCAGGGCAATCGGCGAGATACTGATCAACAAAGATCTGAATAATCCAACACGTGAATAATCCAACACGTGAATAATCCAACACGTGAATATTTCAAAGCGACCCTTGGACAGCAACCTGACAGATGATAGGAAGCATGCTTCTGATGTTCTTTTCGCATTTTGAGCTGTCCATAGCAGTCTTCTAATACATTATTGATTTATCAAGGAGAATCCCCTTGTTCACGACTGCAGCTGTATTTTGATACTTCTTTTCTGCTATAAATTCAAGGCAAAATGGAAATAATATTTTCTTCGCATTCTGAAGAATCTGTATTGAGCAACGTAACTGATGTCTTTTGTATAAGAATCGTATTTCCTGTTGCACTTTAATTACATCTTGGGGTTCAAAATATCAACGAAAAAAAATTTCATCATCTGCTGTGCAACTTATTTTCGAAGGAATTTCTCTGTAGAAACTTTGCAAAAGACGTCACTGCTTCCCATTCAAACTTGCCGAATGGAAAGACTTCCTTTCAGGTCCCTAATGAAATAATGCAGTCTGCTGAGGTTTTTCCATTGAGACGAGAGTTAAGATGGCTCTGTTATTTGATTAAGACCGTTCGACCATTTCTTATAAATTTCTCTTCAGGTCGATATTGAGTCAAAGTATTTTCTTCCAGATGCGTAATGAAAAAATCAGACAAATTATTCATTACACGCAAGATAATTTTTGTTTTTCTTTTGTCTTGGAATCAAGTTTTTCGGTCAAAGAAGTCGCCTGTTTTCTAGTGCAGTTTCTCTGTCGGTTCCTTCTGTCATTTATTTTCATTACTGCCGTTTTTCATAGACAAGCAATAGCTGGAGTATAATGGAAAAAGGACCGAGAGAAAAGTTCACGACTGTTGCAATCTACAAGGGGACCTTTGTCGCCGTCAAGAAGATTAACAAGCGAACTGTTGAGTTAAGCCGGAACGTGCTTATGGAGTTGAAGCAGGTGATTTAACTTGAAGCAAACTATTCTAGTTTGAGCCACTCTAGCCCCCTCCTCCCCCCTCTTGATAAGGGTTCATTACCACAGTTCTATTTGCATAGTAGGGAATGTGCGAATCGATTCTCTAGTGATTATTCTATTTGTAGATGCGAGACATTCGACATGACAATATCAACATGTTCATTGGTGCTTGCACTGAACCGGGGAATGTCCTCATTGTTACTCAGTACGCAACAAAGGGGAGTCTGCAGGTTTGTTCTCGCTCTTTCTTCTCCCTGTGTTATCTCGCAAGCAGCTGTTGTCTCTCTACTCACGTGGGTAGTAACCCAACCCTGTCATCGGGCTACTAATCATTTCTAACCACTCCGTTATCACAGAACGCAACCCTCCAAAAGGGCTCTTTATTTCACATTCATGCCTCCACTGTATCAGCACCAAGTCTTGGCATTGTTCAGTCTGGATGCTAAGAAGATGCTGGCTCAGATTTTATATAGTAACAGCTGATTTGTTTTGTGCTAGATCTGCCATTGCTGTTAAATTTGCTGCTTTTCTTGCTTAATGCGAACAACTTTAAAACTGAAAGTGCGGCAAATAAGAAAGCGGGCAGTTTTCAGCTGATAGCCATCTCTTATTCATGCAGACCAACCTCTAATTCAAGCAGACCAACCTCTTTTTCAGTGATAGTAAGCCGGGCCCGATTATAAACGATGAAATATTGCGGTCTTGCTCAATACATCTTCTGACGTAAATTGTTAACAAAATGTCTACATCGGGGGCCTAGTGTTCAGATGCAACTTGAAGTCTGTAATGTAGCCAAGAATTTGCTAAGTGTAAATGAAAACATTGATGATAGGGAATTGTTTTATGATAATGGCTTTGTTCAATTTCAGGATGTTTTGGAAAACGAGACGATTAAACTGGACAACCTGTTTATTTTGTCACTATTGTACGATATTGTCAAGGTAATATGGTACAATCTTATTTCTGTTGTTTTCAAATGGTTCCAGTTATGTCATTGTCCATTGTGCAACCGACTCTTAACTTTTAGATTCCTCGTTTATTATGTTTATGTTTTTCGTCTAATTCTTGGTCGTCTAAATTTCTATTTCAGGGTCTTCTGTATCTCAACACAACTGAAATTAAGATTCATGGCAACCTGAAATCATCTAATTGTGTTGTCGATAGCCGCTGGATGTTGAAACTGACCGACTTCGGCTTGTACCATTTCAAAGTGGGACAGGACGACAGCGAGATGTCGGCCAGAGAATATTACAAACGTAAGCTTTGGTTGTCTCAACCGTTCGTTTGCTCTTTGAATGGAATGTTGTGCTCACACCAAGGCCGTGCCTAATTAGAGATTGAAAGGTGTACTGCTACCGCTTCTAACGCTACTTGCAGTGGCTGTATCGTATTCTGTGTTATTTCCACGTTTTTGTTACTCCTATCTTCATCTTTACTCCTATCTTCATCTTTACTCCTATCTTCACTCTCCGTCCTTCCAATTACAATGTCAAGATATCTGGCAAATATGATGCTAGTCATATAAAAAGACATGTCTAACACAATTCGTCCTTCTGCTAAGATCTACCACTGATTTAAGGGGAGAGGGCGTGATTTACCGAGTGGGACCTTGCAAGTAGGCGTTTATGCCCCAAATCTATTGACCTGGAAGTACGAGGTACTTGCATGTTTATTTGACTGCTCTGATTCATGTTTTAGGGCTGCTGTGGTGCGCTCCAGAGCGTCTTAGGGAGGAGCCTCAGACAGCGCAGGGGACTCACAAGTGTGACGTGTATAGTTTTGCAATAATTCTGCAGGAATGTCATACAAGAGAAGGAGCTTGGAGTGGCACGTTTCTAGAGCCTCAAGGTAGTTTTTGCACGCTCTTCTCTCGATATGCAATATGCTATGTCTCTGCGGTATCGTCTTACCAGAAATAATAATGAAAACCTCAGTCGATAACTCACTATAAAGTACGTGGGTCCTATGCATCATAAACACATGATGGTGTTGGTCTTTTTCAATCTTATCAATGCTATAAACTTTTATCGACATTCATGACAATATCATTGGCATAGTAAAATTCATTTTAATGAAACATTTATGCTGGTGCATTCTTCGGGAGTGCCTTCCCCTATGGGGCCACTTTGCCGTTAGAAGCTATAAGCTACTGTGCTTTTGTAATGAAAGTCTCAAGATGGACGACAATGTGACCTCATTCGTGGTCGACTTCAGAGGGAGGCCAGATAACCAGGCCTAGGGTGGGACTGCTTTCTCTTATTACAGCTGGCTTGAAAGGAGCAATGTAGAAATTCCCATCTTTTCTCGATATCTAATAACTGGTGTTTTTATCACCACAGATATAATAGAACGTGTGAAGTTCACAGAGTGTCCGCCATTTCGGCCTCCAGTGCCATACCTGATAGAAAAGGTGGAAGGCCTGCGAGACCTGATGAAGAGATGCTGGTTCGAAGAGCCGGATGACCGGCCTAACATCGCCGAAATCAGGAAGGAGATCGAGAATATGATGGCGCACAACGGATTGTAAGCATTGCATTGTGAATCGCCTGCTTCTTTCTCGTGTGTTTATCGAGACTGGCGTTTGTGATGGCCTGTTCCAAGCTGCGATTATGATCATCATAGGTTTAGTGCGTTAATTTTTATCAATATTTACGGGATAGACCAATTGCGCTAGAGTATCACGATTCTAGAATTCTTGCGCTTGGCAGGAGATGTTTACCATGTCTGTAGCTTGAAGTAGGTCGTGTTTTTGTCTCAATGGAGATAGGTCGTGTTTTTGTCTCAATGGAGATAGGTTGTGTTTTTGTCTCAATGGAGATGGGTTGTGTTTTTGTTTCAATGAAGGTAGGTTGTGTTTTTGTCTCGATGGAGATAGGTTGTGTTTTTGTCTCAATGGATATAGGTCGTGTTTTTGTCTCAATGGATATAGGTTGTGTTTTTGTCTCAATGGAGATAGGTCGTGTTTTTGTCTCAATGGATATAGGTTGTGTTTTTGTCTCAATGGATATAGGTTGTGTTTTTGTCTCAATTGATATAGGTTGTGTTTTTGTCTCGATGGAGATAGGTTGTGTTTTTGTCTCAATTGAATTAGGTTGTGTTTTTGTCTCAATGGAGATGGGTCGTGTTTTTGTCTCAATGGATATAGGTTGTGTTTTTGTCTCAATGGATATAGGTTGTGTTTTTGTCTCAATTGATATAGGTTGTGTTTTTGTCTCGATGGAGATAGGTCGTATTTTTGTCTCAATGGAGATAGGTTGTGTTTTTGTCTCAATGGATATAGGTTGTGTTTTTGTCTCAATGGATATAGGTTGTGTTTTTGTCTCAATTGATATAGGTTGTGTTTTTGTCTCGATGGAGATAGGTCGTGTTTTTGTCTCAATGGATATAGGTTGTGTTTTTGTCTCAATGGATATAGGTTGTGTTTTTGTCTCAATGGAGATAGGTTGTGTTTTTGTCTCAATGGAGATAGGTTGTGTTTTTGTCTCAATGGAGATAGGTTGTGTTTTTGTCTCAATGGAGATAGGTTGTGTTTTTGTCTCAATGGATATAGGTTGTGTTTTTGTCTCAATGGAGATAGGTTGTGTTTTTGTCTCAATGGAGATAGGTTGTGTTTTTGTCTCAATGGAGATAGGTTGTGTTTTTGTCTCAATGGATATAGGTTGTGTTTTTGTCTCAATGGAGATAGGTTGTGTTTTTGTCTCAATGGAGATAGGTTGTGTTTTTGTCTCGATGGAGATAGGTCGTATTTTTGTCTCAATGGAGATAGGTTGTGTTTTTGTCTCAATGGATATAGGTTGTGTTTTTCTCAATGGATATAGGTTGTGTTTTTGTCTCAATTGATATAGGTTGTGTTTTTGTCTCGATGGAGATAGGTCGTGTTTTTGTCTCAATGGATATAGGTTGTGTTTTTTCTCAATGGATATAGGTTGTGTTTTTGTCTCAATGGAGATAGGTTGTGTTTTTGTCTCAATGGAGATAGGTTGTGTTTTTGTCTCAATGGAGATAGGTTGTGTTTTTGTCTCAATTGAATTAGGTTGGGTTTTTGCTACAATGATAGTAGTTTAACAAGCAAAAAGACATTTTTGCTCATGATTGCCTCATCGGGATCTGCTTTGGACCGGACAAAAACCTTTCCTGCAGTATCAGACCACTTGCACGTTTGGCTGTTGTCGTTGTCGCAAGTAGGTTTTGAGTAATGTTGTTTTGAAGCGCGCCTCCGTAGTAACGACATTGAACTGTTGTTCCAACGCAGTTGATCTGTCATGTATAGTAGCATCCCAGGTGCTCCATTAGAATTTTATCATTTGTCAGAACCACTCATATACTATCTATTAGTATTGAAATCCACCTCAAATCCCGCAGGAAAAGAAATATATTCGACAACATGATTTACATGATGGAGCGTTACACTGAGAACTTGGAGGAGGTCGTTGAATGCAAGACTGGTGAACTAATGGATGAAAAGCGAAAAACAGAGGCGTTGCTGGAACGGATGCTGCCAATCACTGTTGCTAAGCAACTGAAGAAGGGGAAGGCGGTGGAAGCGGAGCATTTCAGCGATGTGACGATATACTTCAGTGATATCGTTGGGTTCACCTCATTGTGTGCCGAATGCACTCCTATGCAGGTTTGAATCACATGGTTCTTTCACACTTCAGGAATGTGACACTGTACACCAGTCATTTGTCACAGCGTGGCCAGTCAAGGGCACTGGAGAGGTTACCATTCACGGCCATGTCACTCTCTCTGTCCCTCTTGTCTGCGGTGTGTAATGACCTGGTCCGGTTCATTGGTTATTGACACATCCAAAGTGCTCTTAAGTCTCTACATTAGCCATTTGTTACGAAATACACGTCAGTTGGAAGGACAGCTATTCTCGCTTGCACTCATTATGACAAGATGACCTCCCACGATCATGTCATTAGAGGCCGCTCAATCACACATGGCGATTTTCTCAGGCTAGATCAAGTCCTGCTAGGCGGGCGCTCTTCATTTTAATTTTATCTTCTTCCTAAAGGGTCATTTTAATATGCACATTTCACTTTAGACTTCACGCAAACTTCAAAGAAACATTTAGCTGTTCCCAGCTCCATCTTGTCTATTGCGGTCAACAACTTTTCAAGAAGTTAGATTTAGAGATTGGAGCTTATCACCACTAAACGACATTATCGTCTCAGTTAATCGTGACATAATCGACATCATCATTATCGTCATTTTTTGCATCGCCGCAATTGGTCGTTGATGAGATGCTTTTCCATTCAGGTTGTGAATATCTTGAATGACCTGTACACACTATTCGATGACGTCATCAAGGGGTACGACGTATACAAGGTTGGTCTAATTTGTCGCGTCCCTTCTGCCTGGTTGCTTAGGAATGACAATGCCGCATTGATAGCCGAAGCTACGCATCAAATGCACCTGCCTATAGGAAAGGCTCCTTCTTAAAAAGGTCTAAAAACAATACTTGATATTTAACTAAAAATGTACTTACTCGCTCGCACATTTTACGCACCCGAATTGATTGTCATTGGTGGTGTTTCTTGAAGGTTGAGACAATTGGAGACGCGTACATGGTTGCATCAGGACTTCCCATTAGAAATGGACAGCAACATGCAAAGGAAATCGCTTTGATGTCACTTAGCATCTTATCTGAAGTCAAAGACTTCACGATCCGCCATAAGCCAGGCTACAAGCTCAAGCTAAGAGTTGGCGTTCATACAGGTACCCATGTCTTAATACCTCTTAATGTATGTAATATGTAATATGTCTTAATACCTCTTAATGTATGTAATATGTAATATGTCTTAATACCTCATTGTAGATTAACTCCCATTTTACTTGCAGTGCTACTTACGCGAAAAATCTATTAAAAATGGCTACACTATTTGTCATAGACGCCAAATTGCTAATTGTGCCACTTTCACCTTTTTTCGGTCGTTACGAACCATGATAAACTCTCCAGCGAGTATGACAAACTGCGCTGCTTTCCAAATCATAACGATGGGTGAAAACAGGTTCCCGAAGAATTGTGACTTTATCTTGTCTTGTACAACTAATAGTTTGAGTAGCTGGCTTGTATGTAACTTGAACAAATTTGTTTTAATGCGTTTTCTTCTTATTTAGGCCCTGTTGTCGCCGGGGTTGTGGGCACTGTTATGCCTAGGTATTGTTTATTTGGAGACACTGTCAATACGTCGTCCAGAATGGAAACCACTGGACTTCGTAAGTACTTCTGTTTGACGTTTGAGTCTCGAATTTGTTCTTGTGCGGCTTTAGTCTTGGTTTCTGCTTTTGCTCCTCCTGCATTGGATTCTAGGCAGGTCAGAGTCATGGGATATTGTGTAATGATTAAATCAGATCGCTACTTTCTTCAAATTTCTCTTTGCCTAATTTCTCTCGTTAGTCTACGACCAATGTCCACTTCTTTCTCGGTGCTATAGTTAGCCTTATTTGCATTTGTTCTTCTCAATAGCACTTAAGATACATATCAGCGCTTCAACTGGCAAGGCACTGCTGGCCCTTGGGGGCTTCCATTTGGAAGAGAGAGGAGAAGTCTATCTAAAGGTGAGTGCATTCGCCGTCAGATAAAAATCCTGAAGCTCCTGCTATCGAGGAGGTTAACACTCTTTGGCAATTATGTGTTTTTGTGCAGGTGAATACTCAGGCATGATTGGTATGGTTTTTGGGTACATTGTCATCCGTGTATCCATGTCTTATTGAGCGAAAGGCAGAATGTTTTATCTATCAGCAGGATAACCAGCATCTTAAAATGTTGAAAGAGTTAAATTGCATCAGATTGGTACATAAACTGAAATGAACTCGTCATCTATTATCACCAGTAATATATTCCAAGCGGCCTTTTATGCACAGGGCAAAGCAATAGCAAAGCGAAAGGTACCATCCTTTTCCTTAGGGAAGGGGGGTTAAGGAGTTTCCTCCACTATCCCATTGCTGCAAACGCCCCCTGTTGTTTTCCATATCTTTCTTGTACATGTGCTGTGACGAAAGCTTAAAAAAATTTTGCTGTTCTGAAGACCAACTATTTCCTCTGAGATCATTTGAAGATCAAACCAGTTGACTAAGATTAACAAGAACATCCTATTATTGTGAGGCTCAAATAGGAACTAAACGTGTCATCTGTTTCGCTTCAGGGTAAAGGCAGTGTTACGACATTTTGGCTGCTGGATGCTGACGAATCGCTCAAGCGAACAAGAGTAGCAGAGGAAGAAAAGCCCAAGTGTCACAATGCAAAGATCGGTAGTCAGTTCTCAATGGCACTGCTGCGCAACTCACCGAGTCTCCGCGCTAAGCTCCTGAACAGTGGTCTGAGTGGGACGCCAAGAGGAACGCCCAAAGACTCTGTCAACAACTCGCCTTCTATACTGAATTGTAGCACGCGGAGAAAGAAGAAAATGGAGTTCGAAACGGTCGTAACTACAGAGCGCGTGCAATTGCTGAACTCAAGTTCGCCAAAAGGTACGAGTTTCGAGAACGGAGAGGCACCCGGGGAGGAGTTTTCTAAGTGCTGATCTTCCTTTTAAATCCTTTTAGAAGTTTTATTAGTTTCTAGTTTAGAATCTCTAGACCATGCTGCCCGCCAAATTAGGAGTGACGGATGCTGTATAACAGCGGTTGATTATTGCTAGAAATGTCCTTTTTATCGGCGTTAGTGATGTGAGTCCTGCCTTTTTTTCTAAACTTTCCTTTTTCAACGACGGTTTTGTAAATACTTGAATTACATGCCTATTAGCGCGCGTCGAAGGCACGTTTCTGAAAGAGTTTTAACCAATGATATTAATTTCTTTCGAATTTTGTTGTGTCAACGGTGGCAGTAAAGTTCGCTGTTACGATGAACTAATACTGCAGACCCAAACTCATTCAACCCACAGTTACTTTATGGTTACTTCACAGATCAACTATCATGCTATAGCTACGGGATTTTATTTTTACTTTGAAAATATAACAGTTATGTAGTCAACATAGTTGAATATAGTACTTAGGTAAATATTTCTTATGTAAAATTTGACAATATGATGTAAATATTTAACTGTGTATAACGTACATTTTTCATTTCCCTCATTCAGCTTCGTGTTTTAGTATCAGTAAATGTGTTTGCTCTCTAAATCTGCTTGCTCCAATATTTTTCGGGGGTAAGAAGACCAGCATTCATGTTCGGCCAAGTCTCTTTACCTTACGATCTGCTCTTCCCTTTGACCCCCGTAGCCAATTCCACGAATTGGTTTACATTTCCAGGAATTTGTGTGGCTAATTCCGAGAATTTATGCAGCCAGTTCCAGGAATTTATGTAGCCAATTACGAGAGTTTATGTAGCCAGTTCCGAGAATTAGTGTAGCCAATGCCAAGAACTTAATTAGTGTCCATGGTATAGCGCCGCTTTGACGATACAGGGTTTAAACGAGTATTCATGTACATCTACACGCATTGTATGTAATAAATGCTAAAATGTTTTTATCATGTAGTATTGTGATTTACAAATTAATACAATCAGTATTCAAGCAAGCCGCTTTCTGCCATATCAGCTTATGTATCTCGTTAAAGGCTTGAACAAACAAAATGTTTTGACAACCGTGCCAACATATTTTCCAAAACGCGATTTTTAAGTTGCTGGAAAACGCCCTAAGATTTTTTCCAAACTTGATTTGCTAGACATAAGAGCTTTATCATTAGCGGTATTTATACCGGGGTTAGAGCAAAAGCATTTCTTGCATTGCAAGTATGCTGCTGGCATATTAAGTATATCTTGGTCAGGCAGACGTGATAAATTTTGACTTAAATGACATATTACATTTATTTCCAACAATTGCACCTTAAAATTTCCCTTACTCGGCCTCGAAGCGTGCCTTTGTGGACCAAGGCAAACTATAAACTCCCACTTCTGTGGATTGACACTAAGTTTCTTTTCTTACGAGTTTTATGACTCAAAATTATCTAAGCGAACCATTTAACTATTCATAAAGAGTTCTTTTACTTAATGCTTGGATGGTTTTGAATATAGTTTAATCGAGTCTTGTAATGGGCTCCTTCAGAATACGCTTAATCAATTGCTATTGGAAAGAGAAATCAGTCAAGTGCAGCAGTATATAATTGATAAAACGATGATTTCTTAAGAAGTCGGGAATGTTTCCTCTTTTGCGAGATTTGTGTTAGGGGACCTGTCATCTACCAAATAGAGCCTAGCCTCTTTCGGGCTGATTTAAGTGTACGCAATTTCCTGGCAATGAGAGGAGCACAGGGGCACAGCAGTGATTGTGCGGTTGGTCATTTTCAGAAGCCCGTTTGCAATGCCAGAAATACTATTTATAATTGCAATTTTCAGTTACTAATTATTACCATTTCATTGCCAATCGTGAAACGTTACTGAAGTGTCTAAAAGTGAATAGAACAGTTTATGGGCCTTCTGCTTATTCCGTGACTTTATATCATGAATTGATGCAATCATCTCGCTCATACAAGGACGAAAAATAATTATGGACGGAACGGGAAGAACTCAAGGTCAAAAAGGTTTGGCAGGCTATGATATGAGATGCTGCAACGAAAGAAGGCTATATACATTTGAAGAAGGGAAATACATGTAATTCTGGGCGTAGGAAGGTACTGTGGGTTGCTTGGGGAACAAATAAGAGAAGGGGAGGGGGTGGGTATAAAAAGGAGGGAAAAGTCGAATAAGGGAGAGAACAAGAGAGAAAACTTTTAACTAAGTAGTTTAGTAGTTAACTAAGCGATTACATCATAAAAGAGTTGTTGGTTTTACACTGAGAAAATACGACTAAATACAATGTGTCTTGTTTGTTTGCATAGTGAGTAGTAATATACCTCAACGACAGGAAGGATGGAGGATGGAACGGTAGAATGCACGTGACTTTGTACATGTGCCTTTGCAGTCTCCAAAGACGTCTTTTGGTTGGACCGTTGTTGCTAAGTACCCCATTCTGGATTGGTCAAATCCATTACCCATTCGAAATACCCCTGACTAATTTACTGAGTCTTCAAAGGAGCATCGCCTAGCATACAATCCGCATGTTGGCACAATGTAATGGCTCGTGTTTCTTTTCCGCGAGACAAGCCTTGTCGACAGTGTCATCAGACCAGCACAGTGCTCTGGTACATATACGATTTGACAGAAGGGTCTTCCCTGCTAGCGGAACGAAGGCGAAGGAATCGTACTCATTCCAAACGGGTGGTCAACATCTGCTAAGGTGGGAGATGGTATTTGCGGCAGTGGAATGTTGCCCTGCAGATCAGAATTGTCTGCGAATGAGGACAGATTTGGAGACAACAGTAGCCCTCTACGGCTAGCAGCCGATGGTCGGTCTTCTCGATTCAACTCAACATCTTTGTATTCAGATGCAATGTCCGGATTCGCAGCGCAGCTTTCAAACATCCTGTAGTATTTCTGCAATGGTCAATCAGACCCGCTCAATTAGAACGAAAATGGCCCTTATACATCCATATTCAACCAAAACTGCATTATTTTAAATTCTTTAAACATGTACATTACATGTTCATGAATCTAGATATGTGAACAAGTGCTTTGCAGAACAAAACATTGAAGGAATCTAAATATGATCAATGAAGCTTAGGATAAGCTCTAAAATAGTTTATGCATTTAGAACAAAGGTCGTTAAAACCATCTCCAACATACCAATAATGTACAACATACCAACTGTCATACCAATTACTTCTGTGTACAAACTGCCAATCACTCTAGTGGTACAAATTAGACACCACTCTCTTATCTGGCTTTGCGATTTAAAGGCCCAATAATCGAAAACACTTCAAGCAAGATGAAAAAACATAATTACAAAAATTAGAAGATGGGTAATGTGTTTGGTCTTACCATCTTTTGTGGCTTGGCCGTTGCACTCTCTTTCAGGACATCAGCCTAGGAAACCCAATGATAAAACTTAATTTCACTCTCAATATAAAATGTAGTCCAAAATGAGGCATGTAGGAAATTAGGCAATTTGCAGTCACATGGGTATGGCAACTTGGGAGTGGGGGAAGTAGACTTCAAGGGGATTAGTTCCTGCTGGTATTTCATGAACAAAAGTACTTTTACAATGCCTGCCAACATTCATCTGTATGAAAATTAAACAGTGGATTAAAGAGTTCTGCAGCAGTTGATGCAACCAGAAATATCTATAAATAAATAAATATATAAATAAATTGTGAGAATTGGTTGAACTTTCTATGTATTGGCTTCTAACTCACTAGATCTATTTCTCTCAATGTAATTCCCTTAAAAATAAATTTATATACTACAAAGACCTCAAAGATTAAAGTTAACAAAATTCATTCCACATTGCTCTCAATTGAATTTGATTCCATGCTTACTCTAAAAACAGTCGTGAAATGGAGGCAATACACAAAAATGACTTGAAAGTTTGCATACTGGTCATATTGTACATGACCCTGGCATGCATTTAAACAACATCATTGAGAGATTTTCTAAACGCCATAAGACATTTCATACTTAACATACTTTGGAGGAAGTTTATACCACAAAGATGATCGCAGCAATAACAAAATAAAAGGCTAGCCAAATGAAATAACAACTTGTCTATCACTCTAGGTAGAATCCATCTTGTCATCAGTCAATATTACAACAAAAGATATTCACCATTCAGTCAATAATTCAAGTCAATAATTCAGGTACCATCAATAATAAGGAGATTGTGGAGTTTCAAAGTCCTCTGCCATTTTTGTAAAACAAAAACATCAACAAATACTCTTTGAATATATACATAGCTCTTTAGTGGTTATGGTTATTTCATGCACTATATGCCTAGCAAATACGACCTGAAAATAGAATATCAGCAATAAATGGAAAATGAAAAAGAAGAGAGAACTTTGCAACACTTACATCAAAATATGAGTCAAAGTATCGAAAATTATCACTGTGCATATCCAGTCTGTCCATTATGGCTCTGAAAAAAAGGTAGTAAAAGGTAAGTACTGACCATGGGCTATCAAATCAGCTTATATGGAATATACTTTATATATAAGTAGAAATAAAGAATTTGGATCTGACTTTAAAATAGTTCAAATATTCCATTAAAAATAAAAAAAGCTACGAAGGCTTATAATTTTAAGCACTGCAGATTTTGACTGGTACAAAAAAAGAATGAAATTGATATCAGAATATGTTTTGTCTGCATCCTTCAGAGCTGAGGCTTTGGAAAGCAGTCAATATCATTTTACATGGGTCATTTAAAAATTGGCTGATTGTTCATGTTTACAATTGGCTGATCATTTGCCAATTTTCACACAGTAGAGGATGACAATATCATAAAAAATGACAACCTAGAACAGAGTACTGTAAACTCTATGAAAAACTTACAATAAAATGCTTGAAATAGGTGTGTTATACTCACAAAACTATACAAACTATGTTTTTGGTGAAAACATTTATGAGATACAAGGTGGAATAATGTAAAATCTATACATTTCAACTAGAACAAGCAAATTCTTATGAGTACTCATCCATAAAATCATATGAGAAGCAAACCTCCTTTCTCTTTGAGCTCTTTTTGTCATCTTCTTAACATGATATATTCTGTTCATAAGCTTCATGTTGTTCTAGTGTTAAAAAATAATCAAGTAAAGAAGTGCAGTTTAAACATTTGCTTCTTGAAAAAAGCACAGAAAACACTCTTAAAGAAACTCTCACTCTACATTTTAAGTACAAACATCTTTAAATCTTCTTGCTAGATAAGAGCACAATTTGTGTTACCAAAACATACAAGGTGTGGCAGTTGTTGTCTATAAGACAATGCTATGAAAATAGCAAAAATGTTTTGGATTTCTGGTTAAGAGGACCCTTTGACAATATTTTGCAGTTGTTTGGTCTATGATGTGAGCCTCGCTGAAAACTAAGTTTACCAGAGAGGAATTCGGATCTAAATTTTCTGTTTGTCACAAAACAAGACAAAGTCTGTTTGGCAGCAACAAAGTTCTATTGTAGTCTTTCCAAAAATATCTGTCCTTGTTCTAGAAATGAGTACAACATTCCAATAAATTCTCTGCAAAACCATGTTACATCCAAATAAATTTGGAAAATCAGAAGACCTAACCCAGTTTTTACAACTTGGGTATTGTATGTAAGTGATAAAAGGAAAAGGAAAAAACAAAATGTCATACAGCTGGTAGTCTGTCATACACTAAGGTGGAATCAAATTTCTTGTCACCTTATAGAAGTTTCAAAGTTTTGAGATATCAACATCTAAAGTAAACCTAATGCAAATCTGGCCACAAAAACCACACCCAATCTAGCCTGTTCAACACTATTTGAGACATCAACATGGAATAAGAATGAAGAAAATTGCATAATTGAAGAAAATTTTTCATTTTCTGGCCAGTATGGCCCTTATTCTTAATATCCGTTTTATTGTAATGCAATTTCATTGTGCAAACACAGCCTTACTTCTGAGAAATATGGTGTGGAATGTCCTGAATTGGTTGGGTTCATGCAACCAGTTATTATTTTTGTAACTGAGCGACTTACGTTCTAAAG
Organism: Nemopilema nomurai; assembly: GCA_003864495.1. Classification (NCBI taxonomy): domain Eukaryota; kingdom Metazoa; phylum Cnidaria; class Scyphozoa; order Rhizostomeae; family Rhizostomatidae; genus Nemopilema; species Nemopilema nomurai. The sequence goes on from ML133420.1 coordinate 1,441,568, forward strand.
TAATATATCAAACAATTAGATGAAGTATTAGTCCACATACATAGACGTTTTTCCTGACCTCATTGCATATAACTTTAAGCATTAAGTTTGTTCAGTTACTTTACTGCATTAACATAACACTTGATACTTTGTAGTACTTTTTGCTTGCTATGATACTAAGTTCTCCCTGTAATATCTAAATGTATACGGCGTTTGAAATGAATTGAACTGAATTCAGTAAAATAAAATGGTGTTCAACACCCTCTTGATACCAATATTTATCCAGTTAAGCTATATTTAACTTCGTTTTATCGCTTATACGACAGGGGAAAACATAGACTGAACCCATCGAATGCAACATTTGGAGTGGAAACAGAAATTCAGCTGAAAATATGTGAAAATTAAAAAAGACAATCGGGAAGAAACCTAAGTGATAACTTGCCTTCTCAACTTCACTACATTGCCTTCTCAAAGCAGTGCATTTTGACTCCCAGAACGACGCCATTCCTAGCAAGGGCTTCGATATTGTTCTTGCACTTCACTGTCAGCCAGGCCCTGTTTGCGTGGCCTCCTTCTCGCCAAACTGGCTTCCCGTGTTCGGAACGAGGGCTGCATACGCATGACTCACTCTGTTACGTCATTCAGTTGCAGGTTGATGGGTGATAAGTTTATAAGGTTGAATGTAGAACTTAATCTGGAAATATGAAGTTGAATCGGGGCCTGGCTGACGTGCGGTCTGGAATAACTTCCTCTTTAAATCAATTCCCCAAATGATGGGTCGCATCCATACTAGGCCATTCCATTGGATCTCTTCTAACTTCAGGTGTTGAGAATACGAGGCTATAGGAGTGTTAGAAAAGGCCCAAATTGACTATTTGTTAGGTTGAAGTAACTAGCTAAATTTACTTAGCTACACATGTTTATAAAAGTTGTGATGAAAAGTTAGATGACTACGAAATGATCAGGAATGACGTAGGTTGATTCAAGAATGACGTTTGCATGAGTCAGTGATGAATGACGTAATGTTGTTTTTGAAAATTTCCGGCTTAAGAAAACGACTGTGGACAAACTGAGTCAAGGTTATTGCAAGGCTATCGAATTGGGCGTTTCGAGGCTTTGATTAAAGTGAGTAGAAAGTATATATGTATTCCATTGGTAAGCATAGCGAACAGACCAAGGTTAAAAACCAAATATTTGGACATTTCAATTGATGTAGCACTTAATTAAGGATTTCTGTTATTGAAGTAGTTAATCTGTTCGGCATTCAGTCCTTGTATTAGGTACCTGGAAGTTGCTGTCAAACTTTGCTGTGTTTACCTAATGAAAGTTTGTTTGAATTATATTCAAAACATGTAGACAGATTTCAATGCCACTTCATGTACATTTGACTTTGTTTTTGCCGAAAGCTGAGCCGCTAAGTTACAGCGAGTAATGAAAATATGATAGAGGGCTTTAGCTACTTCATCAAAAAGTGAATTTTTTCAAACTACGGAGACCGTGAAATTCATGCTGCATGTTTTGAACTACAAAATCAACAGAGCATGGCTAATTGCATTGTTTTCATGACTTGATCAACATCAGAGCATGTGTTCATAACAACTTTGCAACCAAAAAGTCAAATACAGACAGTAATCTTCAATTGTCAATTCTATTTGAACATCCCTTCATGGCAGATAATAACTGATGCAGTGCTATACACGCTTTTTTATAAGGAACCACTTTGTAAGGAACCTACATGTAGAAGGTCGAAATATATAAAGAACTTATACTACTAAAAACGAAATCCCTAAGGAACTTTTCGATTAGAACATTTTTTATAACTGCAAGCATCAAGAGCTAAAAGCCTGTTCCATTCATTTGCAGCCAATGCTCGCAAAGATTGCTTGCCATTCGTGTGTCAAGTGCTTTATTGAGTAGTTTCCGCATAGTCTATCTCGCCCCTCTCTCTATTAACTGTTAAGGCTTATTGATGTGCAATGAAAATTAAGGAACTTTTAAGGAACTTATGGTACTAAAATCTGATAACTTGGGGACTACGAATAAGGAACTTTTGGAACTAGGCCTTGTGGTAGGTTCCTTATAAAAAAAGCGTGTAAACATACTTTCAAACTGAATCTTGATTTGTCTTCAAGCTGCTGTTTCGTCAGGAGCCCTGTTAGCAATTGCTATGGCACTTTAAAATTACAGCTAAATGGAACAAAATTTACCGTCGCAAAAAATTACGACTTATTGGGTGAGTGGAGAAATTTTGAAGAGGAAACTTCGATTAACTAACTTTCATGAAAAACACAACCACGTTTGAGATCATAGGAACTTGTTTTAATTCGATAACAAATGTAATGAAGGAGGGAGCCCAAATGGCACTATGACGTCACAAGACGCAAGTTCTCATTAATTTCACAAAATCATCTTGTCAGATACATCATGGCCAAGAAAAGGATAAAAAACTGCCAGTTAATCTGAAACGAAGGAATTCTTTGGAAAAACCTGTAATGATGGAGGGGACAAGCTGTAAGTGATATTTCATGTCAATTTTTCAGTTCAAATTTGAAGTTTGAAGAAATTAAATGCTGATTTTTTCAAGCAAGTGTAATTTTGCAACATACGGATAGGTAAGAGACAATCAATATTCCGTTAAAGGACAATCAACATCTTCCGTGGAACAAGAAAGGCAGGGTACGCCCTTGAGAGCCCGGAGGCTGATGACTTTTAAGAAACTCTTAAATTTTATACTGCAATCGTACCGAGACGGCGTAGACGAAGTAGCTCTGGAGGAGGCGGCTACTTTGCTGCAGAGAGGACGCGACCGACTGATCGATCGCATGTCTGCTGCAGTGGCATCCAGGTGTTGGCAAGTTCAGTGCAAGTCACACCGATAAATGATGGACATCCATCAGGATGACAGTAATAGCTTTTTTGGAGAAGAACATTATCAGGCTCGAGGGGATTCGCCTTCCACAGATAATCTCTTTAGTAATAGAGACGGTAAGTGCATTTATCGCCTTCTCTCTTGCTTTCAATTAGGCCCAACCAAACAGAACCGTCGCATTTCCTGCTTTCATTATTGTCTAAACCGTGAGAGTTGTTGATCGCTAACCTTGAGTTTTCTTTCTAGTTTTAGCAAGAAGGCTGAAGTACAGGCTAGAAAGGGAGGATTTGGTGGTTAGAGGAATTCTACCAGGCAAGTTCGGGTTTTCTTTTAGTAGACGACAGTGCCTATAATCGTACTCGTGTGTTTGCAGCATCCACTCGTGTCGCTAACTGGTCTTGCCTGTGTAAATTCAATACTAGGCGGTGGTTAGGAATATTTTAGGCTATGAATTGAGCTATCATGCTAAAATGTTTTGATAAACTGTTGGTTTAAATGCAAATGAAGAAATTATTAGTGTTAGTGTTTACTGCTTATGTTAGATTCGTCATCAAATTGAATCTGGAAGTATCTTTTCTAGAACTGAAGCACAATATTTTCAGCCTAACTTCAATTACGCATTTATTTCTTTCCAAATTGTGAGCGATGTCGCGTGTAAGCTTGTGACTGGCTGTATTTATATGCTTGCCATCTACTTGTAAACACATTACATAGTTGCTGTGAGTTAAATACTCTTGATTTACATGACTGCCCAAGATAGTTGGAAAACCATGAATTTAGCTATGAAGGAATGCCATTAAAACTTTTCTTGACTTTTTTATTTTATAAAGTACTATTAAGTTTATAAATTTATTTGCTTGGTGTTTGATTTTGACACATTTAACAACAAAGACTTTGTAACCTGTGTTGCATGTAGATGTTCATTTATATCTAGAGGTTTCTTGAAATTTGATCATAATTCCAAGTTTACGGCGGCAGTAAATGCTTTGATTCAATCAACATAAAAGCTTCATGCCTGAATTTTCATTCCTTGCTATGTCAGTGGGAACCACAATAGTTTAAGAGCAAAGTGGATGTTTTCAATTCAGTATTTGCTATCCTGAGTATTTTGATAGTTGTTTATCCTGTTAAAGCATATTTGTTTATCAATTTTATATGGCTATGGGACAAGAAGCTATGGAAGTAAATGTTTACTATATACAAAATATATTTTTTGCTGAAAATGTTATTTTTTGGTTAGAAGATATGAAATACGGAGACTCAAATATTTGTTCATTGTTCAGAGGTGTCCATTGTGTGGGTTTGTTTGTTAATGGAGGTTCCACTGATGATAAAAGAGTAACCCAGTCATAGAATTGCTATCACTTGATAAGTTTCATAACTGCAATCTTCTTTTGTTCCCAGCATACCACATGAAAACTATGACTGTAATGTTAAATTGTGGTATATTGTAACCTTTTTATCACAACTTTTGATGATTCCCAGCTACGTTCACTTCTGAGGTTACATGTATGAAAATTCACCTTAAATGAGAATAAACAATATATGAGAACTGTGTTTAATCAATGGATAAAACTACAATAAGTATAAACCTTGCTTTTATGGCAGACATTACTGTAAATTCCTCTGGAAAAGTTTTAAGAATTTTCAAAACTCACTTTTTTACATGACTACAACCTGCTTGTAAAACAAATTAAGTCAGACATGATTTTTGTTTACTAACATATATAAGCTATGTTTTCCATGAGCAAGCTCTTTCTCTTTATCTTGTAAATCCAGAATTTGAATTGTTTGCATAACTTTGTTTGGCTCTAAATTCACTAAAGTCAAAGAAAATGTTTGCTAGCGAGCAATGAATTTCCTGGCATCATGTTTTAGCCAGAGATATACACTGATGCTAAACCAGCATCAAGCTTTTCAGTAGCTAACTATAAATGGTTGTAAAATATCCTGAGGTTTTTGAAGATATTAATTATGACTTGTTTACATACAATGAAAGCAATAATGTTTGCTTTTGAGACATTCTTAAAAGCATTTCTAAACTTGTTTATTTTAAACATTCAATATGTGGTCTTTAAAGAATGCATATTATTAACATAAACATTTGATATGAATCTGTAAGTTGGCAGTTAACCCTCTGCTCAATTTGTATGTTATAAAAGATCAGGTCTGCAATCGCACTTGTGCCTGAACAACATTGTGGCATGATAAGTGTTCAACACCTTTCCCATCCAGTATGGCCACTGGCATGTGATTAAGGTCCTGGAGGTGTGTTTAGGCCCCCTTCTGCTACCTGGAGAAGGCTATTTTAATCATGTTCAATCATATTTCAGCAAGCCATGCATCTCCAAGTCTTGCTGCACAAATACACCAGCTTGAAAGAGCCAAGGTAGTACCCTATTTAAGTACTGAGACTTATAACTCATCTTTAAGATTTGCCATAAATGGTTTTTCCTGGATAAAATCTTGGTGCAGTCTGAAGATAGTAGAAGACAAAGTATGTGTTATTTTTGAAAGACAGAAAGCAGGCTCTGCATATTAAGAAACTAGATATTTCCCTCTTTATTTCATGGAGGGATGTCAGCTCCTTGTGTTTCAATAATGATAAGAAACCATCAATCTTAGTTAAAAGGCCCTGATATTAATACAATTGTGGTAAATGGTCCAGCGTGTATCCACCCTTTTTGATGCAGCTCAAAAAAAGGAGAAGGCTGTAGGCAAAATATAGGAGCTTTCTGCCCAATACCTTTACTCCTGACCTGTTTTTTATGTTATGTTTGCCATTTTCTGCCTTTTTAAAACCAGACATATTTTTTAACATTTTTGTTTACATTTGGGATTGCACACCAACATTTTTACTGTTATTACATTGGTATTCAACTAGGAAGAACATTTTTATATCAATTTCAGATTAGTTTTCTTGCTCACTACTATACTTTGAAGCTCTTTCTGTCCATGAGCAATGTCTAAATGATTGGAAAATAAACATGTGAATTACATGTCCGTCTTTGTAGTCTAAATGCTATTTTATCTTTTAATATAACAATAGCTTTTTCAAAACCTTTTATTGCTAGACTGGTGACATTCTACAAAAGAAAATCAGAGTTCGTTCTAGTCGACAACAACTGGTCCAGCGACACATTTTGGCAGGTATGTGTCTTTCGTCGCTTGATATTCAATAGATGTTTTGGCAAAGTTGTCAAGTATGCAAGACCATTTTAAGTTTTGAATATGGCAGTATTATCTAAGTTCTCGAAATAGAGAGTATCAAATTGAATGGCTGATCAACAAAGGAGGTCTTTAATGGCTTTCTTTCGCCATAACATTCGGAAATGGCTAGCGCTTGGCTAATTTACAATGTATCTGCTTTCATTTATTATGAGAACATCTTTAAGACGATTTTCTTTACTGGATGTCGCCCAGTTTCTCTGCAATCTTAGCTTTCTGTCTTAGATTCAAAGATAGATGCTTCGCTGCAAGGAAAACAGTCAGCTCTAGAAAGACATCGCATTGCGGATTCTCTGAATGAGCAACTCTTCAACAGACCAGGCCCTCTTGAACTTGTAAGGGAAAACATCTTGAAGGTCGAACCAAACTTTGCAGACGCTGTGAAGCATGGCTGCGTCCCATTTAATCCAAGTTGCCGAGATGTCTCGACCTCTCCAGTGAACAGCCTCTTTCCTGATTCCCCTTCGTCAGAAATAGATGCGAGGCCGGGGTCTATCGATTCTCTTTCTCCACTTGCCACTGATTCTATCGACACATTCGCCCAAGCGTTTTCAGAACACGTCAAAGTCGATAATATTCCAGTCAGCAACAGTGTGTCTAGTGCAGTGAGTGAGTTAGAAAGCTGCATCGTGTCGACATCGGATTTCTTTTCAAGTGGCAGCTCTAGAAATGAACGGACTAAGGAATCTTTGACTCGGAAACAGTCAAAAGGCAACAAAAAGAAGCTACAATCACAAAACAAACAGAGAATTAAAAAGTATAAGTATCATGAATACAAGCCTCCAGGGACGGTACCTTGTACATATCAGGCCCCCCTTGATGATCGCTATAAGCGCCTGTTGGAGCAGCAACAAATGTATCTACAGCTTCAGGTAATGAAACAAAATGCACTGTTCGAAGCAATAAATGGTTCTTTGAAAGATCCTGTCAAAGACAAAATGGACGTTGAAGAGAGTTCTGAATGCCAAATTGAACCACAGGTCTCTCCTTGTCCGACAAGCGGGGTAGTTTCATGCAGTAGTTATTCGGGGCTGGATGAAATGCGGGTTTCTGATCTGCGTTCTGAACTTAGGCAGCGAAGGTTGCCCGTCTCGGGGTCCAAGGCAAAATTGCTAGAGCGACTAAAAGCATACGAGGACCAGAAATTGACAAAGAACGAGAAAGAGGCTACGCCAGTTTCGGCTGTTGCTACGGAGGACGTCTCTTCCCAGGATTCAACTCAAGAGCATTCCCCTACCACTGCGCATGGGAGTTCGTTCATTAAAGTGACCACGTATGCGGGGCAGAACGGTGAAACATTTCAAGTGGTGCAAGCGGTTCCATCGTCTGAAATTCAGTACCAACTCATTCCGAGCTCGGTTGTCCTAGGCCAGGGCCAATCTGAACACATTCCGGTCCAGCAGCTGGGATTAGAAGGTTCCGTGCACACCAAAGGCGTTTTGCATGTGCCAACACCCGTCTCATCCATGGATCAACGGATCTTGCAGAACGTGGCGAGCTCAGCCGTGAGCCAGCCAAAAGTAGAATCGTTTCAGAAAGTCATTGACCAGCCAATGAGACACTCAGTTAATCAGCAAGTCATTGACGCGTCACAGCAAGTTCAAATTCACCTCAGCCAACCGTCACAGCACGCCCTGACCGGAAATGCGTTGCTGGATCTCACGTCAGCATTCGAAAGAAACCCGAACCCGGTCATCGATGCGCTGACCTTGCAGATGCTAAGCGAACAAATGAACCAGGCTTGCAAACCGCATGCAACCATTCAGACGCAAACTTCTTACGAACCAACAGAAACGGGCAATACAGTCGATTTACACCATTCTTCGTTACTACGAAAATTGCAAAACATGCAGGAAAACACGGCAGCATGTGACCAACAAAACATTGCTGCCCATCATTACCAATGGGAAGTCAACGCCGGCCTCCAAATGCGCGGGAAAGACAATGGTCAGTACGAGGCTTGCAGCGGGAAAACTCGAGACCGATCGCAGACTGACCCGCTGACGTCACGGTCAATCGCTGACATGAGCATGAGTCACGATAGGGCGACATTTGCGCTGGCTGGCAACTGTACCGCCGGGGGTACAGGCGTTTATCCGAAACCCGGCGGTAAGGATTTGCGGACGTTCTCATTACCAACTGGAATCATGGTATGTTGCGCATCGATAAAGTTATTTTGCTACGTCATATTGTTTTTAGCATAACATAAGTAAATAAAAACCAATTTAACATAAGTTTACTCCGCTGAATCGTATGTATGGGTTATAAATGTTTTGCTTTTGCGGGGAATCTCTAGAACAAAGTCTTACCCATAATTCACTGTAAGTTGTTGCATCCCGAACGATATTTGATTGTGGTGGTTGAGGTGGAGTCAAAATATATTCAATGGTTGCTTTCCAGGAAACGAGCATAAAGTGCGAGCCGGATGCGTCCGATGACTTGATGGACATTTTAGGAGGTAAACGTCATTTCAATTGTTATCTTGTATGGACGGTTGGACAATTTCCCTCTTTTACTGTAGCTAATGTTACTTTTTTATTAATGTCAGGCTAAGTATAAATGGTATTGTCAAGGTAGCTTTTTGAGAAGGCTTTGAAAGAAAATAACATGCAACATACAGCTAATATCAAGCAACGCATCTGACACATTATACGTAAACATATAGCGTAACATATGGCATTTGGCAACACATAAGATGAATATCCATAGGCAAGCCCCAGAAATGGAAATGTGACGTCATATTATTTCACTCATTGCGTGGATCAAGTGTAGACCAAGTTGAGTTTGTTGCGAATGCTTGCTTCTAGGCCTTAATAGGCATGTCTCCAGTCTAATGTCTTCTTATTGCACGGTTTTCTAGAGCTGTCCGGAAGTGCGTCACAACCGCTGGACGCCAATGACAACCACCCAACTGGATACGCGAGGTACGTGCAGCCGCTGCAGAGTGAAATGTCAGGCAAGGCCGACCCGTTCCATTTAGCCAGTTCCAGAAACAAAACATTGACTTCTCACACGCTCACGACGCAACGGCCGTACGGGTCGCTGCCCGGCGATTTAAACCTACTTGGCGCCGGTCTCAACCTTACAACGACCCCATCGCTCTCCGCGTCCGGTTCTCTCCGTAGCATCCCGCACCGCGCGTCGGCCAATGTTTTGAGCGCGGGCCACCACCCCCCGGAAATGGCGCTTACGTCTATGGACTGTGAGGATGACGTGGATATGGAAGGGGAGCCGACCTATTTCACAGCAAACGACTTGGACTGGCCTGGTCTGCACCAGCTGGAGAACACGAACACTTTTCATAAAAAGCAAAACGAAAAGCCAGGAGCAAAAGACATGGACGGGGGCCATTTTGTGGACGGGCTGCATTTGGATATGATGTCTGCTAATCTGTATGAGGACGCGAAATCACACGACCCCCTGTCTATATTCGACGTGGAAGGAAGCCAGCATTTGTTGATGGCCGCGGATTCACACGAGACGGAAAAGTGGGATTTCTAGTGTTGTAAATAGTTATTTATGTAAGTTGATTATAGTTTGTATTTGATAGGAGCCCGCGCTAGCCATTCTGTCAGCGGTCATCATGGTATTTCAAACATGTACGTTTCTACGTTTTGTTGCACCCTACAAAAATCAGGTTTTCCTCCGTTTTAGAAAGAATCCTGGTCAGATTTTTTAAGATAGTTCTCGTATTTTTAAACATTTGCTAATTTCTTTAATTCAGAATTAAGTTAGTCAAGGTTGCAAGTGGATCTTTTGCCTTCACAGTAAAGCTGTGTATTGGCAGCGTACTGTAAATTGGCAAGTCTCCGTGATTTCGACAAAGAAACATCTCTCTTTTTTGCACATTAATGATTAAAATTCAGTTTGCAAACTTAAATATATTAAATACATCGAATACACATTTTGAAATTAAGTTTTCAGCTAATGGTGGAAAATTGTTTTCAAAGAGGCAAGATAATTCTTCGTAAATCTGATAATTGGCATTAGTGCTGCTTTCGCCATTTTGGGAAGCTGTCATTATAAGTGGTAAATGAGATTGGCAATTAATTTGAAGCATCACATTGTCATGTGTGTGTCAGAAGCCCTTTTCAACCAATTATGTTGAACTGCGTCCAGCCTGGGTTTGTCCATTAAATGTGTAGTAACCCTCGGTAGGCGTGGAATATTTAATTCCTTATTTCTTAAGTGTTGGTAAATGAAAGGTTGCACCTGTGTCATTAACGGCGAGAAATCAAATCCGCTGGTAGGCCTTTGGTTACAGCTTCTGGTTCGAAATATCATATTTAGATTTAATAACTGTTGATTGGTCTAAAGATCCACGCTTATTCTAAATTGACCAATCACACGACGATTTGCAAGCGTAAGTCTTGTGGCAGGATTTACAGACACAAATCTACGCGCTAGATGAAAACATCTACCAACCCTCTCGCTGTTTGTGGCACAGAGTGAAAGCATATCTTGATTATTTATAACACGGTTCCAAGTTGATAGTATTGCTTTAATGATAAAGGAGTTAGATATTTTCTTGTTTGCTGTTAAGTTGTCGGAGTTGTAGATGAAAAGAAACAATTCGTATCCGTTCTATCTTGCTTACTGTTTCCCAACTATCCTCTGATATATGTTTCAAAGATTGTTTTTGCGAACTCTGATTGAAATATTGAATGTTTCACAAGAAACTACCAAGCCAAGGAAAGTATCCAAGACCTTGAACTGTCGATATCAAAAATTCGTTTGTTTGAGGTTTTGATGTTGAAGAATCTTGACAAATCTACTTCATAAATGTGTTTTTGACTATATGGTGTCAGAGAGTTTGAGACAAAAAATTTACACATTCATCATGCCACAAAATAACACATTTTAATTTGGACAAGTCATGCATATAAACAAGATTGGCAAGTACTTGGGAAATTGATCAAGTCTCATGTTTATTACGATCTATTATTGTAAGCAATGCCTTGAGAAAAAGAGGAACACATCCATTCGATTCTTGAGAATTTCACTGAAAACGACGTGGGCAGAACAGCGTGGAAGCATCAAGACAATTCATCGTAGTAAGGAGCGTGGGCCAAGTTGCCAGCGACAACGAACGATGCCTTGGTGGTAAGGAGCTCCTGTGTGACCTGCGGATACGCAAACACAGCGCATCAGCCACGTAACATTGCAACGACGTAGCGACATTAACGAGTGATGCGAATAAACATGGCGAATTATCGAATCAAACTCGAATAAATAGGGCAAACCAAGGGTGCCATGCCTAAATTTAGTATATTTTGCTGCAACCAAGATGTCCTGCAATGCTAGGTACCAGTTATAAGTTTCTGCTTTCTTACGTAATATTCAAGGAATAGGCTCTTTACCGCATGAAAATAACCCAAACCACAAAGTTAGCGGGTTTGATCATGATAAAAATAAAAGGTATGCCGTTGATATGCCAAGCATATTGGTACGAAGAGTGACTAAAGAGTCAAATGAAATCGCACAACATGCGATAATAGTAAGGGCTGCCAGAGTTAAATTACGGTTAAGGGTTATGGAGATGCAGGGAAAGGGGACAATCCGCCTGTATCAACGATTGACATTTGTTTGAAATGATTCGTAAGGAATTTGAATTACCTTTGAAAGATCGGCTTTACTCACTGCATCGATACCCGTGCAGATTTCGGCCGGTGATTTGTAGGTACCATTTGTAAGCATCTGAAACAATTAATGACGTCACGTTAGCGAATTAGAAATGTTCTTACAGCAAAAACAACACTCTACAATTCTACGGGTGAGCCAAGACTATTATTAGGTCTTTATGATGTTGTCTTTTAGAAACACAGTTTTATCGATGATTAAGACAGAGATGCTTTGGATAGCGGATAAAAGAACGACAAAAAGGCGCCAGCAGGAAAACAAAGAAAACAAACAAAACGAGTTGCTCACTTGATTAGCAATATCTTCTAACATTGCATCTTTGCTCTCGCTTGCCATTAGAACAGCGGCCTTCATTTGGTTCCTGCAAAATACATCGTAGAAAACAATGATATCCCCATCAAATCGAGTCGTCTTTATCCATCAAATTGTCTTGCTTGTGCTTTTTGTGATATAGATGAATATTATGCTATAATAATATATATGTTGTTTTCAATGTACATCACAAATGTTATCCTCAAAGAGTATCACAAAATCAGAAAGAATTGTTGCCTCTGCGAGGCTGTGCGCAGCTGCCTCTGCGAGGCAACGTCTGCAGTTTCTCACAGTTTAATTGAAACATACTTAGCACGGCCTAGGTCTTCCTCGGAAACATTTCCCTTCGCAACGGCTTTAAATTCGTTAACTGCTGCCTTTACGACCTACGATGTAAGAAAGAAATAGCATCAAAAGTCCAGCAACCTCATACTCAACCGCATGCTCACGTGATCTCTCATGTCGGCCACGTGATCGAAATGGGCGTTTTTATTAAAAACGGAAGAATGAATGCCATCCAAGGGCAGCCAAAGACAAAACGAATGAGAATAATCGTACCAGGGATGTATCCTTTGGGTCGGTGATTGTGTAGAAGCCAAAGAGTCCCTTATCGCTGTGACAAACATTCAGCGAAGAGGCCTACGAAATAAGACATTTCCACCTACACCTTCTTCAACGCTACTCGCATACAAAGCAGCTCATAATAACAGACTGAAATGAAAGATCGTCAGCCGTTGCTCTGGCCGCAAAATTAATGCTTTTAGTATGCACCACGCATTGACGGTACTTTGATAAACAGCAGAAAAGGCAATTCTCCAAAAATAAAATTTCGTGAAGCACTCATTTCTAAAAAGAGAGGGACATGAGGTCAAAAGGAGTCATAAATGTATTTAAAATTAACCGTTGATGATGAAAAGAATCTCACTGCAAATGAAAATGAATTGTAAATGAAAGCAACGAATACATGAATGAAAACAATAAGGATGATATGTACAACTCACCACGAACGAGCTGTTAGAGACGTTGGCGGCAGCTTTATTCAGCCTGAGGAAAGGACGGCATATGAGCAGTGTACAATAAGCGATGTTCGATACATTAAACATGTTGTAGTGTGTCTAAATAAGCCTAGATCGAAGTTATCGAAGATGGCATCTTTGAGGCTAGTCTTCTATGATGAATAGAAGGCAATACGAGGTAATTATTGCTCCCTCTTTCAGTTTTAGACAATTGGCAAAAAGCAACTAGTGGGCAATTATTTCATCCGAGAATTTATTGATTGACTATCAGAGTGAATTTACAGCGAATAGAACTGCATTGATACGTGCAGTAACTGTATCAATGCTATAATGGTCGCGGAATTGAAAAATAGAGAAATAATCTTCATTGCAAGCCATTGAAGGAATGACGAAACCATTATTATTTATCCAGTAATTTGAGTACATGATCCTTTCACTTTAATAAAATAATTTCAAATTGAATATGCGATTGAGCTTTTGATGTCAGCATTGCTTTCTGGCTGACCTATAATCATTGAAAAGGCTCAAACTACCAAAATAGTAAAGAATAGATTATTTCACTGACATTTCCCATTGAACATTTAGCTGCTAATTTCGCACTAAAAGGACACCACCCACCTTGACGAAATGGTGTTGCTGCCCCACTTGATGTAAGAGCCACTGCCGATGATATGCTAGAAGGAAAGGAAGTCGAGTGAGCAACTCATCTGCACGTATTCGAAAGAAAACACGCATTTGAGTCAAAAATATTCAACCCGGGTATAAGGTGATTCACCAGCAGCGTTGCAATAGTCTTGCTATTGATGTCCCTTGAAGAATCAAAGAGATGAAAAGCCTACCTGAAGCACTCCGTAAGTACAGAGGTCTTTGCTCACGTGACTGAAAGGAAAAGATGGGTGCTGTTACGAAGCGATATGGGCACTAAGCGAAAGTGACAAGAGAAATGAGACGCAGCAATCTTGCTACTACAGCAGCATCAGTGGAGCTGGAAAATAATGATTAAAATAGTTTGGCTTGGTGGTGTACATGGAAAAAGTGGCATCATCAAACAAGGGGGTTTAGAGTGAGACATGCAAAAAATAGCCAGGTGAAGGCGGAAATAAAATACGAGTGAATGGAATGCACTAACCTTGGGCCTTCAACTGCGAGTGCCACATGGTTAAGATTTGATTTGCATTCTACGCGAATTTCCCCTTAAAGAAATAAAAAATTCATTAATATGGCATCCTTCAAAAAATCCTGAATACCAGTGAGAATTGTTTCACTTCGCTACAAAAAGGAAGTCGAAACGAAATCAGAGCCAGCATACCTCCAAAATATCCTTGCTTTACTGCAGAGACTGGAGTGCCACGTGGGATGCCTCCAAGTGCGGCTGCGACATCTTTTACTAAATTTTCATGCTGACAGCCTATAATTCACAACAAAAGAACAAGTCAGGACTCTTGCTAAATGCGCTAAATCATTGCCAAAAACGCCTGCACTAAGGTATTGTGTACAGGAGTTGGAAAAGATTAGAATATGATTAAATGGGATGGCAAGCAAGCACATACTGATTGAAAAAATCTTCAAGTCACTGAAACTGGTGTTAAACTAGACTCATGTAAGTTTAAATAATTGATATGTTAAAGAAATTTTTGACACTACATGCATCAAAACAAGGGCACACAGTTCAAGTTTGAAAAGGTACTGTTAAAGAGTAAATTCAATACACTATTGATGCTAAAAATGTGCTTCAAAGGTTTACCGATTGCCACAACTGACATCCTTTCTCCAACAAAATTCCTCTTGACATAATCTGACATCTAGCAGAAAGGTTTGAAAAGGAATTCAGTTACAAATATGCTCAATAATGTTCAAAATACAAGGCGTTTTTGCTGCATGCTAGAAATGATTCCAAACTAGTTTGGCATCTATTACAACTTCAAAAAATGAGATTACAAATAGCTTGTTAAATAAAATATATAAATGAAAACTGTTACCTGCTCTCCTGAAAATGATTTGTGCTCTGGGCAGTAAATTGAATTCCCCAGCCCAGACCTGCAACAAAAAATAGGTTATTGAAACTAATCAAAAACACTAGCTCGGAATGTGACCCATCAAGATTATAGGTTAACACCTTGCACAACAAGATCCTATTAATTAAAAACGTAAACCAACCCAGTTTGTATCAGACTAGTAACAAAGTTTACAGGGTTAGCTGTATTAACAAATCTAACTTGACTTTGTAATTAATCATCATTAGGTTATTAATGCCTCCTTTCAACTGCAAGTTGCATCATTGAACAGGCAAAGGCATTGTAAAGTCAGTGCATATTCATAGAGGCATTGTCATTCATTGTTTTGTCAAGGTCATCAACACTGCAATGGGTGATGCAGCAAGATTCAATCTAGCTAAGGACTTGTATATTTCTTTTTGCTGAAGCTTTTTCAGGATTATCTAACAAAATTAGTGATATCATTTGAAAGGATGCATTCAGCAAAAATCAAAATGATTGACTTGAAAATTTTTTCATATAATAGCTATTCCAGGTTGGTCGATTCCATTGTCTAAGATGTTCAGTGGTTTTTATATTCACTCAATGCTTTTTGTCTGCTAAATAAAACACTGCTAGTCCATCAGCAAAAAAAGTGATGAGAAAAAGTTTAAGATACCTGAACGCTGCATTGTGGAGTTTATCTAGCACTCCTGGAACATGAAAAGAATATTACAAGCTCATCTCAACAAAAAGGTGACAATGCTACATTAAAAAGCTTAAAATCTTATCATCTTATTATTATCTAAAATGGACCAGGTGTAAAGAAAAGAGACAACTCTCAGATCGATCATGCCTCTCATTTTTCACTGTTCTTTTGGAATTTGCATTAACCTAGGAACAAGCAAACCTTTTCTATTGAGATTCAAGCCTTATCTTTTTAGATCAGGAATACAGACGGCACTGGAGATTTACAATGTAATGAAATATATAGAAAGCTTCATAAGCACTACAGAGAAATTGCTAGGATACCATACCAAGTTGAAGGCATGCTTCCAAATTGCTTCTGTCAATTGCACACAAGTCATTTGCACTCTGAACCTATGCAACAAAATAGAACAATGTTCTCCATTTTCCCATTTTCTCTCCTCAGTTTGGAAATCTGGATAACTGGCTATGTAAGAAATGTTGAAATAGCTAAAGATGTGTGACAATCTTATTACAATCCTAAACACTTTTTGAAAGATATATAAACTACATTAATGGCAAAAAGAAGAACTATTACAAACCTCCCACTTTTGAAATAATGGTCCATCAACAGATGATGCAACAACATCCAACAGTGGATTACTGTGGAACAAAAACTATTTAATTGGAATTGGCAAACAAAAATTGTAAATTAGGAGTTTGTGAAATGATTAGGTGACTATATATAAATAAAAGATAGTATGGTTAATTGCTTTAGGGAAAACCTGTTTTTCAAAGAAATAGGGTTGCAAGTCCAAAGAAAATAAAATAGAGATACTCACACTGAGTCATTCATGCATGAACCAGAATATACAAAATAATCCCTTGAATTTGTGACACTGGAAGCAAAGAAGGTATGTATATAATATATGGATTAAAATGAACACAAAGATTTTCAATGATTAACTAAAATCTTAGACATCTTGGAAAGAAATAAATCTTAAATGACAAGGAAGACACTACCAGGGTTTTTATAAGAACTTATTGAGTATATACCAAGTAGAATGCTTTAAGCAGAAGCTCAAAAGTAAATTTAAAGGCTTAATAAGTAGATTGGAAAAGAAGCAGTAAAATATTATTTTATTTTTGTATGCAGAAAAGACTAATCAATACATACCCAAGTGAAAAACCATACTGTTGCGATTCCCTTGTTATTCTAAGTGAGCTCTTGCTTTTATTTGTCTATGGAAATACAAAACAGGGGTTAAACGAAAACTCTGGGGCCTATTAACATTCATGAACTCAATTGGGCAAAAATAAAAACAGGACATGACATTAAGTGTTCAAATTGACATTTAATAGAACAATTGATATAAGCTTCATTTTTAGGAGAATATGCTCCTTTGATGTCCAGTGTTTTGAATGTCATATCCAGAATCAAAGAAGAAACTGGAGTACCAATCATTTCTTTAATCACACTCACCAAGAATGCTGAGTTTCTTAAAAAGTGTGTAATTCCAATATTTGAAGGATCTTCATATCTGCTTCCAGCTTTGATATAGACTGAAACTTGTGATACACCACCTTCACTATTCATAGAGATGACTTGAATCCCATTGTCTAATTTGGTAACCTAGAACAAAATGCAGAAAATCATACTTAAAATTCAATTAGTGATGTATTAAGATAATGAAACTTGTAAGTTACAAATTTAACTTACTATATAAGGAAAAAAGTTTGTGTCATTTAAGAGACATGCATGACACCCAGAACATTCTACAACTCTCTAAAATTTACACTAAAATATAAAAGAATTGGCCTGAAAATAATCTACTGCACAAACTAAAAAGATATAAAAATAAAATCAACAGCTAAATAATTAGAAATTCTTCGTTGTATGACATTTGTAAGAGGAATGACTGTAGTAACCTTTAGTTCAGGTGCTTTTGGTGTACCATGGCTATTAAATGATTCATCAAGGCATTCTGTCACCGGAACCTGTGTTGCCTTCACATAATGACGCTGCAAAATTAAAACTATAATATTGCATCTTGATAACATAATTATAGTTGTAATTGAGTACACTACATTAATATGTTGAGCAAAATAAGGTTATCTTGATTTTTGAAAAACTATCATCCAATGGGGAAATAGAGTTTTTTAATGTTATTTTTTAAATTTATTATTTTTGATTAGCAAAATGATTTACTTCTATAAATTTTAAAAATTATGCCTGACAATATCACCAAAGTGGTGGAACATCAAAGTTAAGTGGAGCTAAAAAATAATAGATCAACTGAGGGACATGAAAGTAAGCAAGAAAAAACAATGGGCTGTGGAAATGCTGTTACAGGAGAGTAACTTTGCCTTAACAAAGAAATATAAAATATAATAAAGGGAATATAAAAAAACCTAAAGCCAATGAGGAAAAAATCAAACTACACACAAAAAATTGTATTTTTCATAAGGTAAATTTTGTACTTCATTAATTATCATGTATATCATTAATAAACATATGTTTTATAAGTGTAATTATAAAATTTCGCCTTGTGGTGCACTGAATATCCGGAAAGATTCTTCAAATGCATCAAACCGAAACACATTGCTGAGAGTCAGATATTCTTAATAAACAAACTTGGAGCAAAATAATTATTATTTACAAAGTGATTAGAAAAATGTTTCAACAAGCAATTCCAAGACATAAAAACAAACTCGCATCTAGGTAAGACTGAAATCATACGCTAGTCGTCGTGTAGGCCAGTATGGCTGGCATATCATGGAAATGACGAGCTCCTTTCAGAAATAGGCTGGCTCTTGCCGATATGAAATTGGTCTACTGCAACAAAGTTACCTTGCCCAGCCACTAAATTTAAAATAATTTAGAAAGCATCCTCCCATCAACAATTATCCAGATAACTCAAGTCTTGAGACAGCTTTCTCGCACAGCCGATACTTAACTTTGTGCAGTGATAGCTGCAGTGAGACTGTGATCTCTAAACAACAAGCAAGAGTTATTCCACCAAACAACATGTCATTTGAATTAAGGATATTCACACAGCAATTGTTACTTACTGAAAGCCTTGGTAGTTGCAAGCAATCCTTGCTAAAAGCTGACAGAGCCTTGACCCTTCTTGTCATGAACATCTTGGCCTAAATTCACCTCGAAGAAGGAGGCTGGGTACTAACGGTGTCACATAAGACTGTAAAGTTATTCATGGGTCCCCTGTGTGCCTTTAGACTTGACTGACAACAATTCTTGATTAACGTAAAAATGTTTTCGAATTGAAATTCTATACAAAATACGAACACACTTGAAATTACAAAGTTTCTTCTACAACAAGAAATGTATTCCGTGGATAGCATAGCGCAGACGGAAAGTGGGCGGGAAGGATGAGTGAAATAATAGTGAAGAATGGTGGTAATATATAAATGGTGACAGAGATGTGTAAGAAAGATACAGTTCAAAAGAAATAGCGTTACTTTCAATTAACAAATTATCTAAATGACAAATTTCAATTATCTAAGGCAACAAGAACTATGTTATCACCACGAATAAACAACTGATTTACATGTCTTCGTCTTACAACGTGTTCTGTTAAGGCCGGGAGCGTTGGAAGCCCTGACTTGGAAGCCATGCTATCCTTTTTATTCGTAACCCTACTTCCTAGCACTGTTGCTTGAGAGTCCTTCGTCCTACTAGAATCAGCCCGCGATGTGGTTTTCAAATTTGTATCCTTACCAACATTTACAATTGTTTTCAGCAACTGTTTTATCGATGGATTCAAACTGGGATCACTTGGCATCATTTCATCACCTGCTTCCTTTACAGAGTAAGCACCCTCTAAAACCACTTTTTCTCCTTCCACCTCAGGACTTCTCTTCTCCGCATTCTCAACTCCGGACT
Source organism: Nemopilema nomurai (assembly GCA_003864495.1). Lineage (NCBI taxonomy): Eukaryota > Metazoa > Cnidaria > Scyphozoa > Rhizostomeae > Rhizostomatidae > Nemopilema > Nemopilema nomurai. Next base: position 1,461,176 of record ML133420.1, read on the forward strand.
TCTTTTGCGCTTCTTCCGGTATTTCAACTTCTTTAATTACTTTTTTACTATCCTTATGATGGAATACATCCTGATAATTGCCTTCCGATAAAGTTCTATCTTCAGTTTTTTTCTGTGAAGAATTTCTGGGCGTTGTCTTTTCCTTTGCAGGCGTAAGAGAACTTGGTTTATTTACTGAATCACGAGTCGTGGCCACTTGAGATTCGTGGTGATCCTCGCGAGAGAGAGATATTGGCTGGGTACATTCCTCTACGTTTCTCTGATGCTTGCTCAAGGCCTTACATACTCGAGGGTCTTTGCGACATTGTTCAATTCCTATTTGTTCTATCAGTCGTGTTACGTCAATAGAACATTTTTTAGTAACCAGATCTAACTTTGCAAGGTTGTACTTAAAAGAGCGCTTTTTTGTCTCTTGTTGTGATCTGTTCCTTTTTATGTCTTCTGGTTCACCTTTTACAATATTTTCTTCGTCTGTTTGACCCAGCCCAGCTACAATAATAGTAGAATCTTTGCTGTGTATTCCTGATTGGACACCTTGTTTTTCGGTTCGTACCTTTGCCTGACAAGTAAATTCATTATGCTCCATTTCATTATGCTTATAAAGTGTTTGTGTATCTTGTCCTGGAAACTTGAGAACTTGCTCTGGTTTCCCGCGAGATTGTCCCGGGCTTGAGCCACTAAACATGAAAAAGTTGCAAATGGTTGGGCTATGGGTAATTTCACCAATGAGGGAAGGGGACGCCAATTGCCTGCAGGTGGCATCCTCTTGGGAATTATTTTCCTTAAACTGATGGACAGTCACTGCGCTTACTGAATCATTCTGAAGAACAGGCAATGCGAATTCACTTGGGGCCTCGGGTTCACGACGTTCTCGTTCTTCTTCCTCGCAATACTCAACTTCATCTTTGCTAACAGGTTCTTTATTGTTCTCTTCGTCTTTGCTATCTTCCGCTAAAAATAAAGAAACTTTTACCAAACTGAAAAACATAAACGGAAGCTTCTTTCGGGAGAAATCAGCAATGAATGGAAAAATAAAAAGTTGACCGAATCCTTATAACCATTTTATGACTCATTCTTCACAACAACCACACAACTACTTAATTAATTATATTACAGATTTATCAATTAACTTTTGTCAGTGCCAACATTCTTAGGAATCGAGCTGTTTTCACAACAACCCCACTATCAGCTACATCCACTTAGCAAAAGCCCTAGCTCTCTTTGACTATCATATTGCGTCTTTGATTCAATTCTAAATATGTCCCATTCATTGTCATATTTTGGACCCAATATTCTGTCTTGATAAGACATTCTATCACCTGTTGTTGCTCCGCCACAGTCGACGTCTTGCAAAGAACTGGTGCCGAGTCCACCTGCGACAGCCAAGCTTTCCCTTTGACAGACATTTGAAATCGCAGGGCCATCATCTTTAATGGCAGGTTTATGTTCGATTCTCAGAGCTTGGTTCCTTTCCGCTTCACTTTGGCACTGCGTTGCTTGTTCATCGCCACCTTTGTCTTCGGGCAGGTCCATGCCCCTCCGCACTCTATTCAAACGGTATCTGTTTCTTTTCTCCTTCTTTTTTGCATGTCGAATCTGTGCTTGCTCTTCTGCAGATAGCATTCGGATTTCAATGGTGTACACTTCATCTACGTCTATCATGGCCTGAAAAGAAGCACAGAGGCATGTTGAGAAACCTTCCCAGAGTCTTCATACACACGCAAATTTTGCAAGAACATGCAACTAAATGACTGGAACTTTATACTCTTCACAAAAGTAAAGCTGCAACGAAAAAGGAAGCAAGTATTGTCAAAGCGATGAATCGCTTTATTGCTGCGACCGGCAATACAGATAATGGATTCTTGCAAAAACAATAATAAACCTTTGCAAAAACAAAAATGACAAACAGCAAATTACAGAGAGCAAAGTAATAACTAGAAAAATTTCGAGACAACAGTTAACTAGTAAACAATACGCTCTCAGGGTGACTGCTTTAAGATCCCTTATATTAAAAAAAGGATTAAACAATTTAAGCAAATTGCATGGATAGATTAGATACATCAAGTAGATTTAGGGACCCTGAGCCCTTCCTACCTACCTAACTCCAAGAGAAAGAGGACACTATAAAAGTAAAACACTGAAAAACATAGATCAAAAATGGCTCCTAAATATGCTGCAGCATTTTTAAGCTAAGCTATTATTTAAATTTTGATTCTTTGTGAAATAAAAAAGATAGCTTGAAGAATTCTCACCAGGTTCATGTGTTTATCAAATGCAATCAAATAACCAATGCAGACTCCACGAAGACCCTTGTACCTCCGGGTCCAAACTTTTAGTCTTGATCCTTGATTCATGCTTCTATATAGTATGCTAAGAGGTCCTTCCTGGGAAGCTTTGGTGGAAGAAAAAGTAAATAAGCTGCTGGATTATTTTTCTTACACAATCAAAAAAATACAAATCTAGCTTGTCAGTTTGACAATGAAAAGACAAATGCCATCTTATCGAGTAAGATGTATAAAACTATTGTTGGAAGCTTCCAATCAATTAAGACAAAAAATATTTTCCTTGAAAGTCATAAGCTGAATACCTTCCATTCTTTCAAGGACATTTGGTCTCTTTCGTCTTTTCTTCTCATCAGGTGATTCTTCCTCTAATTCCCCAACCATAAGGTTTTGGAGCCTTTCAGCTCTGTTATTCAAAACAACACTCTTTTTAGAGCCTGAAATATTTGATGCAGCCACATTGCTTGTAATAATTTTTGAGCTTTCAGGCCTAGATGGAATTTCAGTGACATTATATGTCCTAAAAGTTGAAGATGCAAGGGAGGTGTTTGAGTTTCCATCCTTTGTGCTTGTGACACTAGATTTTGATTCATCCGCTGCATCACCTATAAATGTCAACAGTCAACAACATGAAAAGACAGTTGGTGCAAAGTCAAACTAACTTATTGCAATTATATTAAGGAATAAAACTAGGATTTAACAGCTGTCATTTCAAAGCTTAAAGGCATTGAGTCATGATAAATGGAAAGCGTATACCCAAATTGCCAAAATTGCTGAGTCATTATGATAGCTCCGTTAATCTGATTGGCTGCCAAGCAAACTGCACTCGTGATGTTTAAACCTTGCAGTTGATGTCTGATCACATGAAAGCCGATTTATCACATGAAAGCAGACAACAGCCCATGGGAAACCGCTATTTACCATGCCTCAATGCCTTTAAAGTAGAGCAGCTTTTAAACTTCAATTTATCATCTCATAAAAAAGCAATAAGAGACATAGGCAATGAGGTGATACTTATGACATTGTATCAGTTATGGTATAGTGATATACAAACAAGTAAATCACATTTCTACTTTTATGCAAGAAACAGAAAAATGAAAGAGCAGAACAGTGCAAAACATTAGTAGGTGTTTATCAAATATGACAAATTAATGAGTGAATAACAATTTTTAAGTATGTAAAAATACCAAAGAAATTCATTTTACTTCGGAAATTGTTTAATGATTACAGTACAGTGAGAGTAAGGCCAACGCATGGTTGTCTTGTTGGAAATCTCAATTCAGCCCTTCAATTACCATTGGTGGGGTCAATGGCCATATGTCATTGGCATTGTGTTGAAGCGACATTCACTGACACTAAAGTAGCTGGTTAAAAAGCTCTGGTTAAAAATCAGTGAATAAAAACTGAATCTGTTGGCTAGACCAATGGGCCTAAGCCCTAAGCCCAGAGAAACAAAAACCTGGTCTATTAACCAGTCCAAGATCTCAGAGCATTCATAAGTTAGGTCATTTGAATTCCAGATATTTTCCATTTCCTCAATATGAAGCTATCAATTAAGCCCTGGGACCAGAATTTAGTTTCAGCCTGCTATAAGGCTGGAAGCTGAAAATTTTCAGTTTATTTCTCAATTGTCTTGGCTAATTTAGAGGTAATTTATCCATGAAATCGCAGACTGATTAGAAATGGGTAATAGGGATTCACTGCTCAGTGAATCTAGCTGAGTTGGAAAACAAAAAGGAAGATAAGATAGCTTTGGAAAATGTTTTGCCATGCAATCTCAGGGTATGCACTTAATACCTTGCATACCCTAAGTCAACGCAATGACTGCTAATTTAGTCCATGCTTTTAATGCATGTACACAGCCATAAAATGATTTATCTAATTGTAGTGTTAATACTTAAAGTAGTGTGAACTCAATGACTTTATGAATTACACAATGCTTCATAATTGTCATTATATTACCTTTACCTTTATGTGCACATTCTGGTCAGTAATTAGCAAAATTTGTATTATTATATTCTGCATGCATGTTAACAAGCAAACACACTAGCAACTTGCATATGGAACAATAGTTTAATTTTTATAATTATAAATAAGCCTCTATTTTCTAATTTTATCTACAAATTTAGAACACGTGCATTTTTCATAGCGTATGAAATTTACAGCTTGCACAGCACTTTGCTAAAAAAAACTCGCTTGAGCTGAAGATGATCTTGATTCAACCAGTTTCTGTTCTAGAAAACGGGAAGTTCCTCGTGCCTTCATGACAATAGGGCAAGCCTAGATTGTGCTAGCTTGCCATACTATTTACCAAAAGATCAGATTTGCTAGGAAGTGGTAGAAAAAATTTATTTGGTGTTCACGTAGCTTATACTCGAGTACTCTCTGAAGGAATGCTTATAAACGTAGTTTTTTGGTATGCTACGACTCGTTGCATATAAACAAAGTAGAAACTAATGAAATGTCAAATTACTGGCCTTGGCAAGTGTTGGCTTGTCCGTAAATTCTAGAGGCACTCGCATATTCTTTACTTGATCTACCATGTGCTTGAGCTCGCCCTCTGGCTCCAGAAAATTCGTCGGGTAGCCAATTCAGAGAGCGGAAACTCTCACTCTTGAAAAGGCTTTCGACGTACTTATTAAGATTATTAAATACTACTGGACTGGATGATGCTAGCGAAACACTATTTGAAACCAATGCTTTTTCGGGATCGAAATTCTCCGATGTAAATTCTAGGGAATCGTCCATCTCCGATAATTCTTCTCCCGCCATTCCCGAAACGGAGCAAAGTAACGTTGTTGTGGTTGTTGCAGAAAACACAGGGACTCAAAACGCCCCAACATCTTTCAGCACTTTTCGTGGAATAGGTCAAGACGAATCTTTGGTCAAGATGGACTGCAATTCTAATGGAAAAACAAGGAAAAGTCAACAATTACGTGTTGGAATTTGTCTAGCTAGATCTAAGAAGGAGAAACTGAAGCTACCCGCTTCCATTTCAGGGCTTTGTGAAGAAAACGATATAAAACTTGTTGAAATCGACATGGATGTCCCCTTGGAAACTCAAGGACCTTTCGAAATCATTCTGCACAAGATTTTAGAGTTTCGAAGCGAAGATAAAGAGAAAGGAGGAGTGTACCGAGATAAGTTCATTCAGTATGTCAACAATCACGACATACGCTTGCTCGATCCTGTCTTGACAAGTGAAATATTGACGAATAGGTTCCAAACAATGGATGCTGTAACCCGTTGTGAATTTACAGGCGGTATTGGAACACGTGTATTTGTACCAAAATTTTGTCATATAGATGCACCTAAACACAATCTGGCAGAGATAGAAGAAATTATGTCTGCAAGTGGCATCGTTTACCCAATCATCGTGAAGCACTTTATGGCAGCCAGCTATGGAAAGGTAGCCCACGAAATGTCCATCGTATTTTGTCGCGATGGGTTAGCGGACATCAAAACGCCATGCTTTCTACAACAGTTTCACAACCATAATGGGTTCATGGTTAAAATATATACAATTGGAAACAAGTATTATCTGTGCAAAAGGCCATCTATAAAAGACCTTTCTCCAGGAAACATCCCTTCTATACATTTTCATAGTGGAAATATTTCAAAACGTGGGAAGACATCATCATTGCATAGTAGTGGCTCAGGGGAAGCTAATATTGTAAATAATGATCCAACATTATTGGATGCAGAAATAGTCAATGAGCTTTTGAAGAGATTGAACAATGAAATCCAATTTACATTATTGGGGATAGATGTTATCATAGACAAAGACACTGGAAATTATGGGATAATTGATGTAAATTACTTTCCTGGTTATGACGGAGTGAAGGAGCTTTTCCCAAAAGATTTGGTTGACCTTTTCTTAAAAACTGAAGACATAATCTCAAAGCACTAGAATTCTGGCTTGATAGCTCCATCACTTTCACTAGAAGTTTAATGCACATGCTTCTTAAAAAGATGTATTTGTAATTAGGAAAGAAAACATGTCATGTTCGGTGGTTGTAGAAAACATTTCCTCCTGGATTTCTTGATTAAAATTTATCATGTATGTGATACTACTCAAAAAAATATTTTAACAAATTCTGTTATTGCTTTTTTCTCAGAATATTCTCAGGCTTAACTTTTGACAATCTAAGGCTGTTGTGCCTTCTCCACCTAAATTCATAGCACATTGCTTTGTTTGAATAGAATAGCTTAAATGTCTGACATGGCATTGTTAGTATGAATTGACTTGTTTGTTAACTAGTGCTCAACTAGTAAAAAGCCTTTGTTTTGTGGCCAAGTGTTCACTGTTTGTTTTCCCTGGATCTGACTGAAAATGATGGAAATCTACCTCCTAATTAAACAACAATAATTATCTCTTGTTACACTTAAGATTTGTTTACATTTTTATTTGAGCAAGTGTGATAGTTTGAAAAGCCCTTGAGGATAGCCCTGCAGCTGAGTAGTATTCTACTGTTTCATAGGAATCAAAGTCATGCATTCTATATTTTATATTAGAAGGAAGCTTATGGTGACCTGCAGGAGAAGCACCACTTCCTTGTCAAAAGTGTTCAAGGTTCACTTTTAGTTTTTGTAAAAGAGAGAGCAACAGCTTCAAAGACTTGCCTTTTGGTAGCATCTTACATATACCATAGTCTCTCAAAAATAAACTACGCAATGTACGTGGTGTTGAACTAGTTAGGAGATGTAAGAAGTTTGTTCATCAATGATAATGTTCAGTGTGGTTCTCTCCAGAGGAATGTGGAACCACTCTTAGGCCATTGTGGTAACACACTTCAACCATCATTAACTCCCTGTTATTAAAGGCTGACTCTTTTTACTATTTCATAAATTTTTTATCAACACATAAGACAACTTTTAGGCAGAGAAAGGCAAATCATATTGTCAAGAACTATAGCCATTTAAGATTTTGCTTAATGACTGCCTGGAATGAACTTTTAGGTTGTGATAATGAAAATCTAGTTATCACTGTTATCAAAGACATTAGCGATTGAGGGTTGATGAAACACAATGGTTCGAAAAAAGAATCATAACAAGTTTTGCTCAATGTTTTCTAGTATGATGTGCTCAATAGAATCAAGTTATGCAAGGCTGGTACCACAGTCCTTATTATGAACTTGTCCATTAATAATGGAAAGCTTTATATCACTTCAAATAATAAGCAGGTTCCTCGTTACGTATCATTTGATTGAGCACCAGCCAAGATTATAGCTTTAGTTTAAAGATCTTACTTCTTTACACAACACATCTTTTATGGACAACCACAGCACTTACTCGTCATCTGAAATAACAAAATGCTAATTTTTTTACATTTCATGTCTGATGGGTTCTAAAAGGTTTTAAATGGTGAAAGATTCAAGGTTTGCGAAAGATGGTAGAGGAAAGAGGGTTCTTGAAAAACATGGGCACAGAGGCTAGATGATGGGTGGGTTGGCTATTTTCGAATAGGCAAGGCTGGAGGTGATGGGAGTAGCTACGAAAATGATTTTCGAGACCAAATCGTAACCAATTGGAGCCGCGAACTGTAAGCATGTAATTTTGCTTGATCCTCGGGCTCATCCGTGGCTAACAAGCATCAGAACCTCCTTAACAATGCCCTGCTTAAATTTCATTTGGGGGACGGGAGCATACGAAGTCCCAAATCTTTATAAAGACCTGTAGTGACTTCTTTGTCTACTTTCCATTGTCACACCATGTCATGCTGACACATCTTTTCTCGCTCCCCAGCCTAGATTTTTCCATACTCATTACATCACCATTTCATCATCCTCTCTCATCACTCGTCAGCAAATTTATTCTTAGATTTATCAGTATAAATATAATTGTAAAGTAAGCCAGAGTCAGTCAGGAACAGAGCTATAGAAAACAACAGACAACGCGTCGTCTCTCTCTCTCGCTCGGCTTGGCTCCGTGTTCTCTGCACGTTAAATAAGACAACTTTGGCTCGGATCGTCCATAGAGGTTGAGCAACGCAGTCGGTAGAAACCCATCTCAACTCGTTTCTATAGACCCACAAAACTCCTTATTAGTTTGCATTCGTAGCAGCCTAGTAACTTTTTCCACGTTTATTACTGAAATATTTCGATATCTTATTCGCATATTAAAGAAAAGCATTGGTACCTAAAATATATATTATTATTTGTTGATTCATGTGTACGCAAAATCGTTGTCGTTTTTACAGGCAAGATATCAGGTTTATCTGGCAACTTTAAGTACCACCAAACTTTTACAACCACCACAGCATAGGCTAAAGGGCCGACTCTTCTAACTCTATGGGCTGAATTGACCGATAATGGCTTTACGCTATTGCCAGAAAATTACATCCCCATGCGGTGGAGCCTGGCCTCAAAGATGTTTAGCAAGCTACGCAGAAGTTTTAAGAGGCCAGCATAGTGATCAAGGAACAAGCCTAGTTACGAACTTGCTAATGACTTGTTTACAAGTATTGTTATTTGTGCATTTTCGTGTAACAAAGGATGCAGGGTTTGAATATTTTGGCTACCAGGCGCATCTGTCATGCCACATGATTCGCCATCAATTAGGAATTCATCTTATTGAGCGCAAGAATCAACAGCATCAGCTGCTTGTTTTTGCAAATGTGGATGAAAAACAGCGGACCAAGAATACCCAGCAGAATTATTGAACGATAAATAGAGAATTTATTAAACCTTAGTACATAAATTCTATTTTTTCTCAAACTAATCACTAACAACACATATGAATATCTAAAACTTTATACATTTGCTAAAACTTAAACTACCCCTCTCCTTATCGCTTTGGAATGAGCCCTACATGTGTGCAAGATATTTTACTAAAGCATAGAATGATGGGTCGATTCCATGTTTTACCTTCTAAAACGTTACATCAAAGAATTTACACTGTTCTTTGCCTCGTTCTCGTTCTTCACGCTGGATACCTCTGACGAGAACATCTTGGACTAGGAAGTCCTCTGCATTTCCAGGTTGAAGTTCTCGTCTCTGGTGACTTTGTTTTGAAGTTTTTCATTGATACTTCGCCATTCAGCGAGTAAGTTTCTGATGTAGATTTGGTTATTGATTTTCTCGACTTGGCAACAGCGATTGAAGGTAAACTTGAACATTCGACATTTGCTCAGCCTTCGCAGGTTCACTAGCGACTCTGATGGCATCGCAGCGGTTATTGGTGACTTCATTCTCCACTGGATGTCAATCCTGTGTACATTTTGTACAAGTTGAATGGACCATTTACACTCTGTGTACCCATGTTTGGCCATCTTGGTGCCCAACTGACAACATTTGAGCTTCCCTTTGTGTACAGAGCCCGACTGTCTCATTGTCCCTTTCATAAGCCCTGCATGTTTTGAAGATAAATGTTTCATTAAAGATCGATGATCTTTTTTATTAATATTAAAAAAGTACAAAAATACCTGAACAAAGTCACTGCTAGAAGCAATCAGCAACTAAATAATACCAAACAAAATATCGAAGTTATTATAATAGCACAGTGCAACATTTTGCATAAAAATTTGAGGGTATGGTGTATTTTTGCATATTTTAAATGTGATTTCCAATAAAAATTTTGAATTTATGAGACCTTCTCTTAAATGTCAACTAGAAACGTAATAACCAGTGCGTTGAAATGGTTGTCTTGTAATTCAAGAAAAATCGAAAACTTACCCTGCACAGCTAAGACATCGCAAAGCATGCATAGAAGAAGGCAACAAATTTGCTTCATTTTTAGAACGTAGTGAGACGAGGGCCTTGCTGTTGCAAATGTGCTCCTGATGTGTGGATGGTCGGAGGGTGGTTCGTCGAGCTACTGATGGTCTTGTTTTGATCAGCAGCTTAAACGTTGTTTTGAACACGGAACGCTCCTTTTGTCGATTGTCAATGAAAACCTGTTGAATCGTGCGCAGAATTTCTCGAGTCTTCAACCGCAAATAAAAAAACCATAACTGGTATCAAATTCTTTTGATAGTTTTTGATGTGCCTCTATAAAGCTTGACGTCATCTATTCTCTAGCAAACACGAGAAGTTGACGAGTGATAATGATAATCCGCATTTGAACTTTCTTTTTGGATTGGATTTTATTCACAGTTTCCTTATACCTTTTATTGCGATTTGTTAAGATTCGTTAACTGTTACTCACCTCGGGCTAATTTCTAATCGTCTCTCATATTTCACCGTAGAAGTGGTTTAGAAATATTGTAATTCAGCTGTGCCGAATGTGTGGTTGGAATGGTCTTCCCCGTTGGTTTGTTTTGACTTGAATAATTAATTTGAGTGTTTTAATCGATTATGATTGCAAATTGTCTCTTCTGTGCTCGGCACGCGGTGATATTCAAGTTGTTTACTGCAATTTATTGATCTCAAATAGGCAAGTCGCGCGCCGAATCTAGAGCCTGAATGTCCCTACCAGCACTAAATCTAGTCAGGAGGAGCTTTTCAGGGAGTCTGATCTGTACTGGTTTCTGCAAATTCTTTTAGCCAAAGAACAAAGTGGTTCAATCCGGTTCCCCCGGAAAAACTCATCATTGTTTGATGGTGCCGACGTAGGATTTGTCTTATTATTGAAAAACACCAAATGATTTTCTGTGTCATGCTTTCTAGTAAATAAGGCTGACTCCAGTTTGAATCCCCAAACTAAAAAATTGCTGCATTTTGCTTTTCAACTTTTCTTGCTTTTCTTCAAAACAACAAACTTGCAGATTGAGGCCTTGTGTTCAGCTTTTCCCGTTAGCTGTGACACAAAATCAAGTCTATTTGCCACGTTCTTCTTCCATGGGACATGTAAAATTGTACAAAATGACGACGTACCTTTTGTGGCACTGCACATTTGTGACATGCTGTCGATCCACCTATCTCTGAAAAGAAATATACTGTTTTTGGTGATTGTAAAATTATACGTTTATACGAACTATACTATAATTATACGAATTGAATAAAAGGTTTGAAATCTCCTCCCAGAAGAGTCATGCTTTCTGATCGTCACAGTTGAGTATATTTTAACGGGGTTGTCCCCCTTCTTTGCGCGAAAAACTAAAAGAAAGAAATGACAGACTTCTGAACTCATTGCCACAACTTTTATCTTTCTTTAGATTCTTAGGGCAACAAGCAAATGCTTTGCTAAAAGCAGTTTTTCATGTGTACCGTAAAAATGCAATTTATATCAAATTTACAGGTCTGTTATGTACCATATCACAAATCAGTATCCTAATGTTCGAGTCTGTTCTACAGAACTTTGCACTTTTTTCTATTAGAAATTTATTAACTCGTAAAGCTAAAGCAATGGTTTGTAGACATTGGGAACTACAAAAATATGTCTACTGCAAGAACGGTTATTACAATACTGCGAGTGTTGATAGATTTCACATTTCATTCTTAAAGATAGCGTTATTTACATGGATATAGAGAGAGTTTTGATCAAAGACAGTTCATGGCCGGCACTATATTATATCTTTTTGCACAGCACTTTATCATTTTGTCTTACCTTCATCAGCTACAAATGCAGCCTAACTGAAAAAATGAAAAACAGCCAGCAAACGTCTCATTGCAAAGTTTCTATCAATTGCTGAACTGCAGTTATTACAAACAACTTGAAAAAATATAATACTCCTTTCTAATACTTACAGTAGAGTTCCAAAATGCTGTTGGAGATCTCCTTTGCTGTATATGAAATGCGATGTCATCTTAGTTGTCACGAAGTCTAAAGATTCCTCCAACACATTTCGAACACTGCAGCTCTGTGTCCTAAGATCTTCCAGCCTTTCATTTTACCCACGTCATTTACATTTCAACACGTTTAAGATTATTTGATAAAAAGCCTTCTCTGTGAGAGATTTGCGAAAGTAGCTACCTTCTCTAGAAAGTATCTACTCAATTACCCATTATTTTCACCTTAGTTTTGTTTCTTTTTAGCTGTCAACCATATTTCAGTAGTTTTTTTCCCTAGTTAGGAAACATAATGCATAGACCTAACAAGCCACAATCTGTTAAGGCATATGCTGTATCCATCTTTCTTGATATGATTACAAGAAAATTTGGACGCTTGCTGTTTCGAGTTAAAATAATGATAACCTAACACGGTTCTTGCATTTTCTTAACAGCCTTTAGAAGCGATTATTGTAATTGGCACAAGCTACCTAACTTGTCCTCTACATAGCGCGTAGAAAAGCTAAAGATGAGGGGGTAGAAACTTTTCCGCCTCAATTCAAATACTCAGAATTACGGCTTACGAAAGCTTCTAACATAGACTTCATTATGAAGCTATGCAGTGTCACTTTATTTAATTCTATGTGATTGTTTCTTCTCCAACACCTATGCAGCACAAAACCTCTTTTGTTTTGCACTAGCTCTCCTTAATAGAGCATGTGTATCATCATTTGAAGGTTTCTTCACATAATTTTTAATAAAACGTTGGCATAGAGATAAGATTTTGACGTAAATGCTCAATGTTCAACTGATAGCTATATTTTCAACCATAAGTTAATGTTTGGTAGCGTTTCTTGACTTTGCCGTATCGTCGTTATATCTAAATCTGCAATTATACAGTCTCCAAACTCTTGAGACAAAAAACTATGCAGAATTTTTTTTACTTTGGACCAAATAAAGATCCATTCGACTTCAGTACTTTTTGCGTCCATTGCGAGATTCCTTTTGACACGAGAGAACGAGTGTGGAAACATAGGAGGAGGGACTTGTTAGGTCAAAACAAACACCATTGACTAAGTTGGCCCCAGTTCGATTGAGTTCTGTCACATCAAATGCTTCACGTTTGTCTGGTCTCGCTTCTGTTGCAGAAAAACAGTCACCAGTCAAGCAAACATACTGGTGCCAAAGCCTGCCTAATGGCTTGTTGTAGTTTACTAATAATCAATCCTAAAACCGTTATGTAATTCTCCAGGGCTTGTATCGGAAGTTTATGCAGGGCCTAGAATGAAGGGATGGCCCTTCACATTTTTGTGAATTATACCTCTTGAAATTTATCACAAACATTTTTTAGCCCTTTGTATTATCCATGTATCATAGTTTGCCTCACCACCCCTCCCCCACCCCACTTCTTTGGAGGTCTTATCGGGGGTCCTGTAATTGGAAGAGACTTTCCTTTTTGCAGCACGTGCAACCTAACTAGTGTAAAATAAGAACCTGGAGTGAAGCATGCAAATGAATGAACAAAAAATCCTCAGTCGAAACTTTAATCAAAATGACAGCCTTTCAATTTTGCCAAGAACAGGGTGCCCCAAAATAAAGATCACCTTCAGCCACAGAAATAAATGGTGTTGACATGCAAAAATATGGCCTTGACGTCTATTAAGCACTCTATTAAGCACTCTATTTACGTCTAGTACAGCCTTTGCGGTACTTTTCCAACTTGTTAAATGTGACATTCCAAAAATAAGGTTTGGAAAACAATTTCGTTTAGGGATTTTCAATATCCTCGTTATAACTCTTTTGGAGACTATCTGTTGTGCTATGTTTGCTCTAGGCAGAACACGAAACTTGTTTGAAGAGCAGCAAAAACAAAGAGGATTCTTTTCTTTTATCTTGATTCTCGAACTGGGAGCATGTTCTGAAACATATGAAGCAACATGAAACTTCAAAATGTCGCAAGACTGCCTTTACCCATGATAATGTTGTCCCTAAATGCGGCGATGCATTTGCAATGTTGAAAGTTTGCTCTCACAAAGGCGTTTCGCGATGCACTTGCTTGAAAGTTTACTCTGACAGACCTTTGGTTGCGGCCGTTTTTAAGAAGAAAGGCATCATTTTGTCGGTTTTAATGCTAAATGCAATTTTCATAGTAGTTAATTCAATCTGTTCTTAACCAAATAAGGGACGGCGCCACGATTTCAAAACTGGGGGGGGGGCTGACTTCAACCCTGCCCTGTCCTGCCCTGCCCTGCCCTCTTTTTTCTCTCAAAAGTGGGGGGCTTCAGCCTGCAAAGGTGCCTGCAAATTGAATATAAAAATGCATGCAATGAAGCTAATACTTTTTGAAAGGGGCTTTTTCCGACTTTCTAAAGGGTGTGGTTTCAAAGAAATTTCCGGCGCCACGCCCCCGGAAACCCCATTACACCCTCGCCGCGCCCTCAGAGTTCAACCCCCTCCCCTTTTTAAACGGCGGCGCGGTACCTGCTTCTGAGATCTTAAATATAGTAAGATGAAGTAGAAGGGGGTGTTTGGCCTGCATTCAGTTCAAGAAATGAAGCTAATTTTCACAAGAAGTGAAGCACTGGTTAAATGTCTCTGTGGCGGAGCAAGTTCAATGCCACTGAGAAGGAGCTACACTTGGCCTACCCGTTCCTACCACTGAGAAAGTAGCTCAGTTTCAAAGTTGGAGTCATTTTCAGCGAAAAGAGTAAGTATCTTTTTATGTCATCCTGTAAATCAAATTTAATAGTCGCCAATTCATGCTTTGTTTGGGGTAGGGTCACTGGCAATCGGCTGTATACAACATATCTGGCCGTTGCCTTCCTAGGATCCTCGACTAGTACTTGTCTTTGCATTAAAACATTTGGTTACCCTTGTATAGGTTTTGCATGTCGTTTTCTAGCAAACGATTCAAATGATAAGGCTACGTACATAAGTAGTTTATTGGGAATATTAAGCTACTCATGAAGCCAGAAAACTGCAATTCCTTTAGCAGCTTTATTTGTGAAATTGTATGTTAGTTTTATTTGCATTGATAAAAAAGGACGATGATTATGATTCTGATTAAAATTATGATTATGATAGAATCAGTATACTGATTCTATGATAGAATGTATGATAGAATTATGATTATGATAAACTAGTAAACAGAATTCATCAATGTATGAAGGCCTTTATTTTTTAACTGAAAGCCAATTTCCAGACTGCCTTTTGAAAGGTCCATGTTTGACATAACGTCTAAATTTCAAACAATTCATCCACCAATTGCACATGCCCTTTTCATTTGTGGGTCACACACTTTTCATCATTTTCACCACTTAATCACTTTCATAACTTAAAGGCTGAGCAGTAAGGCTAAGCAAGTTTATCAACACAGTGATTTGAATGTCAAATCTATTGCAAACCTTGAGATCCGCCAAAAAGTGTTTTCTTTCTGTTTTCTACCTAAGTTTGATGATTACCAATGTCTTTTTGTGTGATTTTATGTTGTCCTTGTTTTTGAATAGAATAGATAGAACAATGAGATTATTTTACTTGCTTTCAAAATCAATTGCTTGTTTAACATTAATTCTAAGTCAATGAGTGTTTTTAGCTCTTTTCTATCAGCCAGCTCAAGTCTTTCTCATCACTTTTATGATGTGCCTTCAACAAATTCCTTATCAAAAACCCCTATACATCTTCAAACTCTAAGACGTGCATGTTACTTCGTTAGAGAATTAATTAGAGTGTGCAAACATTGCAAACATAAGAAGAGCACATGATTGGTTATAATTCATCAATCAGCGTTACAATGACCAATAATTGATTTTTTTAAGAAGCATTAGGCTCAATTTTTCAAGTTGAATAGGAACCCTGCCCTAATTGGAAAAAGCAAAGGAACTTTTGTTGTTTTGGGTTTGAAGAACCCTTATTTTTCTTTACAAACAGGCATTTTCTCAAAATTATAAAAACATGAATCAACTAACCCTACCCTTCCCGAATTTCATGTTGGTCAGCTATATGTTCTTCACCTTGTCAAAAATGTTAGTTTGATTTACTATTTACCCTTGTTTTGTGATGAAGGCATGAATTGTAAACAATTAAAACAAACAACAAGATGAAATAAATTTTTATCAATGGTTAGATGGTCGGAGTTTGAAAGTTTCCTGGTATCTCATAGACTGCCACAGTAAAAACCACTGGTAACACAGAATGGGATATGTAATAACTCACACTTCTAGATTAAGAAGGCCTTTGTAAGAAGCTTTTGATCTCCAAATGGGCAAAAAATTTATGAAACTGAAATTCTACCAGCACCAGACCATGGCTTCATATAAAAAAATGGGTAGCTTTTTTCATTAAGATCGATTTGTCCCAATTTTACTTCTAAAAATATTGATATGTGGCTTGTTGGATTATCTGAAAAGTCTTTGGTACATTTTTTTAAAACAGATTTCAAGTGATGTAAAAGGTTGTGTATTTTTTACATTCATTTCCATTGGCTAGATTTTTTGCCTTTTTTGAATATTTAAGAAGTTTTTAAGAGTATTTCTGTCTAGCTTTTGTTAGCAAATAGTTGTTTATAGCATTTGCTTTGGCAAGGTCATGAAACACATTTCAGCTATATCTTGATGGTGTTTATTCCCATTCTGTGTAGGCCCACAATGGCAGTAAATCCAGCGCTGTTAAAGGCAAAGGAGGAGGCCAAGAAAAAGTTCAGCTTCTCCGATCCAGAGAACTTTTTTACTGATGTCCCTAAAGGAGATATAGTGGCATTTGCACATGCAAGAGATGAATGGCAAAAGGCACGTGTGGTTGAAGTGGAAATGATCAAGATATATCGAGAAAGGCTGGAGAAATGTTATGCAAGGGATCCAGTCAATCACAAACAGAATTGCAGGAAAATAGCATTGGAATACTTGGGTGCTTGGGAGAACTACCGAGACAACAAAGGTGAGATCTTTGTTTTTGCCATCAAGGAAAGGAAAGGCAACCTAGTTATAAACATAGACCCTTTTATTTGGTACAGGGACCTGAAATGATTCAAGAATGTGTGTTTGTTAATTTAATAATGCTGGTGGGTCAAATGATTTCCAATGTTATTTGCACTATAGAGTGATTTCTAAGTGTATGATAGGTCAATGGATCTTTTATTCACTGATCCTTATTCAAATACTAGAATTGGCATGTCTGAAATTGCCTTGGTAAAATACATGATCAGTGTAAAAAAGTGTTTTTGAGGTTATTCTTTTGGCCAAACAGCCTATTGTTTTGGATTTGCCTATAAGAGAGTTGCTTGATTGTTTTAGATTGGTCTCAAAGCAGGACAGCTTATTTTAGATACTGATTTGTCAGAGCAGGCAATTAACAGTTGTCCAAGACCAGAATAGGATAGTCTATGCTGATAATAGTAAATGTTATTTTATTCCAGTTGATTTTGTTTAAGCTTCCTTTTAGTTGATTTAGCTAAATATTGCAAGTTGCAAGCAATACTCAGAACAACTTCTTTGTTTGATATAATTGAGATAGCTCAAATTGTTCTGATTCCTAATTACTTTGCTAATCTTTTCAGTTTATCTACGAACTGATGGCGGTAACATTGACAGATTTAAACCATCAATAGAAGAAATAAAGGATTTTGTAAAAAACCGATGATTGTTCAAACAAGCCTATCTCAGTTGTTGCCTCAAGTAAGAAAATGTGTGTATTTGAATTCCCTTTGTTGTCAAACCTACCTTGATAGAAATATGTTAATCTTCTGAAAGTTTGCTAAGAAAGCTTTGGTCGTATCTATAACTTGTGTTATTTTTCTAGGTGCCTTGTTTTTAAAAGAATACACCAATCAGTTTTGTTCTCTCTTGTTTGTCCAGTTGCTAATTGATACTTGACATTGAATTTTGAATATTTAGTCATACATATATTTTCACTCATAATTATCAAGGACATTTCACAAATATTGATAGTGTAAGGTAAAAATCAATGTGAAAATAGGCTAACATCCAATTAGAACTGCAAAAAGATGCAAATCTGAAATTCTAGCTATAGTGAAACTGCAAAAGGCAGTGACAGACTAGCTACATATCATGCCCTTCTTCGTTGATTTTGGAAAAATAAATGGAATTAAAAGTGAATGTAAAAGGGAGAATGCAAAGAAACAATGATTATAAATATGGCCTTTCGTGATTCAAATTGAATTTGATAACAAGGGTTATTCCTACAAAGAACCTAAAAAACATCATTTCACTTATCTTTAGAAGTTTTAGGGGGAAACATATCTATTAAAGCTGGTTTGCTCTGCAATTCTTTGAAGAAAAACTGCAACAAAATGAATGCACAACATGTAAAGCTCCATGAGCTATTCAGCAACGTCCAATAATTTTCCAACCTGTAAGATTCTTGCAATTATGCTAAGTACCACTACTATCAAAAACTATTGTTTCTAACCACAAGATCTAACCACTAATTTAGTGGGAACATTCTTAGCTTATTCTAACTCCCGCCATTTAAACATTCTCAGTAACCTGGGATGAGAATGTCACATCTACCACCAATATGATCGGAATATTAATTTATATTTCTATTCAGCAAATGCATTATTCCGACTCGTGAATCCTGAGCTTGTTCTTCGTTGTTTTGTTTCCTCTGTGACATTAAATCGTCTTCGCACCTACAACAGATTTTCTTCATCAAAATTTGCAAATCGTAAGATGCGTAAGATGTATTTGGACATCCTTAACAATGAATACAACAAATGCAAAACATCGGTCAAAGACAAAAAAAAACAATTCTAGAACCGAACATTTCAGGACAAAGGGTTTGCCAATAGTTAAGTTGTTGGAGTGCATGATTCAAGGCACTGCTGCCATATGTTGCTATCAGGGGCGTAGCGTGCGCGAGGGGGGGGGGGGGGTTGTGGCGATGTACACGTCGGTAGAATTGAATTGATAAAAAAATATTAATGTAACGAAAAAATTTCTGTCGGTAAAATATGGTTTTGCATCTCTATCAAATATGCATGTGTATGTTTCCGTATTCATGTTTAAAGTTAATTGACTCAACTATATGACAAAGTAACATATAACTGCAAGAAGCTATTGTAAATACAAGTTCGTAATGCATACCCTAGTATACGCTTCTCCATATACTTTAATGATGTTGCTTGCATCGGATACCAATAAGCGACTTCCAGATTTGTCAAAGACAGCTGAAAACACGACAATAGGAACTTCTTGGGATTCGTATACTCTGGTGCGGTGGATCTTCTGAAACTTGTGCCCACTTTTCCAGTCCCATAAATGGATGACTCCGTTTGACCCTTGGTGAAAAAGCAGTATGCATTGGAAACACCCATTTCCAAGAACCAGACCAAAATTTATTCAGAAGAATTTAAACTATTTTATCATGATCACAAGGTACCTTTGAAAATGGTCAAAAAGGCACGAATAGGAAGTGCGGCAAACTTTAAGCCCGTGCAAATTAGAGAATGTTGCTTAGCAAGATACAACGAATGACACTTTTTTCTGGTGGTCCAATGCCCTTGATGGTGCTCCAAAAGCGAGAAATTGATAACTTTTGTCAAAATGCGCAAAATATCAAACATGCTTGAGACTTTGGTTCACTTGTGGTACTTTGCTTCATGTGTGCGGCGATTGAAAGGAATTTGCGTTCCATATTTTCTATCTCAAGAACCGGCTGTGATCGATATTACTAGCAATAGTCATAGACGTGCACATATACAGAATGGACATTGGAGCCACGAATTGAGGCGCAAAATCACCTGCAGCAACCAATGCTCCTTGAGGATTGATCGCAATGCAGTTGATAGAAATGTCTTCGGCCGTTATTTCCTTCATTTTCTCCCCGTCTGGCATGCTCCAGTGAATAATTCTCTCAGTAGAAGCCGAGCTTATGACAGGCCTGTGTTTAGAAAAGAAGATAAAACCATGACATCCAGGAACTTCTGCTGGAAGAGTGCTTGTATATGAGCTGTGAGCAAAGTTGGTGAAATTGTTCTTATTATTGTAAGATATTCTTATTGGTTAAGCCTGGTTTCCATATAGCCGTAACAATCGGAAGGCTGCCTGCGATGCGTCACGGATCGATGACAGACATCTACTTTTCCGATCCTTCCGATCACAGCATGAACTATCATCAATGTGTCGCAGGCGACATGTCTGTGATCGATCCGCGACGCATCGCAGGCAGCCTTCCGATTGTTACGGCCTTATGGAAACCAGGCTTTAGAGAGGTCATTGCTTGGAGAAACACAGTATGAAACCGGCACTTACTCCTCTGGGTGTATTACGATTGACCGGACACTCTTCTCATGACCGGTGAGTATCTGGGTACAACGGCCTTCGCCAATGTCCCAGATGCGCATTGTGCTGTCGTGACTGCCACTTACAATCTGAAACATGACACAGCAGCAATTAGGCAAGGAAGAAACGCCACTAACGGGGTAAAAAACAGAATCGAATAGATTAAGGTGAAGGTATTAAGATTCTAGTGTCGGTGTGTCCGGTGTTTCGATCCTTACTTGTCCGCTGTTTTCTAGAATTGCCAATGAATCAAATAGATTAACGCGAAGGTATTAATAATCTAAAGTGGATGTGTCCGGTATTTCGATCCTCACTTGTCCGCTGTTTTCTAGAATTGCCAATAAATCGAATAGATTAACGCGAAGGTATTAATAATCTAAAGTGGATGTGTCCGGTGTTTCGATCCTTACTTGTCCGCTGTTTTCTAGAATTGCCAATGAAGAGACGCTGTTCATGTGTCCTCTCATGGTTTTGATGCACTTCTTTTCTCGCGTGTCCCAGATCTTGACGTACTTGTCCCGGCCGCACGTGACAAGCAGTTCGGCTTGCCTGTACATTCCCATTGCATAAATGACCGAACTCTGGTCCGGAAAGTGTGTCACGATCTGTAGAAAATGATTAAGAGCTTAGCCGGTTTGGCGTCAAGTAGGTTGGGATGTTCTAGACCTACCGCGATGACGATAGATGGACAAAATGTAAGTTAGTGCCAGTTCCAAAAATATTGTCATAAACCTTCAATCAATCACGCCACTGGGAAATGTTTTTTCTTTGATGATGTTATCTATGTTCTTCATTAACCGCCAGGGCTGAACAGGTAGAAGCAATTTTGTAGTTTGCCATAGCAATTGTTCAAATTGTCGTCAATTTGAGGATGAATATGAATTTGACTTGCAGATAAAAATCTTCAGCAATCAGAAGATGATAATGAATTTTACTTGTTGATGGAAATTGCTGTCAATTTGAGGATGACAATGAATTTGACTTGTAGATAAAAATTGTCATCAATCAGAAGATGATAATGAATTTGACTTGTTAAGAAAAATTTTCATCAATTAGAAAATGACAATGAATTTGACTTGATGAAATGACTTGATGACTTGATCTGAAGTTCATGAAAATTGACATAAATACTTGAAATTGTCGCATTTATGTGTTCATAATCAATCAAAATTTCAAGTATCAAGATTTATTCATAATTTCGACTGTTGGCTCCAATGTTCATTTTGATACGCACTAGTTTAAATGTGTTAGAAGAACTTTTATAGTAAGTGATCACTTTGCAGATACAATGTATTCCTTACAGCGTTTTCAGCTAGCATTCAAAGTCCAGGTCAAAAAGTCAAGCGTACAATTGCAGGACAGTGGATTAAGGTCTTGGTACCCATTCTCTTCCTGAGAATACAGCATAATTGCAGAAAGATGATAGTGTGACAAAATGACAATGCTTGCTTACCCTATTGACTTCGATGTCCGTGCAAAGTAACTGCCTGTCATCAGCAGCCGAAAAGATGTACCTGTGACCACTGCTGCCAAAGGTCATGGCGCGCACCCCGGCTTTGTGTCCCTTTACGGTCAATCTGCAGTTGCCATTGTTTAGATCCCATATCTGAGAGAGCACAATTTCACTTTATTGAAGGAGGACTACTAATGCTGATTGCAGTAAGATAATAGCTCAGGTAAGGAAGTAGCACAGGTAAGGAAATAGCTCAGGTAAGGAAGTAGCTCAGGTAAGGAAATAGCTCAGGTAAGGAAGTAGCACAGCTAAGGAAATAGCTCAGGTAAGGAAGTAGCTCAGGTAAGGAAATAGCTCAGGTAAGGAAGTAGCTCAGGTAAGGAAGTAGCTCAGGTAAGAAAGTAGCACAGGTAAGGAAGTAGCTCAGGTAAGAAAGTAGCACAGGTAAGGAAGTAGCTCAGGTAAGGAAGTAGCTCAGGTAAGAAAGTAGCACAGGTAAGGAAGTAGCTCAGGTAAGAAAGTAGCACAGGTAAGGAAATAGCTCAGGTAAGGAAGTAGCTCAGGTAAGAAAGTAGCACAGGTAAGGAAATAACTCAGGTAAGAAAGTAGCACAGGTAAGGAAGTAGCTCAGGTAAGGAAGTGGCTCAGGTAAGGAAATAGTTCATCTAAGGAAATAGCTCAGGTAAGGAAATAACACAGGTAAGAAAGTAGCACAGGTAAGGAAGTAGCTCAGGTAAGGAAGTGGCTCAGGTAAGGAAATAGCTCAGGTAAGGAAATAACTCAGGTAAGAAAGTAGCACAGGTAAGGAAGTAGTACAGATAAGGAAGTAGCTCAGGTAAGGAGGTGGCTCAGGTAAGGAAATAGCTCAGGTAAGAAAGTAGCACAGGTAAGGAAGTAGCTCAGGTGAGGAAGTGGCTCAGGTAAGGAAATAGTTCATCTAAGGAAATAGCTCAGGTAAGGAAATAACACAGGTAAGAAAGTAGCACAGGTAAGGAAGTAGCTCAGGTAAGGAAGTAGCACAGGTAAGGAAGTAGCTCAGGTAAGAAAGTAGCACAGGTAAGGAAGTAGCTCAGGTAAGGAAGTAGCTCAGGTAAGGAAGTAGCTCAGGTAAGAAAGTAGCACAGGTAAGGAAGTAGCTCAGGTAAGGAAGTAGCTCAGGTAAGGAAGTGGCTAAGCTAAGGGAATAGCTCAGCTAAGGTAATTGCTCTTCTAAGGAAATAGCTCAGCTTAGGAAATAGCTTAGCTAAAGAAATTGCTCAGCTAATAGCTAAGGAAAGAGCTACGAATGGACGAATCAACGCAGAATCAAACACATAAAAGGATTTCGCGAAATACCTTTATAGTTTTGTCTGTTGAGCCAGATGCGAACCAACGATTTCTGGGCTCAATTGCCAGCACCGGAATCGAATCTTTGTGTGCAGTTATTTCCTAAGGAAAGAAAGTTCATGATAGCTTCTTTATTTGCCAAATTATTTATAATTTCGTATTTGTAAACTTATTGTCAAAAGTTAGACAGATAATCAGATAAATAGAAACATTGTCTTAATTAAGATACTTTTGTCCATTAAGTAATGAACATCAAGGCATGATAACTCCGCAAATGAGACAGAATTACTTGTTTTAGCTGCCAAGGAGGGTGCCATCTTGGTTTTTTTCCTTGCTCATCAGAAACGTCAGAAATATTTTCTCTGTCGTCAATATCAATGTCGGTTGATACTGTCTCGAAGGAATTCCTCCTTCGTAGCCCATCATCTTCCTCCGCAAGGCTTTCTGACCTTTCCGGGAGAGTGGTGGCTTGGTCAACGAGAAGTTCTTTGTCGATGAGGTTGTTTCGCGTTTGTGGCAAATCTCGCCTCCTGTCTCTGGCAATAACCTGGCTACCTGTTAAAGAAAAAGCATTATTACATTCTGGACTGTAATGCCATCGAATACTGGATGAACGCTACGGAACGAGTTTTATTACATCTCCTTTCCTTCGCAAAAATTCAGACTATAACAAAAACACAACAAGTCCATTTTCTTGTCGACGGCCAGGAAGTAGTGGTATCTTAAAGGTATTTCATGGTATTTTAAAGCTTGAAAAAGATTTTGATCCAGATATTCAGTATGATGTTGAATTGAAAAAAGTTAAGAAGAATATGGTCTTGGTTCCCTCGCTAAGTGTGATTAATTGATAAAATAATGCATCACCTGAACTGCCAGGCCGGATTCCTCTTGGCAAAGGTGCTATTGTTTCTGTGTTTAAATCGAAGAACGGCAAAGAAGGCGCAGAAAAGGTCCTTTCCTGGATTGACAGATTTGCCTTCAAGTCTTTTAAAGGTATCGGGGGCAGTCCATAAAACTCCCTGTTTGCACAACCGGATCGGCGAGAGGGGCTTGTTGTTTCCGGGGGCGAATGATCCCCTGCAGACAAAAGTGGAAATAAAATATATTGAGACTGTATAACCATCTTTATCAAATTTTCACATAAATTGTTTGTCGTATTTATCTGTCGTATCGTTTGCAGCGAGGAGATGAAAAAAACAATCATTAAATGTGCATCAATTGGCTTCATCACGCACTGACAACTCAAACAGGAATGCAACCTATAAAGAAATGAACCGTCCACTAACCGTCTTCATCGTTCACATTTTCACCACTTCCACCTCCACTTGGAACAGCAATCCCAGAATCCTTTTCGCTGGCCCTCATTCCCTGCATGTTGTCAACATTTCCCTCTGAAAGGCTTCGTTGAGCCTCGGGATCTTCTGATCGCCCTGTCTTTTTGAAATTACTTTCTGAGAAACTCCTCCTCGACCCAGTCTTTTTCTCTGGACGTTTTGGTTGTGTTTTCGACGCCTCTGTGATTGGTTCTTGAATTTGATTGTTGCTGTCTTGGTCCAATAGTAGCTCTCCTGGGTTTGACTGTTGCGAACGACGCCCGTACAATGGACTAGTATACCCATTAAGCTTGTCAATGGAAGCAGAGCGGGAATTTCGTTCGAGCTCATTCAATATAGCCTCGTCCTGGTCAGCCTCGCCATCATGTTCGTCGTTTTGGTTACGAGACTGTACTGTCTGCAGACGTCGCAGTAGGGTATCTAGTGTTTTTTAAATCAAAGTTACTTAGGACTAAAGATGGCCTAGAAGCCACGAATGGCTAGGGGTGCCTTGATGAAGCAAGGGGTGTCTTGAGGAAGCAAGGGGTGTCTTGAGGAAACAAGGGGTGTCTTGAGGAAACAAGGGGTGTCTTGAGGAAACAAGGGGTGTCTTGAGGAAACAAGGGTTGTCTTGAGGAAACAAGGGGTGTCTTGAGGAAACAAGGGTTGTCTTGAGGAAACAAGGGGTGTCTTGAGGAAGCAAGGGGTGTCTTGAGGAAACAAGGGTTGTCTTGAGGAACAAGGGGTGTCTTGAGGAAACAAGGGTTGTCTTGAGGAAACAAGGGGTGTCTTGAGGAAGCAAGGGGTGTCTTGAGGAAACAAGGGGTGTCTTGAGGAAACAAGGGGTGTCTTGAGGAAACAAGGGTTGTCTTGAGGAAACAAGGGGTGTCTTGAGGAAGCAAGGGTGTCTTGAGGAAACAAGGGGTGTCTTGAGGAAACAAGGGGTGTCTTGAGGAAACAAGGGGTGTCTTGAGGAAACAAGGGTTGTCTTGAGGTACAAGGGTTGTCTTGAGGAAACAAGGGGTGTCTTGAGGAACAAGGGGTGTCTTGAGGAAACAAGGGGTGTCTTGAGGAAACAAGGGGTGTCTTGAGGAAGCATGGGTCATCCCCCCATTGCTGCTTCTTCAGATAAATGAGTTTTTGAAAGCGTTCAATATTACATACTAGGTAATAACAGTGAAGTGAAATTGAATACATTGTTTGCAGAAGTTGTTTTACCTTTCCTCGAGCGGATGCTTTGCTTGCTGCCATTAACAGAGCTAGGCATTGAAGACGGGCGTGATTTCTTGTTCACTTGCTCAGGTTTCTGGTCTGTCGCTGTGTGGCAAACTGGCAGGGAGGCCGCACTACCCATCGAATAGCTATCACCTTCCTTGATTTCTTCCTCTAAAGGCAATTCTGCCTCACTGCAGAAAGAGTTTGAACACAACATTAAGAGATAAGATACACAACGCTAAGCAAACAATAATCACTGAACCCTTTTTGTAAGTAACAAAACGTAAAAAGGGTTACATTATTACACGCAAGGCAATGCATAATATTCATGATCAAAAAGCGCTTTAACCATAATTTGGAAAACAAATTTATCAAATGAACGTCAGATAGTCACCAAGGAGTCTGCAAAGGTATCAAAACAAAAATTTCAAAGCAATTACTTAATATATCGTGCACCTCAACCGAATGAAACACCGAAACCAATGTCAAAAATTGAAAGTCCGTTTGCAACACATCAATGATACATTGGATCAATGATTTTACCCTTCAGAACCTTCTTCTGTCTTATTACCCAGTTCCTCGTCGACGGTTAACCCTTGCAAATACTCTGGTTGATGACCGTATCTATACTGGTCATTGTAAGGGTCTCCACGATAATTGTTGCCTTGGCCTTTTCGAGGACCGTCACTCTTGTTCCTCTGTGCGAAGGCATAAAACATGACGGCTACGGAAAGTAGTTCTGCAAAGCAGGACTTGTAGTCAACTACTCCAGTCGTGTGTGGCAGGTATCCATGCAGGCTCTACCGCTTGCGATTCAATGTCAATGCTGCAAACACGTACTCTATGCCGCAACCTGCTTCCCAGAGCTTCGTACGATAAATATTAAAGTGCATTTTGTATCTATGACCACAGGATGCGTTGTCAATTGCTAGCTATATCTTATCAAGCTGTGTACTAAACATTGCCTGAAGCAAACTGCACTGATGTAAAATATTTGCAATGGCACCGGCCACAGTAACGGATCCCAACATGCTCTGCAAAATTGCTAGACATTGTTACCAGACTTCTGAAACCATTATACAGGTTGAGCTTTTGCAAAGTGATTAGCACTGACGATCTTGCTCAAGCCATATCTGGGAGCAAGCATCTCATTGTCTTAGGCCATTCACAGTGCCTTTTGTAAACAAGGTTAGCTTCAGTCTAAAAATCGCTAGGACTATCTAACCCTGAGTGGCTCAAGGCAAAGTTACATCGAGCATTCCATTGCCATAACGACAGTCCCTTCTAGTCATAGTACTTCCAGGTAAACCGTTTCAAAATGGCCACCGTGATTTATCCGCATCTAAAAGGTTTCGCACTCTTGATTGCCAGCGTAGCAATGTTCAGGGTACTGCATATGCAGATTAACCAAAGTTGTAATAAATCACTCAGTGTTACTCCCATATCAAAGTTCTTTACAAAAATATTATCAAAATAGATTGAAAATATCAAACCATCTATTCCATTCTACTGAGATGATCCTTGAAGGAGTTTCATCATCGAACTTCGGCACGAGATCTGGTGTGTTAAGTGGTCCAATATCTGTACAGAACAAAACATATTTGCTAAAACATTGATTCATATGTTTAAAGTTTGTTCATTTTCTAGCGTTATTATTACAATTCCTTTACATTTACCACTGATTTGTTTAAAAATGTTACATACCATTGTCATGTCAACATTTAAGGTGTGAAATAATTCTTTAATCGGAAGGAATATTTGCAATATAGCTGCAGTCTTTGAGAAGTTTACAGTTAAACAACTTCCTTCACCTGTTGTTTGATGTTTATTTTCAAACCTTGCAAAATCACTCATGAAGTTATACTTAATGCCTTCTCCGTTGGCCAACTTGTTAATTTCAAGAGTAGAAAAGTTCTGAAGAGACAAACCCAGAAGAAATATCCATCAATCTTTGAGATGATGCCAGAAGAGAAAATGTCTGCTAACACTAACGATGCTTGGCTGCTTTTCAAAAATAGCACTCTCTACAGAGCAGACTACACAAAGATTGCGAAGTTGCATCTCCGAACCGCCAGAGATACTGATTCAATTCCAAACATCGTGTCACTATGATAATGAATGGCGGGCTAAGGCCAGCAGGTTTGTTCTTTATGCTGTGGTTAGAAGTATTGATAACATAGAAATGGAGTTCTTCCAGTTATTTTGTTATGAGGTGGCCGTTTTTTATCGTCTGTTACATGTTGGCAACTTGAAATACCATTCAAGGTGAACGATACGTTCTCGTTTTCGGTAGAAACTTAGGAAATCATTAACGACTCAGATTGCTCTTTCAACTGCCTTTCATTTTGTTCCAGAGACTTTCTTGCGCTGCATGCATAGCTAGCATCAGCTTATTTCTTTTGCAAAAGTTTAATGCGGTGATATTTGCAATATCCAAGAGAGCTATGCTGCGAAAACAGCTATGATTGAAAAATAGAAACTGAGTCGAAGAAGTGAGAAAGTTGGCTTCAAAATGTTTTCCTAAAGAGCCTCTCAACAGGTGACTATGCCAAATGGCGTACTTTGAAGGCTTTGAGCTTCGAAGAAGCTAATCTTAGTAACTCTTAATTAAGTCTGGTGAAACAGCAAGTAATTTCCAAGTGTTTAAGGATATTTTCTTTATAATGAAACGTTTGTAAGCCCCTTTAAATTCTTGCACATCATCAAACTGATCTTGCCTCGTTTTGTGATTGGCAAATTGCCATTTGTTTATGAATTTCAAAATGTGAAGCAAAGAATATTGAACGCATAAATTATTCAGCATTTGATGGCATATTAAGGCAAAATACTTGCATCATATAGGAAGTTATACTTAGCTAACTAAGTAGGATGTTAAATTGTTAATGAAGAGTTCTTGATCGCAGCTTGAAAAACGACTGATACTGCTGCCTTGCATTGACTTTCTGACATCTCATAGATCAATTATTCCAGCTATTTACACTTCAAATTTACCGATTGCCTTTAGACATACGCTGTATTCATTCCTTTGGTTCATAAAGAGATTCATTTGCATCGTAATGTTTTCGAGAATACTCACGTCCCATTTCTTCAGAGGAATCAACAAGCTGTTCTTGATCGTAAATCCCTTTCTTCGCTTGCGTAGTGTCTTGGTTATCCTGAAAGTTGTGATAGAGATTTCTAGCATCGTCATTTCGGCAGAAAACAATGGTGGATACGTATGGGGCTCGGTGAGGAAGAAAGTACTATATGTGCTAATTAACTTAAAATTACATGACAAGGATCGCAATCTGATCATAGGTCTGTCTGTATTAATACTTAATGCATAAAAATATGACAAAATGAAAACGGAGACTTACAAATAAACATTCATGTCATTAGTATTACAACAGCCTAATGCTAACAAGGACGTCAGTTGCAATCAAGGGAAGTAATTTTACAGTAATCAATGATGGCAAAGCCTATAGAGTCTTATCTGCAAGGTGTTAGTGTATATAGAGTCTATAGTGAGCTTATATTACAATGTGAGTTTTGAATAGGGTACCTACCTTAGGAACATACTTGCTAATGATGAGAAAGTCAAAGTAAGCAGCAAGGACGGCAATGGCCGAACATAGGCCAACAATGACCGCAATTATGAGTGCCAAGTCGTAAATGCCAGCCAAGTCAACACATCTGTAAACTATTAGAATGGGTTTGATTAAGCATTTAAAGTTGGCAAAATAACGGCAACACCGACTCTTGTAGTCAAAATGCTCTCTCAAGTTCAAAATGCTTTTTTAGTTCATGCTTTATTAATAGTCGAAGAGTGCAAATAAGCTGTGCGGCATGTTTGAATGGTTTGTTATAGACGAAATCCTGGAGACATATACTCAGCCATTGCTATTAAATATTTAAGAGATAATTGGACAAAAAGTTCATTTTAGAGCTCGGGAACATTCCTTAAAGTCTCAAAACACCAAGTTAGCTTTTAGGAAAAAACATAAAATTGGCTCATTTCATAATTCACCAACTATATTGTGTTCTTTCTCATTAAGCTTTCAATAAATATTTCCCATTGAATACAGCAACAAGCTTTTCTTTGCTCTCCAAGAACACTCTCTTAACCGCCAAAAAAGTGGCCTGGTCTTTTTATTTTAATGCTAAATCAAAATTTGTAACTTTATGCTTTTGAGCAATTTTGCATGAATATATAATCCCATTCACAAAGACTTTCAAGATGTATCCTCAAAGGTTCCTGTTAGCTACACCTATCTATGGTCGAATGGGTGACAAGCCAACTGATGCTAGGCCTGTTCTCGAGTGAACGATTTCGCCACAGATTTCACAGACTGATGACGTCACGGCTCTATTTTAGGGTTTTTTGGTTTTTGGCCTAAATTATTAAAATGTGGGGAACAATGTCGTTTATGACGTCGACAACAATGTACAACTGCAAAACGCACAGGGCAACAAGCTGTGCTACTCTCATAGTCTACTACGGGCCTATTTGTCTGAGGGAACCACTTATCCTTTGAAGATTCTTCTTTATGTACATCATTGTCGGCTTCATCGCTACGTCCAAAATGGGCGTCAACCCGCAGATTGCTTATGAGACCCAACATGAATGGGAGGTTTTGCCTCGTTGAGGAGTATAAGAAGAAGGGTCATCGCAGCAAAACAGCCCTTGTAGGATCGAATGACGTATTCATCAAAGGACTGTGACGTCTTTTCACAATCGCGTTTGCAGTAGAAACTTTAATCTCACAGTGCAAAATTATATTATTTAAATATCAAAAAGCGTAAATCAAGGTTCCATATTATTATGGCAAATACCGATAATGATGAATCTATCTAACTATCTAGAATAAACTGGCCAAAAGTGAGACACCAAAAGAGTAAGTGGAAATTACCTTTCGTCGGCAATGGAATCGTGCAATTACATCGTGTTTTCAGCTGATGACATTTCCCAGATGTCTGGTAACTTGAAACTGGTTCCCACCTGACGACTTTTGGCGCAACAAGGATCAGGCATATGATGCTCAGTGTAATGATCAGTCCGTGGAACACTAGCACGAAGACGAGCTGCAACGAACAGTCAAATAGTATTGCATAAAACAGTGAATCGAAATCTGTTGCAAGTTGAATCCCTATCTCTCTTTGAGTATGAATTCATTTCAATGCAGTATCAAGGGTAATTTGGTGCATTGCGAATCTAATGGAAGTTGCTCTTGAACAGTTTTGTTACATATAACACTGTTCCATATGTAGCAAGATTTCAATTTGATGACTTGGCTCCTTGATGTGGCCCCTATTCTCGTGCCCTTGCAGCCCTAATTGAAATATTCCCTTGTCGTTTTAAAGAACTACTTGTGAGTTTTTGCTTCTTCGGGCTCGATTCGTTGAATGGGCAGAAAATGGCCTAAATTGCTTCTATTGCTACCATGGTTCTGCTTTTTAGTTAATTACCGATCATGGAAAGCGAAAGTGCCAGTTTGAGGGACAAACTGGGCCTAAAATTTACTAACGATGGATAGACAGCTTTTGGGTGTAGAAGAAAAGCATAGTGTGAATGTTGCATAGTGTCATATGTTTGTGAAGGCATGTTGACCGTCATTACAGAATGTAAACAGATAATCTTATCCACCTCTTCCTTCAGCTTGTTCAAAACAATTATGATGATTCCAACCAGGCCAAACAACGCACACTGTAGATGAAAAAATGCATTTTCAGATTAATGATACCAATTAAGGAATAAAAAGGCGTATATAGCATCGTTATGCTCAGAAGATATTCAAACGCAAATGGAAGATGGAAGCATCAACTTTCTAGCTAAAACATCGTTATGCTCAAAAGATCTTCATTTGCAAGTGGAAGATGGAAGCATCAACAGAAGCATCAAAGAAGCATTAATGAGGGTTTAATTTAGAAAGAGGAGCTGAAATTTTGATAAAAAACAGGACGGATTGTAGCCAATGTAGAATAAAATCTGAGTAGAAAGGGCAGAATAACAATAGTTTGAATAACAGGTTTAGTATTCTTTCGCTTGCTTGTCTGCCTTGGTGAAGCAGATCGCATTAATAAGCCCTAAAATAGACGAAGTAAAGCACTCGGCGTGAATTTTTAATGAAAACTATTAAACAGATATCACCGGCACGGCTAATATAAGGTTTTGTGGTACAAAGAATGCACCTGTCATGGATTCAGTCTTCCATCAAGCTTAGACTGAAGTTACTATAAGCAAAGTATCTTACCACTACCATCGCGCAGAAGTGACCAGTATCTCATCGAATTAGCCTCACGTGGCACATTTACCACGCAACTATCCCTTCTATTGCACCGATGCAGCTCGAATGCTGGATTTCTAATCAGTTTATTGATACCCGCATTACAGAATGCATTGCTCATTAGGCAATTTGGAATCCCAAACTCTAATGCCACCTAGCCTGTGGCAAAGAAGGTCTATATGCACCTACGTTCCTTACATTTCAGCTCATATAAAATTCCATAGAATTTACGTGCATTACATCTCGTTGATCCGATTGCAAACAAGCTTGCAGGCCACGTGATTTTATTCGCCTGTCCTTGGTCTACAGGGTATATATTAGTTCAAAGGACATCTGAGATGCATGGGGCAAGGAACTTGTGTTTAATGTTAATTCTTTGTTCAACTAGATCATTATACTGGACTGAAAAAGCATCTTTCTGTCTCTTCCCAAGGCAAAGCGCAAATTTTGTTACGCGTGGTTACAACAAGAAGGTGAAATCCGCAAAATGAGTCGTTAATCATAATTTGGCATGGGGGAATCATGTACCCTGCTAGATAGACTTTTGAATACCTCAAAATCGAAGCAACTTTACAAAGCAGGATATAAATTTATACAATATACATATGCATATACAATTGTCTATTTCCCTATCAAGACTTGTAATGAATTCTAAAGGCAATTTTATTGTAAGCCTTGGCGTTAAAATTTGGAGTAAAACTTCATTTGATAAATTAAACATAAAGGCAGATATGCATCTCATCCCAGGGATGCAAAACTAAGAATCAGTATAAAAACATAGAAATAACAAAACTAATGGAAGCAAATTATAACTTTTTAGTGCAATCATTTAATAAGGATTCAAATAGGCGATTTTTATTGCGGTAATCTACAAGTGACTTCAAACTTATAACTTCATTTTTTCTATATTCTTGTATCGGAACCATGTAAATTACCTTATATTTATTTCAATAGAGTTCTGACTCAGAGTCTCGAGTTTATGTCTATAACCGTAGCCACATGGCTTGAAGCGACTTCTCGAAACTTTAAGTTTCTTAAACAATAAAATATGACTTCCATCAACATGATGAGCAAGACTGACGATGAAAAAATAGTGTTAGCTTGACAACGCTTCTGGTGAAGAGCTGACATCCAAAAACAGTTATCACTATAGTTATCAGAAAATGATGTCTTTAAACAGTTTGCTTTGAAGGTAGAACGCAAGCCAAAGCTGTTGTCTTGAAGGGGAGAGCGGTCTCTGACGTTTTTGGATATGTCTAGTTCAAGTATTGCATTTGACTAGGCTCATCATATAATGTTATATTTCATATTGCATTTATTATATTTATATTACAAAGCAATATATATCAACATATATTCAGATAATGCTGACGATAATGCATTCCTAATTGTGGCTTCCTATGTTCGTTGTCTTGTTATTTGACTCTAGGATAGGCGTCAGCATTAGTACGGGGGTATTTAAAGGTGGTAATTATATCCTACAAAAAAGATGTACCCATGCTAACATATTCCCAAGTTATCGGTAAATGACATGTCTTTAGCGAGACACAAGTGCATTTATGAGGGTGGTATGTTGTAGAGGAGGGCGTCTACTTTGCAGCAATGGAGACGAAACACGACTGATTCTGTATAGAAGTTATAGTTTTTGCATTTATCTTTAACTAGGCAACCAGTTAGATCTTATCTAACAGAAAATGTTGGAGAGGGTGTTAGATTGTAATTTAGTTTTGCAAGTCAACGAAATTACAAAATTTCTCGTCATATGCACAACCATATAGAAAACCAAGCATCTTTTACTCAATTTCGAAATATAGCCACAAGACCAATTTTCTTTTGAAAGTGCTAACACTGTACTGTTTTTCAAAGATCTTCTAGAACCTATCAAAGAAGACTAGAATGAGGAAAAATAAAACGCCAAAAGCTAAAGGCAGGGTGGCTTTGTATCGGAAAAAAGCACCCACAATTACACTCTTAAGCCTGAGGCTATGACAATAAGGTAGATAAACTCGAGTACAACCATTTGAGAAAGTCGAGGCTTAAAATATCTTTGCATCAGACAGTGAGGCTGATTCCTCGTAGAAGAGCAATATATACCTTGGTGGAAAATCCCATGTAACCATGCCAATAATTCTTTATCAAAGTTTTGTATGGAGCTATCTACTCTAGTAGCCCATATCTATGACTGATTATTAATTTCTACTAAGTTAATTTGATTAACTGTGCATCGAGTGGTGCTCTATTTATCAGTATTTTACATTACCAGTATAACTCATTCATGATTAAGAAGAGGGTTTGACGATAACAATAAAAATGATGGACACATTTGAAAACAAGACAAACTTGCTGGTGATGCTTGCAAGTTGTCATATTTTTCAAAGTTCTTAGAATATTTGAAAGCTAGATGTTATTGTGGCTGCTAAATGGTAATTTAAGAATGAAAACTTGCAATAAGGATCTTCCGTTAGAGTCTTGGTCTCAGAGAATAGACAGAAAGGCAGAAAACTTTAATGCTCATTTGCTAAACATTCACAACGAACATAACAAGCGACATTTTGCAAAAAGAGTCGTTAACGATGGTAACCAAAATCTAGAATGAGACGAAAATTTACTGGTAAGTTAAAATAAAGGGTAACTTACAGGAATACCAAGCCAACTTGCAGTTTCAGCTAAACTCACATCTGCAGCATTTGCCAGGAGAAATGAAAAAACTGTCAAGACAATTCCAAGAAGAACTTCCAAAATGTGAAGAAAAAGGCATAATTTGATGACGATAGTCCTTTTCGATGCCATTTGCCAATGTTTTAATAACCACTGCAAAGATGCGAGACGTGCAACATTCTTCCATCCTTGCGAATCATCGTATGACCATGCTGTGAAAACACGTTTCCATGGATATCGAAAACAAGATGTTAAAAAAGGCTTTCAGTTTGTCCTTTGCTCCATGCCTGCCCCGTTGATTAGCTAAGCTGGCGCTAAGATCGAAAAAGATCTAAATTTCTTAATTTTCCTGACACTTTAACCATAATTCTTTAAGCTTCAAAGAATGGTCAAGACTCTGGATTGTCTAATCCATCAAATTATTAATAGAATGAAAAACAGGTAAGACGGGGGTCTGCAGGCACGTGATGTGAAATTTTCTCCAGGCTGACAGAAGCAATACAGCGATGGATTTAAGGTCTGCGGGGCATTGGGGATTTTCAACTCATTATGTTATTGATAGGGCTCTACTACCCACATAGATTACCACCGATTCTGCGTTTTACGGTGGGGCGCAGAACGAAGTACCATGTTCACGTGTACCATGGTCACGTGTACCATGATAATTTGTATCATGGTCATTTGTACCAGAGACTTTTGTACCAGAGACTTTTGATTAAGGACAAAGACCCTTACGGAATCGTGTAAAATTGGAGTAAACAAATTGTTTTTTGTCAGCACATGAAGCGTGGGTATTGGGAGGGAGTGTGTACAAAGCAACAAGGTTTTTTATGGCGAACGGTGGCGCTAGAAATGATGAACGTCAAAGAAACTTTTATGACATACGCAGCAACTTGAAAGGCCTGTTCCATGGTAATTAGGAAGCAAACAGGTATGCAACGGGTATGGACAACTGAGTTTTGCCCCCGGCGTGAAGTCATGTCTTGGACGCAGCGAACTTGAAGACGATAACAGGTGTTTGAATTTTATCGATAAAATTTTTAATTAGTAAGAAACGCTTGCATTTACATCATTTACGGATAATCATTGCCGTTCGTCAACAGAGCCGATCTAGTTGGATAACTGCTGTCAAAAATTGAATTAGTCTAGATCGAGAAAATTTCCAAGCAGACTTAATAGGCTTGGGAAACCATTAACACAGTGACTGACAGCTTGGAAGGCAAAGAACTGTTAGAAGTCTCTTAGAAGCTCCCTGCTCTCCATAGCACTGTATTTGTAAATTGACTCATTCAAGGACAAATGAAAGCTTTTATCAAGGTAGTTTACTAACTGATATTTGTATAAGCCGTCCATTAGAAATATATACGTCAGCCTTGTCGGTGTTATTTCGAAAATATTCGATACCGGTTTGACCAGGTATCGATCATTTAAAAGGGTTATGTTTGAGCAGAGCTATTAAAACGGGGTAGGGGGCAGCCTTTGATAAAAAGGCAATGTCAGCTGATCGTAGTTATTTCTGTTAAGTCGGCAAATCCAGCATACGACGAATAATAATTACACAAGACAACGGGAACGTCTGAAATACCTAGGTCACAGAAATTGATGAACATGGTACGCCAAGTGACAAGTCATTTTCTAGAATTTCTGTTCTTTGAAATACTTTGAGCATTAGTGCTTTTTGCTTTTTTAGATTATTGATTTCAATACCATTATTTGTAACACCTTTTGTAGCTATCTACAGATTCTGGGCACGAGATGCTTTCAAAAACGTTGGAACTCGCCCTTTCGATTACTAGGCTTCAATCGTTTCTATCAAACAGCTTAGCCATTTTACGTCATGGTAAGAAATACAATTAGTTGGGCAACCAGCAACGTCTCTTCCTCTTATCACAAAACATCTTGAATACCCAAAGGGCACTGAGCTGGATTGTCTCCTTTGAGACTTTTCTCAGTGTCCTCAGCACAAAATTATTTAATCGTTTTCTATTAAATATCATGTACTGATTTAAGGTTGTTTTAATTTATAATAGAAAATTGCAATTACTGTTTTGTGTTGAAATTATATACATTTTATTGTATTATATTATATTCTCCTTTAGTCTGAATGCGAAAGTCTCTTGATGGTCTAAACTTTCCATATACCTTTGCAATAGTAACCAAAAAGCGAAAGGTTTAGCACATTACTTCAGTACAACCGACAATGAAAGAAAAAGACAACCATGCCTCCAAAACAGATGGTTATGTTAAAGATACTCGGAGTACATCTAAGAGAAATTACTTAATGATGTCATAAACAGTAAATGAGAAAATGCCATTAAAAATTTGGTAAAGACAATTGAATATTGAGCAGTTCTACATCAGTTGTCAATCCATGGGTTCCAAGGAATCATGACATCATTTGTGGTCAGGACACCGTATTGTCAAGTCATCAGAATTAAAGCCGCATCCTGAAAAGATAGAATTTGATCATTGATGTTCTTCCAAAGGGAAACCCCTTACAAAAGGACTTGAAATGCTTGATTTTAAATTATTATGCGCAATCAGTCAAAGGAGAGGTTCTACTAATTGAACAAACTTTATTTACAAAAAGGAGGACACAGAGTGCATCATATACTTGGCAAAGTAAGAAGGCTTACCAATCTGTTTGGCACAAACATAATGAAAGGATTTCGTACAGGCACCATTGAGGCAGACAAGAGATGCACCAATTTCAGAGCAGATGTTGCATTTCTAAAAAAAATACTTTGCGATTCAATACTTATTACAGCTTAAGCACAATTTGAATTGAGCCTTTTAGTCACATACTTGAAAATAATAGGATACAATAATCAAATGAACAAATTTCATTGAGGCAGAGGCACTTGCAATAGGAAACAAAATCAGCTTCCTGATACCATGAAGTGAATAATCTTTATCTTCAAAATAACATATCATTTCAATATAAAATTGCTGGTAAGGCTCTACAAAAAACAAGGAAAGATTTGAAGACTCTATTTTACTTTGGCAAAGAGGTTTTCAAATAGGAAAGCCCTGCCTTTGTCTGTATCAGTGTTTTCAGTTCAGTTTTCAACCACGTGGTAATTTGGAGCACAATGAGGCTTAAAAAGGGAGTCTCAAATAGTTTGTTGCTCGAGTAAAGAAAACCAAAATGTAATGTAGTAAGGTAAAAGCATCAAGTTAGTTTCAAATACTTGCTTAGAATTAAACACAATATTAAATAGTAAGCAAATGACTGACCTTTCGTGCAGCTTCAGAAACAGCTCCCGCCATTCCACGTAATTCTGATTCTATCAAGCATATACCAGGTGTCCAAATGCAACAGTCTCTGTGTAGACGTATAGTAAGGACTTTTTCATCTTTCTGTGACCTTATCTCCTTTGGTCGTCCTATGTCGCCTTCAACAATGAGTCTATATGGTCCAAAGAGAGAGCCAAGAACTGCAAAGTTTCCTGGCTTATGGCAAAGTGTACAGGTAATTGACTTTTTCTCCAGAAGCTTCCATGTATTATTATCAACTCTTTCCTTTAATTCAAATGTTTTCTCAGCAACAGGTGCAATTATTCTCTTTGTTAGGTTGATAACTATATCTGATTCAACTTTTACTTTTTTCTTCAACCTTTCAGGCAGCAGATCAGTTTCAGGGCGAGCAAACCTCTTCTTTTTTGCCTTGGAGTCCTTCTTCTTCATTTTTTGTGAAGTGTTTTTGTTTGTTGATCCTTTGGGTCTTCCACGACCTCTTTTAATTGGAAAGTTATCATTTTCTGCATTTGAGTTATTGGGGAGATTTTTTGTGAGTCCATTCGCTGCTTCATGTGTAGTTTGACAATGATTCCTTACCAAAGGATCAACATTGTTATCTAAGTTTTCTAAATTTACGAAGAGAAGCTGAAACTCTGATTCACTGATTGGTTCATCTCTCAAAGCTCGACTTTTTTTTGTAGACAAATCATCTGAGTTATCATTTTGACGCAAATTCTGAATTTCTTGAAGCTCTTCAACTTTCTGAACTATTTCTTCAACGACATTTTCTTTCTTTGCTTCATCAACAGTTACTTGCTCTATGAAGTCTTCAAAGGCATCATTTGAGCTGTCATTGCTAGTCAGGTCAATTACAGGCTGTAATATGTTATCAGATGCAGAATTAGAACTAGTTTCTGCCATCCTAGAAGAGGTTAAAGGGTAGTCATTCATTTTCAAATCTTGAAAGCCATTCTGCCCGATAACCAAAAATGATTTTGAAGGGTACTTTACAAATCCCTTTCATCAAAATTCCCATTAAATGGGCAATTACATTCAATACGAAATACATCAAATTATAAAGAGTTGGATACCACCTTTACAATAAAAGACAAAGATAAAATAAAAAGATATCTATTACAAAACGTTTTAGGACACAGTTTTTCTTGAAAATTGACATCTTCTAGGCCTTAATTGAAGCCTTAAAAGTGGGACTAGAAATATATTTTTAAGAAAACAAAATAATTTTGGTTTCAGAAAGAAAATTAAGAAATTCATTATCAAAAGCAAATAAATATATTAACTGTTCTCAATCAGCTCCAAATATAGCTTATGACTATCATAAAATACTTGATAACAAAATCATCGTAAGTATTTATCAAGCCTTGCAGGTTGAAATCAGAGTTTGATTACTAATTGAAAGATATATAATTAGTAATTTATCAGTGCTATAAGTGTCATGTTTACAGTCAAGTCCAAAGATTTTGATATAATTATCCTGTTTATTTCGAACATTCAAATATTTTATGATATGATGCTATCCAGCCGCACTAGATTTCCTTTCCGAGATATCACCGAATAGTAAGGGCTTTGTGCCAAGAAAACATATCATTCTTTATAAATTTTAATTTTACCTATTATTACCAGCATACGCGACATGACATGAAAGTTCACAAATGTATCTTTGGCTCTAGCTGGACAGAAGTTGTGTAACGGCGGGCTTTTCAAAAGTCACAGAGAAGTCGAGGAATGTCTACATAATACAAAAATTAACAAAATAAACAAAACTACTTGCTGCTTACTATGAATTCCACCCACAACCTACCTGTAAAGAGAAAAATTGATTTCAAGGGGAACAATCTTTTTCAAGAGGTACAATCTTGGTTTTGATTTTAGAAAAACGCCACCACCTTAAGCTCTCAACGACACTGTCGGTTCCCTGTGTCCATTCATAATCTGTAATCGACTTTAAAAAAAAAACATTTGCAATCATTGTGAAACATATAGTGAAAGGTTGCTAAAGCCGCTTTGCTGAAAAGAATAAATGTAAACTGATGGTTACAATGCTATTTAGGGAAGGGTTTGTCAATTGCTCCTCTTGGAAATTCATTCTACAACGAAGGTTGCTTCTACGAAAAAAATATTTCCTGGCCTTTTTGCAGTTAAATATTGTTTCCTTCACTTATTTTCTATTATGCAACTTTTTTTAAGCATTGCTTCATTGACACTTGTTGGTGCAGTATTTTGCATTAGGCAATACCATCATTTTTTTACAATGTAATTATAGGCTTACGGGAATATAAATTCCTCTCTGAAAAAACATTTCTATTCTGCTAAAAATATTTCACTTTAAGTACAATAATTGATGTAAAAAACCTTTTTCCCTTTCTTTCTATCGTACCTTTCTTTTATTACGTACCTCCTCAAAGATGCTTCAATTACAGTGTCTAGAATCAATGATGCCTCCTTGCGATAGATACCTCTTTGCAACGGAATGAAACTTGTTCTTATTGATTTTTTTATACGGAGATTCCAATGTATGTCATTGCATGATGGAGAATGGCGTTAAAAGCAAGTCTAAATAGGTACGCATCAATTGAAGGGGAAAATTCTTGAAGAATGGTCGTGCTGCTTTTCTCTATTGCTGACTTCTGCGATAGTGCCTGAAAAGGGCTAGGCCCCAATCCAGAGACCATGTGCTTGATGGTATTTAGCTAAAAGGAAGATTTTATCCAAAGAAAAGAGAGCACTTTCACGCAAGTCATGTCTTCTTTGTTCCTTCATCATCGGCAACCGATTGCCGCACTCTGAAAAGAAAAGGCTTTCGTAGTTGAAAAATCATCCTAGAATTTTCAACCTTAAATGTTGCCAATTTAAGGCAAAATAATAATGTGAAGATATAAAAAAAATAAAAAGGCTACCCAATCTTTTTATTTCTTGTCCGCTTCCCTGTTAATTGATATGCAGAAAACGGCATTACCTGTTAAGCTCTATTCCCAATTTGTGTCAAAGCACCTTTCCAGGGTCGATTTGATTTGCAGTGATGACTCAGAGAAAGCGTGACATTGTGCAGTTTCAAATTTTTCCCTTTTCAGCCTAAAATAATCAAAGTATCATTGCTTCTTTTCTTATCAGATTGAAAGTTTGCTGGATTTCAGCTAAAATGGTATTGGCAAACTGACATGAATCTTAAGTGGTATAACAAGAACAACTTTAATAACCAAAGAACACATCGGTTACGTAGAAGCAAAATCGATTATGACTTCGAATTTAAGAGTTCCCTTGCATACATGACTTGACGATAAAAGTTTAGATAAATGTTACTTGTACAGGGGCGTTGGAGCCGGGGGACCATGGGGGCAGAGGCCTCCCTTGTTGATTAAAAGAACACTTTTTATCATTTAGGCCAATAAGAAATATTACGCAAAAGGAATATTTGTGCTCTTTTTGTACATTTCGCCCCCAACCCATCCCCCTTTTAAAAATGCTGGTGAAAAATTAGAATAATCGTGTTGCCCATTGTGTTCCTTCTTTGAGGAAATTTGGTGAAGATAAATTTCAAGTTTGTGACCTATACAAATGAATTTGTCAAATCAATGTTTATTTTTGGCTGCTCCTGGGACTGTGGCCAAGACATTTGTGACGTCACATGCATGCATTCTGTGTCCACGTTGAAAAGGCGGGAACGCAAACGGTAGCCTCGTTCGCAATTTCATTATCGAAAGCGGCGGCGGAGTTTCGGTAGGAGAAAGATTCCATAGTTTTCTGGACTGTTTCCAAATTCACTGTCATCTTGGGAAAAGGTGCGATGTTCATCCTTAAACTATACTGTATTTTAATATATTGTATTTAATATAACTATATTGTAAACTATTAATTTTGTTTAGATGTTATGGTAAGAGTGTAGTCCTCACGTGGGTATTTCTTTCCAGTGACGATCTAGGACAATATACCGCGTTGCCTTAACCTAGATTTCTCTGCGGGGCTTGCTTGTTTTGCCACCAATTCGTAATCAAAGTTTTTGTTGTAGCCTTGTTTCTAGTGAAACAGCTAATTATCTATATTGAACAGACAGCTTACGGGATGTTACGAGAATATGTTTATTGATGGGCTAAAATAATTGTTTAGTTATGAAGTAATTACAAATTCAGGCTTGGATTCGATGATTATGTAACAGTTGAAAAGTTGCAAATTAAGCTTGGAAGGCAAGATTATAAACTTTTTTTTAATTTTCAAGGTTTTGTTATTGCCTGTGACGAATTTCTTTATTTCTAATGTGTGCCCATTTTTGGTAATTTCTCAAGTTTCACCTTTTAATGCGAGCTTAAGTTGAATACCAGCAACCCTTTCTTTCATCATTTCTTTATTTCATCCAGATCAAAAGTTGTCAGAATTAAAAAATTATGCTTGTACAGATTTCAGTATAACACACAAGAATTGCAATAACAATGCAAAATTGATGAGTAGATATTTTGATTTTTAAAACAAAAGATGATAAATTTCAAATCATCTTTGATCACATATGGTCACTGTTAATGAAATGATAGAAAAGTAAATGGTCAGATTTAATAACTCAGAGCATAGGTTAGTTACTGGGACCGTATTGCATTAGTTTAGTACCTCTTTCTGCAGGTGAAACATGTTTTTCTGGCCACTTTTTTTATGAAAATGATAGTGATTTCACAAAAAGGCAAATAAACATATTTACTTGCAGGCAATTTAATGATTAAACTTCTATAACATTTTGCTTATAGAATGTCTCAATTTATTGTTTGATGTTGTAGAATAGAACTGATTTACAAAAATAGCTGTGGCTGTTAATTTTGTTTGTTTTTAAATGCAATGCCTATCAATCTGTGTACCGAGGCTAATGTACAAGGAATAATACTAAAGACCACTTTGGAAGAGCTCAGAAATGTTTGAAATTGACCTGTCTGAGCTAC
Source organism: Nemopilema nomurai (assembly GCA_003864495.1). Lineage (NCBI taxonomy): Eukaryota > Metazoa > Cnidaria > Scyphozoa > Rhizostomeae > Rhizostomatidae > Nemopilema > Nemopilema nomurai. The sequence continues at coordinate 1,503,810 of ML133420.1, forward strand.
TTTGAGCAACAGTGTAAATTTAAAAACTTCCTGCATTTTTCCTTAACAATAGTAATTAAAGTAAATTTGATTGTTTGGTGATCTATAGTCAAGTCTTGTATTTCATAGAGAAGCAGAATAAACAATGAAACTCTAGTTCTCAAAACTATTAAGTCAATTCAGATACAGAATCTCTGAGAATACTGGCAATAGAGTGTTTAAAATTGTCCATGGGGGTAATAGTTTGGTAATAACACTAAGAGTTTCGGCAAGCACTGCAGATTTTGATAAAAAATTAAATGCTTTCTCATTGCCAGGTCTTCTCGTAAACCCTTTTTCTTGCATCTTCTTTTAAGAGCCAACATTAAAGGTAAAGATGGGCAAATTGAACTGAAAATGCACAAGGCACATGGGAATAATTGTAATCACCAAGCTGATTAAAAACTTTTTTATATACAACTTTGGTGCACAATGTGTAAGAATAATTAGAATTTTGATGAGGGAATTTTGATGAGAAAATCTTGTACAAAGATAAATGCATTAATGTTCTGAATTGAATGAACAAATTTATTTTACAATTGTTTCAAATCTTAATTTCAATAATTCACCTTTATTTATATTCTGTTTCAATTATGTTGATGATTAAGTAATTTGGAATGAATTAGCAATACTCTTTCTTGTTACTTGTTTCAGAATCATTTATAGTTGTTTGGCCTTAACTTGTTAAATTTTATTCAGGATTTTATAATTTTGTATCAAAAACATCAAAAGGATTTGAGTATCAAATTATAATTTAGTTAGTTTGCTTGAGAATTGTATTTTCCTATGATCTCTATGTTTTGCGAATTATACCTTTTTCAAATTTATTTCAAACATTTTAGTTCTTTTTTGTATTATTTACCTATAACAGTTTGGCCCCAAGCCCACATTTTTCACCTCATTGGCTCTTTTGAGCCCTGCCTGAAACTTCCCACGAATGGGTGGATAACTTTTTCCAATTTGGCTCATCTGCAGCAGATGGTATTGTAGAAACAAGTTGGATGGGTTTCTACTGACTGCCTTGCTCAACCTCTATGGATGATCAGAGCCAAAGCTAGGTCGAGAGAGAGAGAGAGAGATGACGCGTTGTCTGTTGTATTCTGTAGCTCTGTTTCTGACTGACTCTGACTTACTTTACAATTATATTTATACTGATTAATCTAAGAATAAATTTGCTGGCAAGGGATGAGAGAGGAAGATGCAATGATGATGTAATGAGGATGGAAAAGTCTAGACTGAGGAGCGAGAAAAAATGTGTCAGCATGACATAATATGACATTGAAGTAGACAAAGGAGTCACTACAGTATCAGGGGCAGATACAGAAGAAAAGTGACGGTTGCACAATAAAGACATACCTGTAGACTACGCCCTTTATCAAAGCTGGAAACGCCCTTGGTACGAGAAAAAAGAACAGGCTGTGTGAAAATGCTCTCTGGGCTCAATGTATGTATTACATAACTCAAAGGCTAAATTTATCTTTGAAAAGTTTGGGCAGAATGAATCTCTAACCCAAGAACACTTGAAAGGACCAGAAAAATGGACTCCATCTTCCCGCTTCACATTTTTAGTGCTTCATTCAAGCATAGCGATTTCAGAATAGCTTTCTTGCTTGTTATGAACAAGGTTAGAGGGAGCAGTATGATAGAAGGATATAACGTTACTCCTAAAAGATTGCCTATTTTTGATATTTCAAGAAGAGAGGAAATGCTGGTTTTGTGACATAGAAGTAATCTGAGTGCAAATACAGCTCAGCAGATGTTAGAACCTTTAGAAAAAGAGATGATTTTTCATTCCCAGTTAAAGCCACAGAGCATGCAGTGTAGAAGCAGTCTCCATCAGTTTTAATCCTGTGTGATAGAAGTTATATTTAAAAAGGCATGCTACAAGACTTTAATTTAAACATCAAAAGACATAATTTTATGCGGCGGTTGCACGATTGTTGCTCCCCATATATGGGACCAGCTATAATTTATGCCATTTAGATAAACAATAAGGCAGTGGCTCCGTATTCAATGATGAGTAGACAATCAATCAGTGATATCCCTTCAGTTCAAATTGGTGATTTCCAGAGGCAAGACGATGAAGCTTCCGCGATGATACAGCAATGTCGCTGTAACCAAGGCCCAAGCGACACTGATTCAAAGTAGAAGGACTAAAGAATAGATGTTGTTGCCTTGATATCGACCTTAACGTTTTTTACTGCGGTATAAAGCAAAAGTTTAGACCTCAAAATCTGACGGTTGCTCACGCAACCGTCTAGATCCGCCCCTGCGGTGTTTAGTAATGTTATTTAGATTATGTTGTCATGCGACATGACTTTTGTACCTGTGGTTTTGACAAGAACAAGATAATTTATTCTGGCTTGCAAGTAAAACTGTTCTTTTGCGCTCTTTTAGTTTTACTGTTATGTCCACCTTCAAACCCATCTCTATTACTTTTACAGAAAGTGTTAGACATGGCATCTACGAATTGGCTGAACGATCCTTTGGAGAAAAATGACTCAGAAATTTACAATTTGATTTGCAAAGAGAAGGAAAGGCAAGTGAAGTGTCTGGAGCTGATTGCATCCGAAAACTTCACCAGTGCAGCTGTTATGCAGACCCTAGGCTCTTGTTTAACGAACAAATATTCGGAAGGAGAAGTTGGAATGAGATATTACAGTGGTAATCAGCATATTGACAAAATCGAGGACCTTTGCAAGTCAAGAGCACTTTCTCTTTACAGGTATTTCATAGTTATTGATGGTTTTCTCAGGTAAACTGTGGAGTAGATAATTTCATGTATTATTGGTGCTATTCCTGAACAGTGGTAAATTATAGGAATTCGGTGCGAAGAGGATACACTTGCAAATGGCAATCACTTGCAATTCAAAATCACTGACAAATCGCAATCTCTTGCAAATCGCAATCACTTGCAAGTCACAAGAACTTGCAGTCGCAATTAGTTGCAAATCGCAATTACTTGCAAGTCACAATAACTTGCAGTCGCAATTAGTTGCAAATCGCAATTACTTGCAAATCAAAATTACTTGCAGTCGCAATTAATTGCAAATCACAATTAATTGCAAATCACAATCACTTGCAAATCGCGAGTTTTCAGTTACCAAGAGAGAACCAGATTTCCAAGACAAAGATGGCCTCGGTGCCCACTCAAAAGTGCTAGTGAAGAGGAAGATATGCAATTTCTTTTCGCAAATGTGTGGGTTATGGCTTTTGCCCACATAAAAACCACCCAACTCAATGCTCTTTGTTTATGACGAACCAGAGCTCTTTTTATAGAAATGCGCCCTTACTTTTAACACTTCAATGAGCAGCGTATTTGATTGTACGGAGCGTTCAAGATGGTATTTTGAGTAGAAATTGAGTAGTGTTTTGCCTTTATAGGTTGGATGCAGAGAAATGGGGAGTGAACGTGCAGCCTCTTTCTGGATCACCTGCTAACTTCGCAGTTTACACTGGCTTGCTAAACCCACATGACCGGATTATGGGACTAGACCTTCCTGATGGAGGCCACCTCACTCATGGCTTTATGACCGAAAAGCGAAGGGTATCTGCGACGTCTGTGTACTTTGAGTCAATGCCGTATAAGGTCGACCCAAAAACTGGCCTAATTGACTATGACCAGCTCGAAAATTCTGCCAAGTTGTTCCGCCCCAAGCTCATTATCGCCGGGAGCAGTGCGTATTCACGCGAATTCGATTATGCCAGATTCCGCTCCGTTTGCGACTCAGTAGGCGCCGTGCTTGTCGCCGACATGGCCCATATTAGTGGCCTCGTTGCCGCTAATGTCCTCAAGTCGCCCTTCGACTTTGCTGATGTCGTAACAACAACAACGCACAAGAGTCTGCGCGGGCCGCGCGCGGGAATGATTTTCTACAGAAAGGGGGTGAAGCAGTGAACAATAAGGGAGCCGGTCAAGTATGATTACGAGAGCCGCATCAACCAAGCGGTGTTTCCCGCGTTGCAAGGGGGTCCGCACAACAACAACATAGCGGCTATTGCTGTTGCTCTTAAACAGGCGAACACGGATGCATTCAGGGCCTATGCACAGCAGATAATCTCGAATGCCCGGGTGTTGTCTGAGTTTCTGAAAAGCAAGGGCTATGCTGTCATTACTGGCGGAACAGATATGCATATGTTTTTGGTCGACATGAAGCCACAGGGAATCGATGGTAGCAAAGCTGATAGAACACTTGAGCTCTGTAGCATAACAGGTATTAAATCAAGTGCCACATATTTGCTCAAGCAGCGAAAATGCCAGTAAATTTAAGCTTACTTTTTTTAAGCATTGACACCACGTTTACATGACCCTTTGCTTGAAGTAACGATAAAATCATTGGTCTTTGAAAATTACTTATTTGAATTTTTCGTGAATTACTAGATGGTATTGCTTGTCGGTCCAAAATAATTGCCCTTTGATCGCAGGTAAAAACCTGAGTTCAAGAGTTGAAAACTACTTTTTTACGTTTTTATGTTTGACGTATAACGCTTCAAGACTATGGAAAGTTTTATTTCAATATCTTGTATACTCTTTCGAGAAACGTGCAAGTATTATCAATGAAATTGACTTTTAAGTATTATCAATAAATTGACCCGATATTTATGTAAGTTTCAGCCTTTTTTAACTTCGACACCCCATTCACTCATTCTTTACTTGAGACGATTGAAGAATTTTTTTCAAATTTTTTCAGTTTGAAACACCATGCTCAACTGGGATATATTGCTTGACATTCACAAAAAATGACACTTAGATCGCTGATCGAGTTACGACTTCACGAGAACAGAATTTTTACGTTTTTTTTCTTTTTGCTACTGCAGTGATACTAGGTTTGAGCTGAAATTTATAATCCCGAATGAGTCATCCATTTCTCAATGTTTTTGTTTACCTGATCACTCAACCACCCTTAAGCCATGCTCCGATATTCTGTCTGTCAACATTCTGCCGTTGCCAACGGGCCTAGATAGCCGCTCTAGTTTTGCAGCGAGCGGTTCGTTTGTTTCCTTTGAATCTAAATGACAATATCCTTTGATCCTAGGACTCCATTTGTAAAAATCACTGTAGCCTTGAAGGCGACTTTAACGAGAGCCTAATGTTCTAATGTGAGGTGATTTAGGGCTAAGATTTACTTTGATTTTCCACAGCGAACAAGAACACTGTTCCTGGTGACAAGAGTGCATTGCGGGCGGGCGGACTGCGAATCGGGACTCCAGCGCTGACGTCAAGATGCATGAACGAGGCTGAAATGGAAATCGTCGGTGGCTTCATCCACGCAGCCATAGGAATTGCAATCGAGGCTGAGAAGTCTTTCAATCTTCCAGGGAAAATGTCCACCTTTGCGGAATTCAAGAAGAAATTGCAAGAACCAGAGTTTTCTTCGAAAATTGAACAGCTGAGGGAACAAGTTGAAAAGTTCGCAGAAAAGTTCCCGATGCCTGGTCTATAAGAGACGATCATCATCTTACACTCCTGTGCAGTTTTTATGTGTGATCGATGTAGAAAGATGTAGTAGTTATCATTTCATCGATGCATATTCTTCATTGCAAAACAATCTGCAACAGTATCCATGAAATTAAATAAATTATCTTGAACAATGCTTTTACATTTGCCATAGTTGTCTTATTTAACGCAGAGAACACGGAGCCAGAGAGAGAGAGAGAGAGAGAGAGAGATATCATAATTTCTCAGCGTGACATGGTGTGGCAATGGAAAGTAGACAAACCAGACACTACAAGAACAATTTGAATCGCATAAAACCCTGATTCTGAAAAGGGTCAAAGTAAGGAATGCACCATAGGTAACTGGGAGCCACAATTTTAATAAAGGCTCATTTTCCCATGAATTGTCGTACCAAAACCGTTCTTTCACTTTTTGGATGGAAGAAGTGATCAAATACTTACATTCATGAAAATAGCTTTTTCTAAGACAATGGAATTTTCCCGACAGACTTCAATATTAAATTTTGTAAACTATTTCAGACTCTGTGTACTCCCATGTACCCGATAAATTTGCTGCAACAGTTCCCCATGACAATTTCCTTCTCTGATGATATATCGGAAACCTTTGTTGCCATGGAGATAAGAAAGTACCACTTTTGGCTATTGCATTTGGTGTAATTTGAACATTTGGGAGATTCCAATTACGTTAAATACACCAAAAGGTCATATTCTTTGTCTCAGTTTATGAAGTGTGTGCCAGTTTTTTGACGCGCAACACAAAAATTGGAAAGACAATCCGCAGTTCAATTCAATTCAATAAATTCTGAAAGCATTATTGATTTGTGATATTTTACATAGAGGTCTTCTTACCGGAGGAACTGACTGGAGGACTATAATGTATCCAAACTCAAAATCCAGCAATAATTGTTGATAATAAATATTAAATTGCTTTATGGCTGATTTTGTTTCGTGTTGACGAAATTATTATAGCTTGAAAGTGAAGGTTGGAAGGTTACGCAAGTTTCAGGGTCATTGTGGCCTTGGTTTTAAGGTAGCTGGTTTAAGTGACACCATTCCAGCATGAAATGTGATGAGTGGAAGGGGACAGCCAAATCTTAGTAGATCGAAAAAAGCTCGAGATAAGAAAGTCTCTAATTTAAGGGACAACTCTCAAGACTCAGTTAGGAGCGAAAAAGAATCTTCGAATGCTCGGACGAACCAGAGAGATGAAGGGAGGAAGAAAGAGACACCCAGAACAAGGACAAGTAGGAGCCCGCGCAAGTCACGGGAAGGCACCAAAGAACTTGTCACTGACAAATTGTCGAATTCAAAAATATTGCATGGAAGGAAGGATGATATCAAGCAGAGAAACAGTGTTGTGACATGTGAAAAAGGAAGAGATGCAAGCAAAAGTGCATCTACTGGTACGAAACTTTGTCACTTTTGAACATATTCGAGTTATATATTCATATAAGGAAGATAATTATCAACAAGTTAGTTAATTATTTAGTTATTACTTTTGGAAAGCAGATCGGTCTCCCTAACTAGCAATTTAGACATTTGAGGCAGCAGAATTTATTTTAACTATAGTTTCTTTAATCTATATCATAACCTATTTATTAGAAAATCAATTCTGCTACATATTTAGTGTTTTTATTTTTAGATCGACATGCGTTATTCCAAGACAATTCAAAACTTGCACAAATGATTGGTCAATTGACCAATATGCATGCAGATAGCGCGCATCGGATACAAGTCTGTAAACAATTTAAAGAATATGTCCACGATCCAGCAAGTATAGAGGTCTGATTTTCTTTTTCTTTTGTTAAATAATTATATTCAAGAAAATTCGTTAGATCTATTTTGTATGTTGCAGATGAATTGCCTCTCATCATTCTAGTTTCTGATAGAGTGAATTTTCCTGAAATATATAGCTATGCACATCAGCTACATATTCAACTTGTTGAATTTACCTTTTTTTCTGAGGAAGCAAGCTATTAATCAACACTTTTCAGGGAGTTGATGCAACTCTATTTTATCAAACTCTGGTTTACCTGAAATCATAAACAAAAATAATCAGTTTTATAGATAACTTTTTTTGTTATTTATATTGATATAGTTGTAACAATTTGAATGTTACATTTTCTTGTAGCATGTTAGATTCCACTGCAGCAATATTTTCACAGCCTTGGAAGAGGTTTTTAAAGAAAGGTAAACATCTGTAGTTAATTGAGCAGTAATCAATGTAGGTTAAATATTTTAGTTTTTTGAATTTACCTCTTTTTAGTATTGTTGCCAATAGTATATATTGCACAAGAGGATTTTCCATACTTATATCCTGTTTAATTAATATGCATTCACACTTGTATGATGTCAGTAAGAGATGTGATGAACTGCATTCATTATTTTTTTGGGTATTTTTTGTTGGTATATGATTTGGACAGGAAAACTATTATGACTATAATATTTCTGCCAATGTAGTCATTTTGAAAACATATAGTTGGGAAGTATTTCTGACCCTATATCTATTTGAGTATTGTTTATTCATTCCAATTTGTACCATATGTTCTAAACACAGTTTTAGGAGGAGGCCCTTCTTAAACATGTTATTAAAAGGGAAAATGCAAATTAGCATCATGTGTCTCAGACCAGAAGCAGGCCTCTCCGTTTATGGCGCATGATCGCGCCTTGGCACGCTCCTGTCGTTACCAAGATGCGCAATAAATCACACGCCTGGTTTATATGCATGCTTTAAATAATGCTCCTTGTTAATTATTATACATAGAGCCTTGCAGATTTGATGGTATTTAAGTAAACCGTTGCTTCTTTCAATCCCTCTTTGGAAGAAATTGTTATTGCCAAGTTAAAACAAACACCTCCTGAATATATTTCCCGTCAATTACCAATAACCATTGACGAACTACAACAATAATGTGTTTTTGTTGTTGCTTTTTTTGCTCTATTAAGTAGTTTGTTTAGAGATTTTTAGATACAAAGCATTTACATGCGAAAACATGCTGTTTCTGCCTACTTTAACGTTGTATAATTTTTTGGTAAAACGCGTGCCTTAACAAGACAAGGCACGCGTTTGAGCATGCGCCCACAAAAATACTCACAGAGAGGCCTTACCAAAGTGATGCAGGCTAAAGAAATTGTGCTTGCAGAACATCCTTGAAAGTCCATTATTCTCCCAGAAAGATATTTTAACTTTTTTCAAAGCTGAAGCCTCCTTTAATCAGGCCTGTTCTTTCCACTAATTAATTCTTGTCAGCATATAATTATGAAATAATGTCAATGTGTCGTCTTCTTCACTGATATACATCATTTCAAACAGAGGACACAATGAGCTGAAAGATCAAATAGCTTCTTGTATTGGGATGATTGGCTTGGCTCTTCAAGTTGACTGTGAAAGGTTGGTAGGCTACAAGGCCTCATACTAGCTTTTCAGGCCTCACTTTTCCACCTCACCTCACTGAAATAACTTATTCTAAAACAGACTTGAGCCTTACATTATTCATGATAAAAGGACTTCATTCTATATGTACCAAACTGGAATGGTTATCATATTCATTTTTTAACTCAGACTTATCATAAATGTTGTTATTTAGCCTGTGTTTAAATGAAGCCTGAAATGACTATTTATTTATGTTCAGTGCACAAGGAGGAATGACTTGAAAAAAAGATTGCATTTGGGAATGGCTTTTGAACGTTACTACTTGATATTTAAATCTTGGAGTCTCTTTGATTGTGAATTCAATTCTATTCATTCAATTACAAGTTTCTCATAGCCTTTATTCTTCATTTCAAGGTTCTTTGAATGGGTGTTCTCAAGGGTCCCCAATGCTGCGAGTGACAATCTCAGAGTTTTGTACTTGCGCACTGTTCTTGAAGTTAGTTTTCTATTAAGACCTTTTATTGGTTCATCCTGATATCATCATTTTTTGAAAAAATATAGCCTGGCAAAAAATGATTTTTCCAATCAAGAATATTGCTTGTTTTTCGAGGTTTGACTGTGTGAAGATGTTCTCCCTTGACTTTAAAGGACTTCTGTAACCTAAGCCAGCTCTGAAATTTATATAACCTGTTTATAGTGATGAATTTTCAATTGTTGGTGCATATTAAGCTTTGATTAAAGATTGCCTAATATCTCTGGGTTCAGTCTTTATGCTTTTTTCCAAGTTGTTAATTAGCAGCTCAGTTTATGGAAGAAAGGCTGACCAACTGCTAAAGTTTCTTTGGGCTGTGCCAGTGTTGTTAAGGTCTTGCGTTCAAAACTTTATGAATTTCTGTATCTTTTTGGTAGGCTCTGAGACTTGATGCTGGGAAGCAGACATTTTATTCTGCAATGAGTGTAAGTTTTCTTTTTCTGGAACTTTTCCTTCATGTTGATTAATTTACAAGTACGATTAGCAAATATGCAGTGCGCACAATTTATTTCAGATTTGTTTATTTTTTGCAGAAGATCATGGCTAGTTTGCAAGATATTTTGGAAAATGCTGATGTACCAGGTTTGCTTATTATCTTTTTAATTCAGTTTTAGTACTTTCTTCTATTTCCCCTGCCACGTTTTGAAATTGATATAGCTCTAAAGTAAAATTTTAGAATGCAGTTGCTCATTTTCAAATGTCTCTTTTTTTAATAATTGTCTTTTTCTTTGAGTTGTCCAATTTTCCATTTTGACTATTTTTGATAAGATTTTTTAGACTATAGATTTTTTTATTTGGAATCATCCTAAGTCCTATATTTTGTTTAGAATTGTTGCTGGTCAATATGGATATTGTAAGCATAATATGTGCTGATTATCCAGACATTTTTGAAGAGTATTTCAAGGTAAATGCAATTTACTCATTTGCTTTTCATTTAGCATAAAAGTCGATGTTTAAAATTTGACTTGCCATTTTATTCAGTTATGTCAATAGAGTCTTCTTAAGCTTTCTTTGTCAAACAGTTTCAATATATCAGTTACTTGCTAAAATGAGACTTATTTGGCTTAAATCTGTTTTCAAGCAGTTTTTTAGAAGATCTTTTTGTATTAGGATATTGTTGACATCTTGGTTGGTTGGCATATTGATACAAGTCAGGGTGAAGCTTTGGTGAAGAGCACTTCAGGTAACTGATTCAGTTAAGCAGAAGTGACTTTTATATTTGCTACTGTCTACTGTTTAGTCACGAGAATCAATCATAGAAATATGTTAGCTAGTGGTATTACATTTAATAAACAACAGGTTTTTTGCTACATGTGGTTTGCAATTATTACCTTTTCCTTGCAAGAATGTTTGTTTTACTTTTCCAGAATGTTTGATTCGCTTCCATGCATACTGGGTTGCTGATATGGGTTTCTCTTTGACACTGCTTAGCCAATTTATGGAAGACATGGAAGCGTACTCTGAAGTATGTAGACCAAAATCTTTTTAGTGATCTCTCTCATCTTTGGATAGTAGTTCTTTTGTTTCATTTGGCCCGCTGAATAGAAGAAGTTAGGTATATTGTATACAAATAGACCTCTTTGTAACAAGCTTTTTCTCAACTATTTTAGTCAAATATGCATTTATTGGTTAATATAGCTTGCTTTTTGAGCTGCAAATAGTTATTATGATGATTGTATATCAACCTGGAGAATATCTTTCTGTCTTCATCAGGTGCTTAGAAACACATTTGAAAACGAGGAAGACAAGGAAAGTGCATGTTCAGCTTTGAAAGCTTTGCCCAAGCTGAGCTCTTTAATTAGGTATGCCATCTTTTGAAGTAGCCTCCATTGAGCTACATATTCATACAGGATAGTTAACACATTTCATTTGTGACATTTGCATGGAAGGGTGTTTTTATTGCTGATGCCTCTACGCTTTATTGTAGTAAAATCCTCCGTTTCAAATTACAGAGCTTGATTTTTTCTTTCTTTTTGTGGCAAGTGTCTTCACCACAGTTGTTTCTGGCATTGGAGAGTTCTTTGTTCCTGGCAGAGGCTGTCTTATCAGTACATCATACATAAATGAGGTATGGCTTTCAAAAGCATGCTAACCCTTGGCTCACTTACTTATTCTATTCCAATTGATAGAACGTTTTCGGGATCTTGGCCCAAATACTGTTTCAATTCGCTTCAATGTAATCACAATTGTTATCATTATGGATGAACACCTGAAGTCAACTATCTGCATGTTATTATTACTGCATATTATATGAGCTATTAAGACAATTTGACATTTATGAACAAATGATCGAGCAATTTTAGCATAAGAAACAAAGGCTACTAAATGACTTAAGTTTTTTTTAAAAATTTCGTATCTCTAAACCTTTTCTTATCTTCTGATATTCACAAGAAGGCAGTGGTTTAACACAGCTTTGTTTAATTTTTGTTTAATTTAATTTTTGGTTGCAACTGTATCTGTACACAGTGTTAATTTTTTTTCTTCTAGACGGTGACAAGGATTATTCAGTGTGCAGATATAACATCTTACGGTATCCAGTACGAAAAGATCTTGATTTCATGTGAGTGCCATAAGATTTCATCTCATTCACAAATCCAATGAAGAGGCTGATTGTTAAATTATTATTTCACAATTGTAAAAAAGGATGTCCTTCATTTGCTTGATTCATTTTTAGCAAACAAGTGCTTGAGGTTGGTGGTTGATTGTCTGACTTCACACTTTGCACCAAATTGTCAGCAAGTTGCGGACTACCTGAATGGGCAACTGGCGATGGAAGACTCTCTTTCCTATAATCATTTGAGGTCAATTCTGTCCTTGTTGGAAACAGTAAGAATTGCATGTTTTATTATTGTATACAATTCCAACATGCTATTTAGTTAGCTGTTTCTTCTTCATTGCATCACATCTGCTCTCTGTCTATCCCAGAAGATTGCACTTGCTGCCTGTCTTTGACAACCACGAGTTTAGGCTTCTAACAAATGTCATCCTCTGCCGATCCTTGCTATGTTTTTCTTCAATCCTTCCAGTAATGGCAGGGGTTCTAAGCCTTTTTGACAATATATATGTCCTAGGAATTCCAATTGTCTTTTTCTTATAGTCTTGATTAGTGATCTGTCTGTATTAATTTCTTTAAGAATTGATTTGTTTGACCTTTTCTCTGTCCATGATATTCTCATCATTCTTCTTATAAACCACATCTCTGCTGCCTTTATTTTCTTATACATTTCTTTGTTAATCGTACAACATTCACATCCATATAGAAGAATTGATCACACATATGTATTTAAAACTCTTATTGCTGCTATATGGTGTAAATGTCTAATATCGAGAGAATTTTCGCTTCTGTTACATTAACTTAGGTCGATGTTTGATTTTGATGATCCAAATTTTGACAACAAATGATCTTCCTTTTGTAAGCAAATATAGATTCAATAGGCGCATGAATAAGTTTCAATGTTATCATTAATGTTGATGATTTAATGTCTTCATTATCGCGAGTTTAAGTTTTAAAAAACTTTCCATCGCAGATGCTGGTCAAAGTTGGTGTCTCGATTCCAGTCAAAGTTATAAGCACGCTGTTTCATGCCAATTCTCCTCTTTACAAACTCCGCAGCATCAACAGTGCCGAGGTAACTTTAGCCGACCCCAGCTTTTGCTCCTTGTTGTTATTCTTATTCTTACAAAGCACAAGGTCTGAAGTTTATAAATCTGCTCTTTGTTATTATTTTTATTCTTACAAAACACAAGGTCTGAAGTTTATAAATTTGCCGCTTGTAGACATATGGCCTGTTACTTCGAACATTTGAAGCGCTGCTCAGCACGAAGAACATTCCCATCGTCCAGACAGCGTACAAGTAAGTCAAATCAAATGCTTTATTTTGCTTCGTCTTTTCTAATATAGATTCAGCTTCATGTCATTATTCTAAGCTTTGTTTCATCGTTAATTCTTGGTTTTTTGACGACTTTGAATGTGTATCATAGATGGCTGGCAGATGACCTGGTAGAGAGCTTCAACAACCTAAAGGCCCTTGCCAAGGTGGACTTGGATGACACGGTTGATGAGGAAATAACTGATGCGGAAGGCGAGATGCTGCAAAAAGAGGCATCTAGGGAAACAGAAGTGCAGGCAAAGGCATCTGCAATTGCTGCAACGTCTGAGGAGCTTCATGGCAATATCATTTTTGACCTGTCAGTCATAGCTGAAATAGTGACATACAAATCAGCTATAGTTGGTGTAAGTAGGGCTTTTTTCTCTGCTGCTTACTTCATTGTTGGCTCTATTTCTGCTGCTTACTTCATTGTTGGCTCTATTTCTGCTGCTTACTTCATTGTTGGCTTTATCTCTGCTGCTTACTTCATTGTTGGCTCTATTTCTGCTGCTTACTTCATTGTTGGCTCTATTTCTGCTGCTTACTTCATTGTTGGCTCTATTTCTGCTGCTTACTTCATTGTTGGCTCTATTTCTGCTGCTTACTTCAATATTGATACAGCCAACAGATTAATGTAGCCTATGCCTTTGTCACTCCTGTGTTCTTAGTTCGGCAGACTGAGAAGGTTTGTTCCTTGCTGCTAGTGTAGTTTGCTAGCTTGTATTGAATCGGACTGTAAATTTTTGCACGTCTGCTGTGTTTACTGGGTTATCTACTTCGGATTGATGTAAATACTGTCAAAGTACTGTTGGTGTTTTTCCTTATTGAGTTTTTTGGGTCTGAGTGCTTTAGTTGAGAGAATTGCAAGGAGAGCGAAAAGCTTATGGTATATGAAAACACAGGTATAAATTGTATTCCGAGCTGATTACGCATGACAGCTTTATCGTAAAGCAATACATGCAAGCATCTTTTAAATTATTTTGCTTTTAAGCGCTTTTAACTGTAGCAGCAAGCTTCTTAGGGCGATAGACTCTGATTGTCCACTGTCTCTCTCTTCTCAGGCTTGGAAAGTTCATCCTACAACGTTTTGCTTGCTCACAAGTACCATCTCGCCATTAGATGAAGTTGTCGCAGTTCTGTATCCATCCGTGCAATTCTGCATCGTAGCGACACTGTATTCACATTCACAGAGGTACATACTTTGAAGTTTGGTAACATCCTAGATATTGAATCAACTTTTAAGCAGGCGACACAACCAGAGATTCACCTTGTCTTTTTTTAGACAAATACTAACATGCTTCGTTGAAAAATTTGATGTGCAACGAAAAAGCGAATTTACGTCAGAGTGGTTCTGGGTCATTCCTAATCCAGTCTTTCCCTTTAGGTCCAATCATTTCTTGCACGCTGGCAATGCAAAGAAAAGCATGGTATCGGAAGAGTTTTCGGAAGTAGTGAGGATTATTTGTCAGATTGTATCTGACCCTTACTCTTGTGCGGATTCAAGGTGAACTATGTGTGCGGTTTTATTTGCGTTTGTTGTTGTTGTGCTAGGAATGTAATTGGCGAATGATGCCTTAAGATGCAGTAGGCTTCTCGTTGTTATACCTTACCCCAATGAAGTGAATTCTTGGGGAAGATCACGTGATGTCTGCCTGCTGTTGAAGGAGGTGTCAAGTCTGCACTAGATTTAAACCAAGGACTGAACAGACATTCACGGATATTGAACACCCTGAAGGTCTTTGAACCGAAGATTTTGAATTGAAAAAAATTGATTTAAGTTTTTTTCTGCACGTAACTGAAATCCCACTTCTTTGAATCTTTGTGGTGTTATGTTGCCTCTGACGCGGCAGGAATGAATAGAGTTAATAAAAAGTGGGAGGAATTCGTAGCCATTGTTTGCTTTCTAGGGAAACAGACGAAACCGTGTTTTCACTGACACTAACTTTTGATTAACGGCTTTCAGGGCATTGTGCATCCTCTGGCTAACGGACATTGCTAAAACATTGCAAGGGATCTCACCACAACAGCTGAAAACGCTTGAAAAACTACCCTCCTTGTTTGATGCACAAATAATTTCATGTAAGTTTGATGTCTGCACGCGAAAAAAAATATTTTTATGGTCCTTTAAAAATTTGTTTTGCCATGAGTACGCAGCGTCTTTAATTGTAAAATTAATCTCATGGTATACCGTTGTTATTAAAGCAATTGCATCAAATTATGCCATCAAATAGCCCATGGTTTTGACACTCTAAATAGCGGGTAGAGGTCTTGCTTATCGCCATTCATCCTTGTCTAGCTTTCAGCGCAGAAAGGTCCGTGGCGCTCCAGTCTGCCAACTGTCTTGAGGTCTTTCTCAGCGGAGCCAACACTGGAGAATGCATATTTCCCAGGTGTGTGTCACTTTTGTATCGGCGTCCTACTTTTCCAAGTCACTCCATGGCAAAAGTTGATCTTCCCTAAATAATCTCCAATGTTATCGCTTCTTGTCTTCAATTTTTGCTTTTAGTTTTTGCATTCAATCTAAGTTTAATTCCATGTGCACTTTCTTCTGTCTATCCGTTGTCGGTTTTTCTCTAATTCCTTTTCGTTAATAGGGTGCTTATCGAAAACTTCTACCATCTGAACGACATAAGAATGGAAGTCAAAGACCTATTTCTCAATATCATTTTGAAATTTCCAGTGGATATTCTAGCTGGGTAAGAATATTTTTATATTAATATTGTTATATAGTATTGCACATGATTTCTTGATCAATAAAATAACGGAGCTTAGAAGTTCTTGTTTCTGATTTATGTTGTGCACTTTGTTAATGTCAACATGTAAATTGGCGCTAAAGTGAGTTAGAAATAGGCCCATATGTGAAGGCTTGTTATAATGTTGACAAGTTAGCACTCATTTATAGTGATTAGCAGTCATTAATGCATATACCGTGCCTATAGGTGTTATGTTTTATTTGCGCTCAACTAGATCAACACTTTAAGAAAATGCATAAGACTATTCTGTATCGTTGCATCAGCTAAACTGCCGTATTATCTTTGAAGGGTCTCTGCTACGCAATCAAAAGTTCATTGTATCAGACACAGGAGTGAAAGCCGTTTCCAGGAAATAACATGTCGGGAGGACATCTGGTTGGCTAAGAGGTGTCACATGATGAGGGCTGCCACAGGCACTCTTCGCTCGCACAACTTCAAGGTGATCATGGGCCATATTCTGCAAGGACTCCATTCCAGGTAGGTTTGCGAGGTGCACAATTCCTGTATCAGTCTGATTAGGGTCCTGATTTCAGAATTCTTATGTGAAGACAGGCTGCTTTTACGTTGACCGGAAAACCGTTAAGGGCTTTCCTTTTTATTTTCAGTAAGTGTTACGGAAATGATGCCACCTGGATTCACGGCATCTACTACGCCTGTCAAAGACTTGGGAAGATAACGCCGCCCGCGGGTGAAGTCAGCTGCATACAAAGATTTTGTGCGTTGCACGACTCCACTCTCCCGCTAAACGTAAGAGTTTACTTCCTTTATTTACGCACCAGCCAAACATACACTGCTTGTTTTTATATCAGCCTATACAGTGCGTGACGCATACCTAATTTTAGTGTGCAGTGAAAACCAATTTGTGCAGTGATAAATCATGAAATGTGCTGTGATAAAAACGGTGCTTTGTCATTTTCGTCATACTTGGGAAAGGGTCATGACTTTTTCTGTACATACATATTGCAAAGTTTAACTGCTTGACCAACTCTAATGCATTTCAGAATTATCAGAATTTCTACACTGCTTGTTTTTATATCAGCCTATACAGTGCGTGACGTTAGAGTTTTTGTCTGACATCACAATTTACTGTCGTTTCTATCTCCAGGTTGGTTGCTCTGAAGACTTGCTCTGGTTCTGGGCTACCTGGGAAGCCGCTCAATTCTGTATTTTAGCAAGACTGAAAACTCCCCTGGGAAAGGCTACGGAAACATTTCATGCGATTGAAGGTCCTCACCTTTTCTTTGTGCTACACTGCTACACTTTTTTGTTTTTCCTTTTTTTTCTGACAGAACAACAAATTTTTTTTTGATAAAAGAGTGACTAAATTGCAATGTAACTTCTCCTCTCCCAATATAATGCAAAGGTCATCTTGTTTGCTGCTCGCTGTACTAACGTGAGAACCATGGTCTTACACAACAGCTGTTGTCTAACATGTGCTTATAAGAGAGTGTGTTTTGCGGCCTAAATTGTGAGTTTCACGTATGATGAGGTCAACAGTCAGCTCTTAATACATTATTTGCATTGCACTCACCTAGGTGTTTTGAATGAACTGGAGCAAAGCCTTCAGGGTGATACATGCCGGTCATCTCCAAGTCTAGGAGAAGGTAAATGATTTCCATGACACTTGTTATTTGCATTATGCTCCTTATAGCTTGTGTATTGAGATTTTCTAACCGATCACTACCACTCATGTGTTGACATCAAACGCTACTATTGAAGACATCGAAGACACCTCAGCAACTCTCAACATGGTGGTCTCCATTTCCTTCTTTCATGTGTATCCGCTGCTCTCTGTGTTTAATAAGCCCTTGTGTTTGCTTTATGTGAATGGTAATGATGATAATGAAGATCTTTTTCTTGAAGCACCAAGAGGAATCATTTCAGAGTTTCTCTCTTTCATCGTAGACTCAACTCCTGCGCATTGTCGTAAGCTGCGCCAGTCCCTTCTGTTGCTGCAGTTCTTAGAAAGTTTGGAGAAGCAAATGTACAATGCTTTTGAAGGATGTGCTGTGTCCTTGCCCCAACCAATGCGTGTAAGTTTACAGTGAAGCCAGTAGACGTTAATACCAGGAAGCGAAATTTCCATTAGATGCCAATATTGCTGTGTTAACGTGTCCTATACTGATTTTGTCAAGCAAAACGGGCCTTTGGTAAAATTAATCGTTTATGTTACCAGCTGCTTACGTATGCTGTACTTTCTCCCTCGTGAAGGTCGTAAGAAACTTTTTTCGGACCAACAAGACGACTTGTCAAGAATGGTTGTTGAGAATTCGGGAGCCAGCATGTCACGTTGCTGCCATGGTTGGCTGTCCAGCTACGGCCATCAGATACGGCTTTTCTTGGCTCAGATCACTGAAGAACGCTGGAAGTGTCCACGTGAGTCGCTCATCAAACGACGTACCCGTTTGTCGCTTTCTTCGATGCCTTAGCTAGAGAAATATTGCTTTATGAAATGAATGGTACAGTCTTTGGCAATTTCTCGTCCTATTCATTAATGGTACTTTTTAATTATGTTTTCTTGGAGAAGCAAGCGTCTTCATATACCTGATAGAGAATGTCATCCAATCTTCATATGCAGTCAAACATCTTGCTCAATCTGACATTTCATTCTAGGGAGCCGAGTTCGAGAGAGCTGTTGTGGTTGTTGTGACCTGCTTGTGTGAGGTGCAGGCTTGGGAGTCCGTCCACGGTCTTCTGGAATGGTGTAAAAATGTCGCTGGCCGACACTTTTTCTGGCTTCAAGGCTTCGTTTTGAAATCAAAGGGATGGTAAGGGACTGCTATATACAGCTATTGTTGATTGGGCCTTCTGTGAGCTTCATATGATGTGTGTTGAAGTTAGCTCTAATACGATCCCCTCAAGAATTTGCATCATGCTTGACTCATACATGGCAATGAGCAGTCTACACTTAGCTGTCTTTTCGTTGTGCCATCCTTTATTTCTTAATTCTTTGATCACCCTTATTTAGCTCTAAATTTTAGCCTTTTTGCTTCGTTTGACAGTTTGGAGAAAGCCAGTGAACAGTTAAAGAGTGGATTAGAGAGGTATCTCTCTCCAGACAGGCAGCTCCTTGAACATGTGGAAGATCAAAAGCAAAAGAAGAAGTTGACAGTTCTCACGAAAGACCCCGTAATCCATTCAGACGCTCTTGTGACAAGTTCCCTTTCAAACGAGGTGGGTGTCAATTACAGAAAGGACGAAAGTGGGCGTTTCGCTTACTGTACCCCAAATCGCTCTACTGCAACGATGATTAAATTGGAGGGTGTATCCAAAGATTTACGATTTTCGTGTCATTTCGCCTCAACGTGTTTGATATTTTATGACAGTCCTTGAGCAATTGTAATGTTTGCTTGCAAAAAAAGCGTTTCGATGGACCTGTCGATTACGTCAGAAAAACCTGTCGGTTAAGAACACCCCTTTTCTTTCTAGGTCCTGGATTGCTACATGAAACTTGGAGACTGGAGCTCTGTCCAAAGTTGGTGTCAAAGCCTCCACGAAATGAATCAGAAGTTGCCAAACGTAGAAGGCCTTTCCGCAAAAGTGGACCTGAACTACATAAGGTAGGTCTTACTTTACAACCCATCTAGCAGCGCCGTCACTACTTGGGCCTTTTTGGGTAGTTCAAGCAACCTGTACTAAACAGAAGCAATTATTTTCGTTCCCTTAATCTCATTTATTCTAGAGACATTTTGTGCACGTTTTACTTGAGATCTCAGCAAGTTTTGTTACGATACATAGCCTAGTTAGCTTTTTTTAAAATTAATTGATAGTTAGTAACGGTATGGGTATTCAGAATATAATGAAGAACAGAAAAATAACCAGCTAGGGTATAGGTGTGGTTGTTGTCCCCCGATGGGTGTCATTACAATACACATGTTTTTTTGGTTTTTGTGTTGAGATGATGGCTTCAGAATTGCTCATGGTACATTTTGCTTCAAAATTTCACATTTTTTCAAGGGCCATGGCCAAGTTTGAAGATGACGATCTGCCAGGCATTATGGAACAGCTGAGATTCAACGCGACAATATTTGACGCTTTGCAGGAGCAGTTTCCCGTCTTAGGAACGGTTCAAGAGGACAAGGAGCCTGTTTTAAAGCCAAAGATGGATAGTGAAAGCAAAAATGGTGTCAAATTGGGAGGGG
Organism: Nemopilema nomurai; assembly: GCA_003864495.1. Classification (NCBI taxonomy): domain Eukaryota; kingdom Metazoa; phylum Cnidaria; class Scyphozoa; order Rhizostomeae; family Rhizostomatidae; genus Nemopilema; species Nemopilema nomurai. Next base: position 1,523,954 of record ML133420.1, read on the forward strand.
GCTCTTGGAAAGTACGCGAGCTCATGATGCAGAGCAAGCTTTGTCTTCTAGAGGCGTTCACATACTACTGGTCATCCGGATTAAGTACACTGAGATGGGACGACTTCACATCGTGGTGCGTGGTTTCTTCTGCATAAAAGCTTTCCTAATCCTGATAATGTTTAATGCTAGTGCTATGTGTTGTTAAACCGAATGCATTATTCATCATAGGGAAATGCTGGAAGATCTTATCGCACGTGCCAAGAACACTCTAACGACAGTGGCTCGAGACCTGTTTCTTTGTGGCGTTTCAAACGAGTCGGCGTTGATCGCCATGCAATTAAGGACTGTAACTACAATCGAGAAAGCCTTAACTGGTCAGGTATGTGAAAGAGGCTCCTTTTGAAATTACATACACCCATATTGCTGGTATGCATGCAGTGAGGGAAGCGTTTGTTGTGTGTCCTGTGGATGTTTTGTTGTATAATTCAGGCGATTAGTTGTTGTTGCTTCTAGTGAGTGATCTGTTTTGTTTGTGTTGAAGCAGATCTTTTGAGATGCAATGTTAAACATTCACCTTTCATCTTTGAACCTTCAGGATAACGAGGGCCTTATGGTGAAGATTTCCAACGATATCCAGCGATGCGTGGACCACTGCAAGACAGATGCTGGAGTTCTCAACGAAGCCTTGCAGGCAGCTTCCTATCTGCAGTTCCACCATTCTGTGAATAAGAAAGGCTGGGTGGCCCAATCGACAACTACACCCAACGAGGTGTCCGGGCTGGCTTCATTGCAGGTTTACGCCGCCAAGCTGGCCAGGAAACAGGGAAACGTGAAGCTGGCCGAATCCCTGCTCACAAAGCAACTCCTACTGTCCGAAGGGAAAGGAAGTTCGGACAGCAAGCTGCACAACGTGGGCAATGCTCAGATCAGGCTTAGGCAGCTCTCAAGCTCTGCACATTCCGGGAAGATCTCCGACCCTCTCTCGGCGGTGGAAATCCTGAAGGAATCCGCCAAACTGAAGCGAGTTCTCGGGCAAAGTGCCGACGCCACTGATACTCTATGCTCTAGCATCATACTGGCCGAAAGGCATCATTTGTCCGGACAAAAGATGGCGGGCGGCTCTGCATTGCCAGAAGCGTCCGCTCGCTCGTTGCTGACTCTTTCCCGCTGGCTGCTTTCGGAGCCGAGGCTGTTGAATGCACTGCCGAACGAAGCAGACGACTTTGTACACGTGGGGGCGAAAATCAAGGAGATACTGAAAATAATTGTGAAGAATGGCGGGATCTCAGTGAAACTTCTCCAGAGTACGAGTTTCTCGGTGATTTCATTGCCTGAATGCGATAAGATTTGTGGGCAGTTGCTGCACTTTTCCACGCAGCGCTGCCCGGCTCTGAACAAGACGTGGTATGCATATGCCGAGTGGTGTTACAAATGGGGCAAAAAGGCCGTGGAGCAAGCGAGGCGAGTAGCTCCTTGTTAAGCAACCTGATCCTTCTACTGCTTCGTATATAGTAGTCTCTGATCGACGAGTCTGCTCCTTGTTAAGCAACCTGATCCTTCTACTGCTTCGTATATAGTAGTCTCTGATCGACGAGTCTGCTCCTTGTTAAGCAACCTGATCCTTCTACTGCTTCGTATATAGTAGTCTCTGATCGACGAGTCTGCTCCTTGTTAAGCAACCTGATCCTTCTACTGCTTCGTATATAGCAGTCTCTGATCGACGAGTCTGCAATTTAGAGACATGGAACATGGCTCATTTGTTTGTCTTCGTTTTCAGTCGGAACGGGAAAATTGAATTACTTGAGGAGGAGAAGGACAAGATCGCTAAAATCTTACCAGAGGTATTTTATTTTCGCTGTCGTCGATGAATTCAATTTGAAACACTTTTATTCAGAAATGCTTATTTTAGGTCTTTAGTCCCTCTTGTACTTGTCAAAAGTAGTGGAGATGTAATTGAATAATTTCACACTTTGTGTTATTATGGGATATGTCAGTCCTGTCGACTTCAGGTGTGAAGGTAGGAACTCCAGTGTCCTTTGTGTTCGAAATTCCAGTTTTTCTTTTCAAAGGGTGCGAAGCGCGAGGAGATCGATGCCGTGACTGGGATTTTGAGTAAGGCTCATTCAAGTAAATTGATTTCGCCCGAAGAGGATATATCTACAACAGAACTCACCGAGGTACGAGAAGTTATCGTTGTCCCTTTCTGTGCTTGCTAATCAGCTTCTATTGTAAACTGAGAGATTTGTCAACTTTAGCTTGGCTTTTCGACGAATTCCATTACAGTCAAGTCATGTGTATTTTTTCAATGCATTCCTTGTTCGTTTCGGCCACTTAAATAGCCTTTCTTACATCTTGTTTCTTGAAAGTAAGATTTCTTGAAATGAGTATCACATTATCCAAATAGGCTTATTTGCTGTGTACTGGGTGTTGAATAGCCTGCTTTTCTTTCCTAGATACATTGCGGCAATTAACAGTCCTTGATCATTTGCTTCCTAGAATTTCGTGATTATAGATGTGTATTTATCGAAGCAATGAGATCCAATTCTCATCCTTTTCGCAAATTTCATCCACTGCTGTATCCTCCCGCCACAAAAATCAAATGGCTAAAGAAGAATTGGTCTTGTTGTTTTTTAGATCCGACTTAGTTTTAGTATTTCTTCAAGACTCAGCAGGTATGACTGTATATAACGTAACTGCTAACTTAATTTCCTTTAGAACCTGACGGAAGATGATGAAGAAAAAACGAAGCATCAGTTAACGCTGGCTTGTCCAAGTCTGACGCAAGAGCTCATTCCTGCCTTGATATCTGTTTGGCGAGGCATCATCGATCGCGTCTTCTCATACTACAAAAAAGCTAGCGCGGCCTACTTCACGTTCCTTAAACTCGAAAATACTCAGGTATCGTGGTCTTTTTTACAATTAAAAGAGTGGAGATCAATGGATCAAATTTTGATAACCTCAAATTTTTGGAAGGACAGAGGAACATTTGTGTTTAGCTATTGGATATTGTGAGGTATTGAAAGTATGAACGGTTTTCATGAAAAGCAGAATTTTGCCAATTAAGATATACTTGTAATTCTCATTCTGATGATTGTTATCTGATGAATCATTTGTCAGTAGCACTATAGAATTTCGCATCTTTCCATTACACTGTAAACACTTGCTATGGGTATAGCCTTGATGACAGTCAATGTTTGGTATTTCGCTTTTAGTTTGACGTTCATAGCGAAAATGGAAGTGAGCATGGGCACATCACAGCCACCCTGCGACTCCTCAGGCTTTTGGTGAAGTACTCAGGGGAACTGAAGCAGGAACTCGAAACTCAGTTGAGCCAGACACCGACCAAGCCATGGAAAGGTATTTGTTGTTCGCCATCAGATCTCAGGCTTATCAAGTCAGTAATCAAAACTTGAGTCTATTTTATGTGTTATTCCTGGATGAATTGCTCTATATTGTTAGGCTTTCGATTGACTCTTAGATTGACTCGATTGACCCACCTAAATGCTTTTGTCTTAGTTGCTTCTACATTATTACTTCTATAGCTCTGACTTTGATTCATGAAGCTAGTAAATTAGCTTTGCAATCGGTAAAAGAGAAGGGCAGTGCGGATAAATGGCTTGACCTTGAGTTCTGTCTTGAAAGCATGACCCAATTGCTCATCGGTAGAGCACTTGGCGTACAAAGTCAGGGGTCATGAGTTCGAGTCTCACTCGGGTCGGTTATTTTTCCGCACTCTCTATGATTCTTCGTAAGCTAGTAGATTAAGCCTCCAGTCTAGGATATGGATTACTCATCTGAAGTCACGTTTCTCTTTGATCACAGGAATCATCCCTCAGCTGTTTGCCCGCCTCAATCACCCAGATATATTTGTGCAAGCGAGTGTTGCTTGTCTGTTGTGTCGAATCGCAAAGGACTTTCCGCACCTCATCGTCTATCCAACTGTAGTTGGTTGCAGTGACGTCATCCCTGCTCAGCTTAGCAAAACTTCTGCTGCTGGTTGGTATCAGCTCCTTACGTAACCTTCCAGTACCACGTGTTTTCACTTCCCCTAATCAGCTCCTTACGTAACCTTCCAGTACCACGTGTTTTCACTTCCCCCAATCGATTGCCTAAAATAGAATCATTGCGATAGCTAAAGTATAGCAGGTGATAATAAAACCAAGATTCTGTTCGCCAAGAGAGTACCATTCCTTATATCTTTTTATATATCTTTTTATATATCTTTTTATATATCTTTTTATATATCTTTTTATATATCTTTTTATATATCTTTTTATATATCTTTTTATATATCTTTTTATATATGCTCCAGAGACAATTTTTTGCTATCAACGCTAATTAACGCTCTAAGGTTAGAAAGTATTTTCCGAATAAAGATGCAAAGATACATTCATGTTATATGGTCATTTTGGTTTGTGTTGTCAACAAAGGAACATTGATGGTTGTGAATATTTGTTCAATTTGAACTCAAAGATGATTAACTATTGTGGTTTTTGCTTTCTCTTTTGTGCATATCGAAGCTTGAATTGTGTATTTGAAAGTAGCGCCTTTTCAGGGATTCTTAAGGGGTACAAATTGATGGATACATCGGAGTACTGTGATCAGCCTCAAGACGATGGAGCCGCTGCCGAGAACGAGGATAGTGGCAGCCAAGATGATCTGCGTCCTGTGGGAGTGAATGACCAAGCCTTTCAGAGCTCTTTGCACACGATACTAGACTCTCTGTCAGGCGATAATCCCAGCTTGGTAAGCGAAGTGAAGACAGTGGTTAAGGAACTGCGACGGATCACTCTACTTTGGGACGAGCTTTGGATTGGTTCCTTGATGCAACTGAATCATGAAGCGCAAAGGTACTTTATTCCAGTTGGTCAATGTATGAAGCACCAGGCATTGGTATCATTGGTATTTCCTTCATTGGTATCAAGCATGAATTGTGATTGTCGAATATAGTACCTGACATTGAATGGTTGTGGGTTAACTAATTGTCTTTGGCAGTTTTCAAACTCGACTCATTATGTTCTTCAATGTTCAGCATTCGTTCTTATATCATGATGACATACTGATATCATGTCACGGTACAAGTGAGATATTGACCGCCTACCATTCCTACATGGCCTATGCATTCTCTATTCTATGTACATCAAACTTTCTAGGCGCATTCAACAACTGAAGGAAGAAATAGAACGTGTTAACGGAAATCAGACGCTGTCGCAAGCACAAAAGACTGCTTTGATCAAAGAAAAGTACACGGCTCTCATGAAACCGGTAAGAAATTACAAGATTTTGCAGCGCGTATAGGGATTATAAAGCTGGGGAAAGAGGGTATTTGATCAATGGTCACTAGCCAGATAATTTGTTGCGCTGATTTTTCATGATTGATTCACTAGACAGATGATTTTTCGTTTCGGTTTGTTCAATTCTGTTGCTAAAACTTTATTAGCGTCTCTATAAGATCGCAAACTGAAAAAAAGTTGCTCAGTTTTGAAATACAAGGTTATTATCAATGAATCATTGTGCAGTTCCGCAGTTGGAGCTGAAATCGCGATAAGAATTGCCTGAGTGAATAAAATGTGATAATGATCTGAGGGTGTTTTTAAGCACCTACTTTGAGCCGTGTGGACAATGTTTTATGTTAGAGACGACTCCAGGAATAAGACGAAACGTTTAAGTCGACCACCAGCAATGGTTATCCTTATCCTCGTCTTCTCAGTATTGCGTTGTTTTAAGAATAAGTGAAAGCTACATAGAATCATAGAGAGTGCGGAAAAATAACCGACCCAAGATAGACTCGAACCCACGACCCTTGACTTTGTACGCCAAGTGCATTATCACTAAGCTATCGGGTCATGCTTTCAAGCCAGCACTCAAGGTCAAGCCATTTATCCGCACTGCCCCTCTAATAAAGTTACATCTTGATATGACCAGCAATAGCTGAGTGGTCAAGGCGCTCTACTACAATGCCAGGGTCCCCCGGTTCGAGCCCGGCTCGCGGACGATCCTCAGCTGATAGTGAGTACTTAGCTTAAACAAACTGGGGGGTAAATGCGACGTGAAAAGTAACTGGCCAGCCCTCCACGAAATGCCGTAACCCAGGACGATGTGCCCTCACAACGCATTCCCCAACCTTTACCTTAAGTTCTTGGTAAATTGGTATCTTTTCAGTGATTGAATCTTTTCTGCTGTTAAGTATCTTTTTTGTTGTAATCGTCAATGATCTTCTTCTTGCAGCTCGTCTTCTCTTTGGAACGCCTTGAGAAAATCACTGGGCAGGTGCCCGAAACAAAGCACGAGGAAAGCTTCCAAAAGAGCTTCGGTCACACGGTGCACAGGGTTATTGAGAAGCTGAAAATGCCCATTGACCCTTCCGAGCCACAGAAGAACTGGGAACCGCTGAAGCAGGTAAATGACGTGTTTGACTGACATTATTATGATGAAACTTCTGCACAGAGTTTGGAAATGTATTGAGCCTCTAATGCAGTATTGTTGTTGATTAAGATAGCTGCACTCTCTCTTTTTATACATGTAATTTGCGTTTTCATTCTGCCGGCAAGTTTGCTAGATTAAAGAATCATGGTTATTCTAGTTGCATGCTGCGTTGCACGCCAAAACCAACCGAAGATCTATGAATACGCTATCGATGGATGAGATAAGCCCAATTCTTGCCAAGGGAAAGTTCCCTAACATGCCGATGCCTGGATTGGATTTCACCGGGAACCAGGTGAGGCTTCGGTCGAAACAGTTCCGCATCATTCTATCGCCTTTCTTTGCTGCACGTTATTTGTAGTGTATTATGGCTAGGTTTAGTAAGGTTAAATCAGTTTAAACGCATTGATCTCACAGGTCGTGTCACTCGAGTCATTAGTGGATGAAGTTGTGATCTTGCCAACAAAAACGAAGCCAAAGAAGCTAGCTATGATTGGATCAGATGGACGCAAGTGAGTATTCTTTCCTTTAGAAAAATTTTGTCAGTTACCAAAAATAATAGTCACAGAAGGGAAAATCCTCTTTTATTAGAGATAATTTTAGATTGCTTAACTGTTTTGGATCCTATGTTGTGGGAGTCTTCTTCTTTCTTAGAGTCACATGGAAATACTTTACAATGCACAGTATCTAAAGCATTTAATTATTTTTGAAGATCGCAAAATTAGATGATTCCTTTCTTCCAGGTATACCTATTTGTTCAAAGGTTTGGAAGATTTGCATCTGGACGAAAGAATCACACAGTTTCTGGAGATTTGTAACCATATGTTCGCAAAGGATGAAAAGTAAAGTGTTTCGTTCATTGCAGTATATATTGTCTCTTAAAGTTTTACAAATACAACTTTTCTTAATTGTTCTATATTCATCTTAGTTTTCACTTTTACTTTAATCTCACCTTGATAGTAAGAGGAACTCTTAACATGTTTTTGTCATACATTCTAGAATGTCCAATTTCTAGATTATTTAAAGATGTTTGTGAGCTTCTTAACCAATTGGAATAAATTTGAAATGGCAAGCAAAACGTTGCCCCTTTCTTTTTTATTCAATTCATTGGTAATCTGATGGTGGGGTGTATTTGACAGCCTTTTAAAAGCCTTTTCTGTTTCCACAATTCGGGTCTCTTGTCACAATGTGTCTAGTTTTTTGATGGGTAGGCTCTTGTCTCGGGACATTTTGTAATTTGCAATGCATTCGCTCCCAGGTCTACAACCAAAAGGTTCGTTGCTCGAAGGTATTCTGTTACGCCTCTGGGGTCAAGATCCGGCCTCATTCAGTGGGTAGATGGTGCTACCCCGATCTTCACGCTCTACAAAAAGTGGCAACTGAGGGATGCCATCACCCAAAATTCAGCAAAGGTTTCCCAAGTTAGTTCCATCAGTCTATATTTATGTTTTGTAATTATGCCAATACGATGCTTTCGTCTTTAATGCCAATCAATATAATGCCTACATTACATTATGTCAAGTTGTTTACCACGGAACTGTCTAGTGGTGACAGAATGGAAACGAACATGTTTGTATGTAGGTGTATCAAGGTTATTTTAATTGGGAAATGTACTAAATATTTGTTTGACAAATCAACAATCTTATACCCCTTTTGAATTCTAGGGGAAATGCGTCCTTGTTTCCTAATTAATTATGTTTTAAATTGATTTTGGAAATCGCGTTCTGATATCTTGTTTTTTCATGAATATCTTTCAAAATTTCAGCGCATTTGATAAGGTTTTAAGATGAAAACTAAAAGGGCTTCCATTTTGCTGCTGCACTTCAAATGTAGCTTACGCTCCTTATGATTTTATCATTAATATTTCTTTGTCTAGGGAGAAAAAGCCGCTCAAAGTATGCCTGTAGCTCCTTTAAGGCCGAGCGAATTGTTCTATAACAGGATCACTCCACTGTTGAAGGAAAAGGTATTGGGACCTGTTCTTTTAAACTCTCCTACTTCTTCTTCTAAATTTAATTCATCATTGCTGAATGATCAATATTTTTCCCTAGCTCAAGAGTAGCCGGGAACTCGTCTGTTGTTCCATCTAAGAAAGAAATAGATTCAAATGGCAAAAAGTCCTATTTTTTATCGATATTTTTCAACTAATCAAATTGGCTTTTCTTTCAAGGGTATACATGACTTTGCCAATTCAAGAAAGGACTGGCCGTTAGCCATCTTGAAGAAAGTTTATCACGAGCTATCGGATGAGACGCCACCTGATTTGTTATCAAAGTGAGTTTTTACTGCCTGTTAAACGATGACAATTCGCTGCCTGTTTATGGTACCTTTAATACTTCATGCTTGTATTTGCGATGATAGCTTGTTCGATGCTCAATCCTAAACCGTGAGCTGCAAAAAGCTCTTTGCGGAACTGGTATGCTTACATCTCTGCTACGGCATGGAATTTTGTATTCTTCTTCGGACTTCCTCTAATCAGAGTCCTTTGAATGTGATTTTGAAAATTACCCTTTCTTGAAATCCCTAGGGAAATCTGGTGCTCCTCCACAACGGCTGCGGATTGGTGGAAGGCAACGGAGAAGTATTGCCGCTCGGTGGCTGTAATGTCGATGATTGGTTACATAATTGGTCTTGGAGACAGGCATCTTGATAATATACTGGTGGATTTCTCCACAGGCGAGGTACGGATGAACTCTGTATGACCAAGGCAAAGCAGTGACCATCTCTGTTTGCTATTACACGTGTTGTTAAAACAAGAAGCAGCCAGGCAAGAATTTCATATCTGAAGGCCTACTGCAATTTCTTCCTCTAATTCTGATTATGTCTACGATCCGGGAAAATTGCTTTCTCTCTTTGATCTAGGCTTTACAAATTAAGTCCTCACTTTCCTGGCTCATTCTTTAAATTGGCCATCATTTTCTCTATAGGTCGTTCATATCGACTACAATGTTTGCTTTGAGAAAGGTAAGGCGCTCAGAGTTTCCGAAAAGGTCCCATTCAGGATGACAAGGAATATTGAGACAGCGCTTGGTATTTCAGGGGTCGAGGTATGTGTTGAGCTTAGCCCCCTTTTTACCCCATTTGTCGATGACTCGACTGTCCAAAACTCATGCGAGATTTTCATGTTTCCATGACGTCATCTATGCTGTGTTGCTTATGGTATCTGTTTTGTTTTGCAGCTTAAGAATCCGTGCTCATTGTTTTGCGTTGCGTTTAGGGGCTGTTCCGGGTCTCATGCGAAAGAGTAATGCAAGTACTACGTCAAGGACGGGAGACGCTTCTCACGCTATTAGAAGCCTTTGTTTATGACCCATTGGTGGACTGGACCACGGCCAATGATGCTGCGTTTGCGGGTGCGTTCTTTGGAGGCCGAGCAGCCGGAGTAGACGCGAGCAAGTACAGCAAGAAGGAAATGGAAAGAGGCATTACACAAACACTGCTGGCAACCAGAACAGCAGAGATGAAAGTGTCTTGGACATCTAATAGGTAGGCATGGAAGCCCTTTGATGGAAGTACAAATTCACTTCCTTGCATAGAGATCCCCGTTTATAATCGTCTGGGAAGGTTGAATTTTGCTGATTTGGTTTTGCAGACGCGGTCATTATTTTATTAGCCTTCAGCGTTTGAAACTTTGTTGTCTTTTGCCAGGGATGATTTGCTGGTAGTATTGCAAAAGCTGGATAGTGCACTGAATGTCTATTGTGGCACACTTTCCCAGCAGCGCAGCATTCAACAAGACCGCTTAGATATCCAGCACCAATACAACGTTCTCATGGCAGCCATTGAAAGGCCTGACCACCCGCTTCATTCGTTGCAAGCAAGGTAGGCTCGCTTCACCTGTTTATAACCAGTTGCTTATTAGAAGGGGGGCAGTTCATTTATTTAAAAGAAGACTAAAGAAAGAGACAAAGAGATCCATTAGAGAGAGAACCGGTAGAGATAGACCCGTTTATTACCTTTCAAAGTATTTCTAGGTCTAGTTCGAATCTGGTCTTTTCAGATCCATCATTTTCCAAAGTTTCCTGTAGCAGCAAGATCATGTGTCTGTCGATCTTGTGTTTCGGGTTGACATAGACGGTTACTTCAACACACCATCCCTTTTTTATCCAAGATGTTATTTTTTGCTATAAAGTTTTTATATAGCCTGCAGTCCCACTCTATTATGAAAGTCTAACTGCAAAGAAACGAAATATTGTGAAATTCTTATGACAATGATTAAGCGGCTTTGCCTCACTGGACAGTTGTAGGTGCAAACTGCCCTGCTAAAGAATTACACTTTTCCAAAGTGATGAAATTGATTTCCTTTTACGTTAAATCACAAGGGCACTCGCTTTCACAGGTACAAGCAATCTATCTTTAAGTTATCGCTGAAGTGGAAAATTTTTAAAATGGGTATTTCCCGACAGTAAACAGTTTTATAAGGAAACTTCTATCGGCACTAGTTGAGGGCTAAAAACTTGTATTTGTAGATATGACAGACAAGAAAAGCTGGTCAATAACTTGAAAAACAACCAACTTCAACTGCGAAATAAAGCGGATGAGTGCAGGCGGTTCATCAGTGAAGACAAGGTACACCCTGGATACTTTTCTGCTTGGACTTTGTTTAGACATGTGTCAACTTGGAGTGACATTGTACAGTTTCTATCAGCTTCGTTTGTGCTAGCATGCGTGTTTTTTGTCGGATTTGCTAGTTAAAAAGTTTGCTTTTCCAGGCTGGATTCGATAAAGTGCGGGACAACACTATTCATGACCTTTACAGTGAAGTTTGCAAGCCTGTTGACATTGGTAATCTAACTTGCTTTTTTCTTGCAATAGACTGCAACACTATTGTGTAAGACAATTAACTGCTTCGCCATTGAGTCAAGTCAACATTGTTTAAAAGTTCCGTTAATGTTTGCGTTCCTCTTCTTTAGAACTCGTTAGCTCTCTAGTGTTTCTGCCTTTACTCGCTGCAGTTCTAATTTGAACTCTTCGTTATTCCAAAGGAAAGCCGTTTTATGAACCCGTTGTCAACTTCTTGCAAAGTGCCGGACAATCAAATGTTATTGCTCAGGTATGCTTGTCATATTTTGTATCTGATTTGCTACTTGTCTCTTAAGTGGACGATAAGGAGCTTTTTCGCAATGTTTTAACCAACTGGGTGATAAATGGATGGTAACCTCTTACCCCTTTATTGATGGAAAAGATTTCATACCATGCTCTAGTGTGATTATCAGTGTTCCTGTCAACAGCAATGTATTTGCGTTTTTTTTGCAGTGTAATCAAATGGAGACCGAACTGGCAGCGTTTTTAGCCCAAAGACGCTCCTCCCTGCGGCTTTGTCTGGATTCTCTCTTTTCTTATACCACAATTGCTACACAGGTAATTTCGCTCTGCCCCATCTTCTTCCAAGTGACTATTTCCACTTCAATCAGAATTCACGTGAATCGCGCGTTATTCTTTGTTTGGCAGTTTAAAGTGGTTGGTAGAAATCTTCACGTATGAAGAGTAGTCAATCAGGATCTTCACGTATGAAGAGTAGTCAGTCAGGATCTTCACGTATGAAGAGTAGTCAGTCAGGATCTTCACGTATGAAGAGTAGTCAATCAGGATCTTCACGTATGAAGAGTAGTCAGTCAGGATCTTCGCGTATGAAGAGTAGTCAATCAGGATCTTCACGTATGAAGAGTAGTCAGTCAGGATCTTCACGTATGAAGAGTAGTCAATCAGGATCTTCACGGATTAGGAGTAGTCAATCAGAAATGTTTTCTTTTCGAAAATATTGCATACTACACTTGTCTGCTTTTCAAGTTGTTTTCTTTTTATTGTAAAGAAGTTTATTCTTTTTATTTCTATCTTTTCTCTGTTTTTTTTTTAAATTAATAAAAAAGGGCAGGCTGGAAGTCTTTGTCTGTTATTTTTTCTTTTCTATTTTGTTTCTTCGTAATCGTACTAAAGTTAGGAAGATATTTGGTCGAAATTGCTTCAGTGTTGAATTGTTTGAGTATTTTTCAGAAGACGTTTTTATAAGGTTATCAGGCAAAATTTTCCTGGTTTTTTTAAGAAGCGAATTTCGATCTTTAGTTTCCTAGCGACTATGCCTCGCAGACCTGGTATGCCAAATGGATTCCCTGGCTTGAGCGAATCACGTCACATTCGACATCTGAAACGTAAGTGCTCTCCTAGAAATTTTTCTACATTACTCTAACATTTAGTTTTCAGTACATTGCTTGGCTGATTTGTGGCTTTCTTTAAATGCTTAGCAATTGCAGATTCTGTTTGCTGCTTTAACGTTCAACGTTTTGATGTTTTGCATTTTTCTTGGAAAGGAGCAGTTCGATTGAATGCACAAGTTCTTTTTTAGATGTAATGCCGTTTTGAAAGAGCACGACATATCAATCCAACATCGATTGCGATCCAACAAGGAGGCCGAAGAATCTGTCTCTTCTCTCGAGTCAAATCTTCACCAATATTTTGCAGAACAGAATTCAAAACTCCTCAAGGTCAGATACTGCGCTTAAGTTTAGTTGACTTGTAATTGAATTGCTATGAAGAGGATGAAAGGAAGACCGTTTTCGAAGCCAAATATGAAACGCTTCTTCTATTGAACAATTTCGGTACAATTATTGTGTGGTGATATAATTGCTGCGAATATGGCTATAGAAGAATTTGGTACCGCCTATCAAACTAGTTTTTAATTTGCACTTCATGAAGTACAATATTTACGATTTATCACAGATTATTGAAAGACGAAGCCAAGAGCCGAAGGAAACATCTTCTCTATCAGGTCCAGTAACAGAAACTTGGAATGCAATGAGGAAGTTTGTTGGAGGTAAGAGCTTTGAATTTGCCTCTTTATTCGAGGCCACCTTAGCCAAGTAGACATATAGCCGCGTAACAAAGACGCTCGCTTTTTCTTGAATTGTTTATTCGGAATCTGGTACAATAATATCAACACTGTTTGCAGAGGCTGGAGTCGCTGGAGCCACAAGTTTGGCCTCCGTGATCATTACAGCGCTGACCACTCTCAACGAAAGGTTCATGGCGATGGAGAATGCTGCCACGGGTGAGTTCTTGTTTCTTTGGCTTTGTGGAAGAATGGCGTATTTTATTTCAAGCAGTAGCGTAAGCCAAGTGGGAACCAATGGCGAAAAGGAAGATCTTTTCAGTGATCGCATCTTCAAGGATGGCACTGAATATGTTATTTGATCCTGTTATTTTTTATAATGAAAGGTTTGGGTATTTTGTGTCTGTGCTTCCCATCCCTTAACGAGTGTCATTTCAAGTAACAGTTTTCTTTTTATTTTGATACGAGCAGTCGCTGGCGATAAATTAATGCACTTGACATCAAGAGATGGTGACTGGTTTCTGGATGAGCTGTGCACAGTGTGTGGAAATATTGTCCAACTCCTGTCTGTTTTGAAGAATAATTCACTGGTAAGTAGGCCTCAATGCAGATTTCTGTCGGCTTACTTTATTTGACAGCCCTTACGATATGGCAGTAAACAAGATTTGTAAACATGCGTTGCGACAGGGTATGCTATGACATGCGTTACGTCCCTTTTCTACTACAATGCCTGCCAAAAGTCCTTGGAACACCTCAGTATTTTCTCTGGTTTTTGCATTTTTCATTTCTTTGACACGCAACTAGTTGTTAATCCCCCTCCTCCCCCTAAAACAATGTTGGTAACAAAGTATAGCATCTAGTCAATATGAGGAAAAAGTTTGGTGTAAAATTGACACTTCGTTTAGCTGCAGGACAACATTGTTCGTAGGGGGGAGGGGGATGAGTGAACGTGAGTCAAAGAATTATCGTAAGTGTGCCAACAATTTTGGCAGGCATTGTAGACGATGTTTAAGAATTCGCTGGACTTCTGTTTGTAACTAGATCTACATTTTTGTTTCTACCATGAATGAATCTATGAATGTATGTTAAACATGTATTATGTATATTGACGTTATTTGAAATGTATATGTTCCAATTGTGTTATTTCAATCTAGCGCCCAAAGAATTTCCAAAAGCAAGAGACCCTTGAGCACATAAACAACTGCATGCAGGTTTTGTTTGCGTCGGTCAAGGTTTACTGCAGCTTTCAGGTAGGCCTGCTTCTTTGCAATCAAGTCCATTCTTGATTTCAAATTTACGATTAGATGTTATTGTGTCACTCGCCTTTACGTGCGATGTATCGCCCGTATCTTTACTACTGGTGCTTTTGAATCAACCAGGAAATGATGTCCAACTTCCGAACAATTATCCTACCGGAAACGCTAAAGTGCATTCAGAATGGCGATAAGTCTTATGCGGCTGTAACGGAAGCATTTACGGATTGCGTCAACAATACGTCCATGTCGCTGTCGAAGATTGCGGAAAGCTTGCAATGCTCGGTATGTACTCTTATGTTTTTTGTAGCGTCCGCTTTTTCTATTGCTAGAATAACCATGCCATCTTAAATCGACTATAGATAATCGTTTGTTGATTTGTGAGGTGCCAAATATTTCCATACCAGATAGTTTTGATTGGGAATTAAGAATACAAACTGGCTATTTGCATCTCTGTTATAGTTACTAAGATATTTTTCATAGAGAGCCAACTAGTCTTTACGTCACCGTGCCGCGATTTCTGACCACCACGCCAAGAGAGAAGGCCAAGTTGTAACTGAATCTTAACCAAGGATGATGTATGTCATTTCGGTATCTGTCAAATATTCATGTGATTTCAGGGACAGGTTGAAGATCAGGAGGTTCACAACGTAATAGAACTGATGAAAGGAAGACTCAGTAAACTGATAGAGCCTGCTTCGGAGATTGAAAATGGCCAACCAGAAGGCGATTCTGATGCAAAAATGGCACCAGGTCAAATGCTTCTGGCTGGATTCAGCGGCTTATTCACCAAAATTGAGTCGGAACTTGGTTCACTGTACGAATCTTTCAAGAAGTTCCAATCAATTGACTCCATGGAAAGCTTTGAGTTCCAGCAAGATCAGAAGTTTGCTCAGGTAGAATATTATGTATTTCAGTATTTCTTCTTTTTCTGAAACCCATTTCACGTTCTCATGATTGAACTGATGCTCCCTTTGTCATTATGATTAAACGCATTTAGTGCTAGCATCATTGGCTGAATGTCCTTTACAGAATTGGGAAAAGATTGCATCAAATGTTCTTGATTTTTTATATTAACTTTGTGACACAGTATTCGCAATTTTGTATTTTACAGCCAAGCAAGAACATGACCAATGCACCTTTCTCCCGTTGCCTTGATTATATTTTTGCACGAAAAGTCCAAGTTATTGACAATTTCTTCAGAACCTGTACAAAGCAAGCCGGTGAGTGTCCTAATAGTATTACGATTCTCATTTATTTGGTGAATTCATCTTATAAAGTGATGTTAACAGTGTTATATAAGAGCATTTATTATTGATAGGTATGAAAAAGCACTTTGCTATAGTAGGTCTTGCAGTGCCTAAATGACACATGTGGTTTATTTTCAGCCGCAACTAGAGGCCTTGCTGCCAGCCTATCGACTGTGGCAAACGGTGTCGATTCTACCCACGATGGCGGTTCCACTGAGCCGGAAACTGATTCACGATCCATCATTGTGTTCAATGAAGAGCTTCTTGCTTTCCACGTTAAACAGTTCGTTGCAGAATGCATTCAGAAGTTTGTCGTTGGCATGCCCTCAAATTCACTGTCGCAGCTCATAATGCACTTCATAACTCTTCTTAATCCTGGCGTCTCTAAAGAGATAAAGGATAAGAAGTGTTCTGCAAGTATCGATGACCAGTGCAAAAAGGTATGATGTCTTTTTGGTGAAATCAACTGGTCTCGGCTAATTAAGGCGTAGAAAATCGCATGACATCATTGTCTACACTCACAGCTTTGATTAAGATAATTCTTAAAGATACGTCGTTAGAATAATCAGGATAGTTACAATTGAATTTATTTATCCACCGCAAATAAATTGTTTGTGCCTGCCATTGCTTTGCAAGTAACTACAATCTCTGCCAAAAGTAGTTGGAACACCGTCAGATTTTTGTGATTTTGCGACCCCCGTTTTTGTTTCCGTCTCTCCTTGGTGGCTGCAACCCCCTTGCCCCCTTAAACAATGTTGCATCTTTAGGGGAAGGCCATAGGTACATTAGAATACGTTACTTTTGTTTTTAGGATTATTCCCTTTGCCCTACACAACATTGTTTGCGGGGCAAGGGGATTGGGCAACTTGCGCGATGCGTAAATTGGGGCAAGTGTTCCAAGACTTTTGGCAGAGATTGTAGAAATATCGCGCGATTAGCCCTGTGTTCTAACTGTAACATACTGACGTCACAACTGTAATTTTATGTGACTACCTCGCTCCTGTGATACATCTCCAATGATGTTCTTTCAACATGGCAGTTTGCAGTTTTCTTGCATTTGTGGTGATGTCTTGGGTAATTAAATATCTGTTGTTTTACTTAGGCTGTTGAGCACTGTTTGAAGAATTCATTATTCTACCATCACCACTTGAATAAAGCGACGTCATTGATTCACGCCCACGATGTTGCGTGGCGGAAACACGATCTTGCCAGGTAATTTGCACTGTAATGTGCACCAATTGTGTTACATGCGTGATCCTTCGTTTCTCAACAGAGACCGGAACAGAAGGGACACTGTTCACTTTTGTTGTTAAGAAAGTTTTGCATGCAAGTGAACTTAAAAACGAGGTTAGCTAGGCACATTATTTCTAACTCCCGTTGGGAAACAGCGGGGAAACGAGGTTAACCATGCCGTATTACAGTATTTCTACCGATGCTTCACAGCTTTCGTGGACCAATGGACTTGATTATTCAATTATTATTATCATCATCTTAAATGTGGTAATTTTTCATAGAAATTATCATACAGTTCCTCAAAGTTTCCTATTTCCTTTACTTTTGAAATTATTAACTGCCTTACCGCTGCATTTGACAAGGTCCCAGATGCAAAACGACTTTTCCAGATGACTATCAAGTATTGATCTAGGCATAATGAGTTCAGTATTTGTGAGGACATGCCTGGACAAACTGATTTATAAAATTTTCTTACCGTGAAAGGCGTCTGGAATCAGCGGTAGTGGTGCAGAAAGATATGGTCCACCGAGCCGAATTGCAGCTTGCACGATTTCAGGTTGGTTATTACTCACTATCCTTTGCTTTTGCTTTATAACATTCTGTAAATGCTCTGTTGCAAATGCGTAAGACGTTTGTATCACCTTCCAAACATCGCTGTCTAGTATTATTTATATCAACCACTTGAGAATCAGAAGCAAACAGGCAAAGTTTATCCAATGATTTCATTCTTGTCAACTTTTTCTATAAGAAAGGTGCCTACAAATGGCATGCCTACAAAACTGTAGACTGAGACATTAATTCCGAAGAGTTTTGGTGAACATGAGTGGAAGATTTTTAAAACGCCTCAATATTATTGTAAAGAAGCCCATGAACACCAGAGTCCAGTACCGTTAAATTTCTCAGCTCTCCAACAACATTAAATCGGCTATTTCAGAATCGAGCCAACGCGTTGAGGGGATGCGAACCTGTCTGTTCTTGTGCTCCTACTCTTGTACCTATTCTCACTTTTTGCCAATATACCTCACATATCCGCAGTCTTTTCACGCCTATCTTTGTGGTATGCGCTTTTCATAGGCAAAACATGCGCAGACAAGCCACACGCTTCCTTCACCAAGCAGAGATCCCACTTCTAAACAAGAGGCGGTCTTTTCAATCCTTCGTCATTGTGAACGCGTTGGTATCTGTATGTCAACAATGCCCATTGACAAGAGCCAGTATGCGTAGAAGAGCCTGGTTGCATTCTACGATTATTTACTTGGCATTTCTTATATTCGCTGTGCATCATCAACATAAGTCCTTTATCAACTGCATTTTCTAGTGGCTTTACGAGCCGATCTTGAACTGCCCTGGAAAGAAGCATACTGTCCCATTGGCCAGTCCGAGCAGGAATTCAGTGCTTGGCGAAATCAAGAAGGTAATTTGTTCTAATTGACGAATCGACGCTTTCTTGTTATGTAGCGGTATTGTAAAGGGGTACTTGATGTAACAGTGGTGTAGTAAAGAGTATATACAACAGGGTATTATAGTGGATATTCAAATGTTCTGTGGTGGATACTTCAAAGTGGTGCCATTTGTACTCTTGACTGTTTCGTCGTAGTGTCTTCAGGCAATAAGCCAGATTGAGAACAATTTCCCGAACATACTGGAACGCTACTCACACCTTCAAGCATCGATTGAACAAAGACTGAAATGGGCTGCCGGGGCCAACCCAGCCTTGAATTTCGTGCAGCAAAAGTTCGAGGAAACAGCATCGGTCCGGGAACTTCTCCTTGCGGTACGAACGTTTTTGTCTTCCCGCGGCAACGTGACTTTCTACCATACTTTTTGCTGTGAATAGGCAAGAATGCTGAATTGATATTAAAGTTTATTTTCCAATGATTATGTACGCATTTATTTATAATAAGCTTGTTTTTCAGAACGAAAAGAAACTCAGCCCGGAAGTGATTGAGCTGGCAAACTCCGTATTGAGGCTAGAAACATTTCGCATTTACACCAAAGATGCTACAGCGTTTGATGCCTCTGTCATCAGCCTCGTTCAGACGTGCGTACATTGTTCACCTTGACCTCGTTTTCTGCAGCACTCTCGAACTAATGGTAGAATGCGATGTTGTACTGACTTTCGTCCCATAACAATATTATAGGACATGTAAAGGACGTCCCATAATGTAATCTTGCGAAAGGTCCATTTTGGCAATGCTTGAACATTTTTAGTATCTTGCACTGAAATCGCTTAAAACGTGTGGATGTCATTTCCTCGCTTTATAAAACTGTCATTTATGCATTGAGAACCAACTGGATGTCAAGGACAAGCTTGGCACAATTAACTTAGTTGATTCTGTATGACAGCGCAGCAGTCTAGTTGGCACCAAGAAGCAGTTGACGCTTCGTGATTACAAGTTGTTGCTGCTACAAGATGCTTATTGTCAACTTTATTCTTTTCAGCTGCAAAGAGTGCTGCGAAGCCCTCGAAGCTAACACAGGAGAGCTTGGTGATGTTGAGCAGCTGATGACGAATCTTCAGGTCCGTGCATTAAGGCTGTATCACAAAGTCACTTTTCTATGTATAGAATTATCAGCATTCGAAGCAGGGCTTTTGAAGACCAGCCTGTCATGTGAAAATGCAAGGAAGAAGAATTCGCTCTATTTCACTGATCAGTTCAAGAAAATTTTACTCATGCAAAATATTTGTCTGTATCAAATAACCTGCCCTTAAATTTAGACTGTTCATCTCTGCAAATCAATGTGCCATGGTTGAAGTTAGTGATGTGTTGTCTTTCTGCACTTTAGATCCCCATACCTCCAAAAGAGCCAATCAATGTTGACTGGATGAAGAACCGACTTGATGTTGCTGACAAGAAACTGAAAGGTTTAAGGACGAAGGAGAGAAATCTCAAATCAACTATAAGCAATCACAAAGTATGTCGGCATTATTTTCCATGCTTCATACATTAATGTCGTGTTCAGGTAAAGCTGGTGATATTGGGAGGCTGATGATGTTGGATTCAGCTACTGAGAAGCTAGCAAAATTTTTTGTTAACTACAAATTGGTCATGTTGTCAAAGCCTTTGTCTCACTTAATCCATAAATGATGCAGTTCGTATATTTGAATGTATGATGGTCGAACTTCAAAGAAGTCGACGTGAATAAAGTTCGAGACTTTTTACAAGTCAAAGATGGTGCATTTTACAAATAGCACTATATGCTTATGTAGCATTCGACAATGCAAATTTGTATACAAAGGGCCGTGGGTAGATTATTATACTGCGCGTTAGACAGCGTTGTTTTTGTCTCATCAGGAAACGGTCAAGTCTCATGTCCAATCAGTGAAGAGCTTGATGACTGTTCATAACTCGTTGGTTGGTGATGTCAAGTCGTTGCTGAAAACATTGGCCAAGGTATACACAGCTCTGTGATGATACCTTCATGCAAACTTTGTCTTCTTTAAATTATAAGCAGCCGATTCATGTCCTTGGGATGATTAGATAAACTAATGTAAATTAGGAGAAAAGAGCAGGGGAAACTGGTGCAAAGGCAGAGTCAAGCCTTCTTTGTATCTTGTTGAGTTTTTTGGCAAGTCTCAAGCTTAAAATCAAGTGCATTCAGTAAGAATCTTTTAATTTTTGCAATTTTTAGTGTCACGTATTTTGTGATAGATTAGTTATTTTATGCTTTACTTTATTCTTATGATGAAATATATTTGTGTTATTTTTTATGCTTAACTGCTAGAATGTGTTTCATTGTTTTAGGCATATTATTGATATGACAGCATTTTTCTATGTAGGATGAGGAAGCACCTGAATGCTCAACTGTGCGAAATTTTATTGCAACTCACAACAAGTTCTCTGAAGATGCCTCGGCGATGTTGCGTAAAGTTCTTCAGCGTAAGGACCACGTCGTTTCTTTAATTTAATTCCCTTTGATATAGGTACAGTGTTTTCGGTCGGTACATGCAGTTATGTTCTGTGGTTGCTCAGCTGATAAATTTGTCTCTATCATTAGAGTTTACGTAACTTATTTCGCATTCGCCGTTTCTTATCTATAACCACGCATTTTCATTGAGTTGCCACAGATAAATTTAATGTTACCACGCGTGTTGATTTAAGATGTTGCAACATCTGGCTAAGGTCTTTTTCTAAGGCGACTGAAAGGGCGGCAGTCACAATAGCTAGGAATAGCTGAACCAGTTCTCGCAAACTTAAAGTACTTTTTCGTCGGAAGAGTATGCAAAAGTCGGAAAATGACCAAAAGCTGACACAGTAAATGCTGCATCGCAGACAATCTCATAGTGGGGAATGTCCATGTTATGAATTTGGCTGTAACCGTGTTTAGCGCGAGAAGAACTTAAAAAGCGGATCTCAGCCTTAATAATCCTGTAAGAGATTAGCTGGATATCAGCGAAATCATTTGCTTGATGTTTTTTCGATGGATGTGTCAAGCCTTGAGGTTGATTTATGTTTTTTCGTCTTTTTTATAGTTTGTAGCGTGGCTAAACCTGAAGGTGATTTGAAAGATGTAGTACAGCTGAACAGTGATGGGTCGGTCGATGTGATTGAGAAGTTGAGAGAGCTCATAGTTGTAACTAACTGGTGCGTTTCCTAGAACCGTTTTTCAACATCTAACCTGTATTTTGCTCGTTCTCTACTTTCTTTCTATTCTGAATTGAAGCAGTGCTGGAGGGACTTCGAGGCGTGTCCTGTATGACGTCGAAAGTACCCTGTAGAGTATGTTTGGACTTTGTGCCACCCCTCACATAAATCATTCAAGTAGTTTGCTTTCGTAGTGATAGTAGGATGCGTTCGAAACAGTGTGAGTGCGTCGAATTCTATAAGCGGATAAACGAGTTAATGAATGAGCGAATGAGTAAGTGACTGAATGGATGGATTAATTAATTAATTAATTAGTTAATTAATTAATGAGTGAATGAATGAATGGATGGTTGAATGAATGAGTGAATGAATGGATGATTGAATGAATGAATAATTGAATGAATGAATGAATAAATGATTGAATGAATGAATGATTGAATGATTGAATGAATGAATAATTGAATGAATTAATGAGTTAATGAATGAATAATAATGATTAATGAATTAATGATGTGGCTTTCAATGCTTGACGTTGTGATATTGAATCTTTGACTTGTACTTTCTAGAGTAGTATAATTATAAACTAAGTTACAAGTCGTAGGTCTGTGCCCTTCTCCTATTAAATGTAAAAGTTATGACAAATAGTTCTGAAATCGTTTATTCTCTCTAGGCTTCATGATCAGCTCTTGGCATTTGCTTCAAATGTGCTAGCCGACGACCAACAAGATGGTAACGAACCACAAACCTTTGCGTCAGGTACTGCGTTATCCTTTGCTTTTTCATTGCAATCAATGCCTCAATTTCGTTGCAATCACCGTGTGCCGAGTTCTGATGCCATTAAGTATGGTTCGTCTTTCTGCAAAGTGCCGGCTAATGGCCATGTGCTTTCGTGTACCGGATTGCACTTCGCTCTCTTCCCTTAGCAGTATCTTTTCAGTATTTCAACCGCTGTTTACAATTTTGCCAGTTAACATTTCTGTAACGCGCAATCTTTTTGCAGCTTTAAGAAACCAAACGCCACCGAAAACATCTGAGTCTGCTTCGAATCTGACCCCACTGCCGCAGCCGCAAGAACAGGAAGTCGCCAGTACTCATTCTGTGCTTTCACCGAACCAACAAGCGAGGGTTGCCGTGCGCGGTATGTATTGGCTGATTGTTTCCCTGCGTTTATATCTGTGTTTACACGAAAGGCTTTTCTGCTTCAACTCGAATTTCCTGCTACATCCAGTTGTTTGGAAGGCCTATGGAACTTCATATTCGATTTTAGCAATCAAAAAGCAACCCAGGTTGCTTCCAGAAGTTTTTGATTGAAACTTTCTTGACTGCAGTTATGAACTTTTTATATTAGGTACTGCTAGTCCGAAACAAGCAAAAGACCCAAAGATAGGCAAAGGTAAGAGTAAATTCTCTGCCCATATGCAACTCCGGTTCCGCATCGTTAATCCATGCTTCGTTATTTTTCTCCTTTTGGAAATTTCTGAATTTGAAGTGCAATACCAGGCCTAAGGTTTACATTTCATGTTCTGCTCACATGGGTTGAGAGCCAATTGCCCTTGTCCCGATTGGAACTAGAAGTAAGGCGGCCCCTTGAATGGCGATGCCACTTCTTCTGCATATTGAATTGTGGCGATTTTTCTTCTAAATTGGATCATCGCTAGATGTTAAAGTTACCGTTATCAAAGCGACGTTTCGTATGGTTAACGAGTCATGATTTGGTAGTTAATTGATGGCTATTCCGTTTGGTTTCTAATGTTAGTATGAAATACCTTCTACCATTTCGTGCTGGCAGATGTTTTAAAAAAATATTTGCGTAGTGAATGGATTACGTTCTGATTCAATGTTTATTTTTTTATTTACCCAAAAAGGTTTTATTCAAACATCGATTGTTAATATGTTAATTATACACCCGCCATTTCCTTGGAAGTTGAATCTTCATAGCTGCAATCTTAATTTGCTGGTTTCTATTGTTAGTCACGCAAGAGAAGAACATGTATGCGGTCAACGTTTGGCGTCGTGTCAAGGCAAAGCTGGAAGGCAAAGACCTGGACCTGAATCATCGCATGACTATTCCAGAGCAGGTGGGCCTAACGGTTTCTGCTTTTCATCAACTGGAATGCTTTCCAATGTTGCTATTGCCTTCAAGAAACTCTTGGCCTTTTCCTTGTTTCAAGTTTTCTCTCGCGATCTAACCTGGACGGTGAGCGATTTCACTGATCCAACCGTCCTCACTGATCATAAATGTGAAGACACTATGATTCTGTAACGATCATTCATAAGTATAAAGACACTGCGCTCTAAGGATCACTATTGAGTATAAGACACTGTGCTCTAAGGATCATTCTTGAGTATAAAGACTCTAATGATAATTTGCTTAAATAAAGACACTAGACTTGTTCTCAATTTCAGGTTGATTTTGTCATCAAGGAAGCTGTAGATGTGGAGAATCTCTGCCAACTGTACGAAGGATGGACACCGTGGGTGTAGAAGCAGGATGTTTGCCTCGCCCGAGGTTTTGAATAGATCACTGCGGAATCTTTGAATTCCAGGCATGACCGACGCGGGCTGCTGTTGTTGGCAACCGGAAATCGGACCAGAAGGAGTAGAACACGTGCCAGCCCGTGCTTGTTGGCGATTGGCTGCCGTATTTCAGCGAAAAGGCCTTTGTTGTACTTGGTGTTCTGGTCCTTCCCTATTCAGAAGTGATGCAAAGTTGCTTTGTATCTTGAAACTTGGCATTTATTGGTAGAACTGACTCGACAAGATGCACGCGGGTAGCAGTTTCGCAGATCTGGCTGTCGAAGTCAGTTCACGTGTTTACGATGAATGGCTTGATCTCTGGACAACGAATCCGAGCGTACTATTAGCTACACGTGACCATCTCGTCAAGGCCAGAGATCATTTAGAATGTAGCTTCCTTTTTTCTTGGAATACAGTTACTGTTGCATTGCTCCTCCGCTCGGAATTCATTCCGCCGATACAACGGCATATTGTTTAAAACTGTCGCGTTCCCTTGCTAGGCATGTTGTTCATGGAAACTATGAGAATCTATCTTCGTATCATTTGCTAGGGAAGTAGATCACTGTGTATCACTGTGTATATCAAGTTTCAGAGAAGCCTTTTAAGATAAGATCAGCAGAAATTGACCTCCGTTAAGTTCAAAGGTCAAAGGCCATTTTTCTTCGGGGAACATTTATATCCGAACCACAAGAACTAAGTTGCATTATTTGCTTGCATATGTAGCAGTCATAAACTATTATAGCGGGTGAAAGCAAATGAGCAGATCTCTGAAAACCTTAGGGATGGTTTTATTGGGGTCTAGAATTTTTGGTGAGTTTATGCTGGGGTCCCTTGGGTCCGTAGTCAGCGCCTCTAACCACTGAGTCCTCTTCTGCAGATGATACCATTTTGATTAACTCTGCACATCTTACAAGTAGGCGCTATTTTTGCTATTTTGCTTGCTCTGTTATTCCTCTTCTTTTCCTCCACTTCGCGATTTTAAGGTTGAATGACCAGTAATCAAGATCATGTGGGAGTTGACATTCTTTGATTCAACGTGTTTCAGTCATATCGTTATAAATTCCAGTAGCCTGCAATTTTTTGCCGGAAATTAGATGGGGCTTGAAATTTTTCAAGAGCATTATGCAGTGGCCTAAAATCTCTTGCGCACATTTGCAAGTTGCTTTCACCCCCTTCCTACTGTTAGTAATGACTGCTTACTTAGAAACACCCACTAAGT
Organism: Nemopilema nomurai; assembly: GCA_003864495.1. Taxonomy (NCBI): domain Eukaryota; kingdom Metazoa; phylum Cnidaria; class Scyphozoa; order Rhizostomeae; family Rhizostomatidae; genus Nemopilema; species Nemopilema nomurai. The sequence goes on from ML133420.1 coordinate 1,549,243, forward strand.
AGAATGACGTCATCAATTGAAATGATCCTAAGCTTGTAAATGGTTTTTAGGAAAGTTTAACTCTGTTACTGTTGTTGCATAGTCGTTGCATTGACCGGAGCTGGTAGCATTTTCCACTGCTATCAAAGCATTTGCGGTGGTTTTTGTTACAACTTTGTTTGTTTGCCGCTAGCGTAGAGACTGCAATGCATGTTACTAAGATAGTTTGTTTGTTTGTTTGTTTGTTGATTGCTGATTTAGTACTTTGATATGTTAAAGATGATGGGCAAGTCCCATCTCATCGACCGTTGTTATTCTGACGTGGGCCTGCACGTAGCAAGCCCAGAAGAACCATCCCGCGATTGCTTCGCTGTTTTACTTGTAACTTGCATGTTTGGGTGTTTGTTTTATGCTTCGTTTTATTAATATTGGAACTCCAAGTTTCCCAATGTCACTGTTTCTCTCTCTGTGTTCTTCTTGGTTCCGTTTCTACACTTGCATCTGGTTTGGGTGCTTTTGTAGAATTCAGGCAGGTTCACATACCAGCATCTACAATCTCTGCCAAAAGTCTTGGAACACTTGCCCTAATTTACGCATCGCGCAAGTTGCCAAATCCCTTCGCCCCGCAAACAATGTTGTGTAGCGCAAAAGTGAATAATCCTAAAAACTAAAGTGAGACATTCTTATATATCTATGGCCTTCCCCTAACGATGCAACATTGTTTAAGAGGGCAAGGGGATTGCAGCTACCAAGGAGAGACGGAAATAGAACGGGGGTTGCAAAATCAAAAAATCTCACAGTGTTCCAACTACTTTTGGGAGAGATTGTAGGCACAAAGACATGATGTCGCGAAAGATGATAACAATGCCGCTTGGTCAAACTTTTTACTTGGTAAATTTTGATGCAGATAGAGATGTGATTCATAACATGGACATTTCATACCTTTGGGAGAAGTGTATCAGATTTTCTAATATTATATAATATTTGTAATATTTTCTAGAGATTCTGAAATTTTTTTCTGATCTTGAAAATGCTCTTTAAATTCTTAGTATGTTTTTTAAAATATTCATAGTTTCAAAGGGTAGTATCGTCAGCCTCCTTAAAGGTTCATTTTTTTGCTTTCTTTCCATGCCTCGCTGATTGTTTCTCTCAGTTCATGTTCAAGTCGCAAGATTAATTTGATGTATTTTTTCGTCAAAAACGACAAGACTATCAAAGCTATCAAATTCAAGGTCACCATCCAAGCAACGGAGTGACCACGAAACCCAACAGCTAACGATACTGGGAAATTCGGGAATACAGCATCTTCCAGGGGCACTTTGCCGAAATCTACCTTGAAAGCACCCTACCTAGTTTTTGGGATTTCGGAGCCCAGGACCGAAATCATCTGCGGGGCCATTGTTTGAAAATGTCTTGGTACCCAATATCATTCTTCGTGTTCTTTATAAAATTGTTATGCCTCAAGGTGGTGCCTTCCAATTTTTTCTTAGGTGCAAGGCCCCTTCTGGGTTACCATGTCCCCTCTTCCCCCTCAAACCGTCATTGAATCAACCTTCCAGTTGCAAACCATTGTAAACTACGTTGATTGTTTTCAATTTCAAGATAACTGACCATTCTATCATTTAAATGGGATTGATTGGGGACCAAATAGGGTGTGTAGAATGTGTGAGGATATCCTTGCATGTTTTTTCTCAGTCGTAACCTCTTCTCAAAAAACACAGTGGTGTTTCATAGGGACTAGAAATGAAGCCCTGTGTGTCCATTGAAAACCTTTGATAATTATTGATATAATTCATCGACATTCATGGTCATGATGCTTTTGAAAAAGGATTTTACTTCACACTTCGCATGCACTTTGATATGAAAAGGAACAAAGAGTGCTCATCTTGTCACACTTATGAAGTCACAACTGCTTGGCGCTAAATTTCTGAAAATAAACCACCATAGATCACAAGAAAGCGGTTTAACTCATTGAGCCGAAGCGATTAAATAGTTAAATTGTTAAAAATTGAAAAATTTACTGTTGAAACTAGTAGAGAAACAAAGTCAGGCAAACTTGCTCAGAACAACTCTTGAAGTCTTTATGTTGGGGGTGGCATTTAAAGGGAAAATTATCGACTGATATCAGATTGTGTATCAAAATGACCAAATGTATGGAACGAGCAACTAAAAAATCACCAGCTTAAGGCACATTAGAGCAATATGCTTTTATAAAAATTATGATGACTGGAAATTAAGCCATACATGGAAGGATAAGAGTATAGAACGATTTCACATTCTGAGATGTTTGAAGATTTTGTAGACTTATAAGAAATTTTCAATGATCTCGATGACCTCTAACGATTTCTGAAGATATTTCAAAGATATTTACAGATTTTTCAACAAAGATTTCATCAGCGATTTGCCCCTCGTTTTGTGCAGTATGTCATCGAGGTTCGTTGATGTGATAGCTGAATTGTCAGATCGAGTTATGGCGAATCACAGTTTAAAAGAAATGCCTGGCCTTTTTAACAATTATAATCCAAGCGAGCTACGATCTTGACAGGCCATTGTTTCTATATGACAACTTTTTACGAAATTGCAAATTTTTAAGCTTTGATTTGAGACTTTTGTCGATTTCAAGACTTTTAAAACATTCTTAAGTTTCTATATTTTAACCTTGAAGAACAGAACATCAATATTATGGGACTTTGGATGAGAATTTCGATCACCATATGTTTACCTATAGACTATTGATCACTTGTTTTTTATTTTGGAGTATATTGTAACACTATAATGAATGAGAAGGCACACTGCCATAAATGTGTAGCAGTTTTAACGCTAAATTGATGTAAATGAATCGAACTCAGATTGACCGAGAGACAAGCTTACTTATTTGTCTATAAAACGGTGAAAAAATCATGTTAGACAATAATAAGTGCATGTTGATAGAATTTCCATTTATCTCATTCTGTCCATCTGACTCTCGGAGGAAACATTTCTTCGCCCGTCTCTTGGTCGTCCCGGCAACAAGAAGGTTCCTTTCATTTAGAGCGTAACAGCAACAACAACTATTTTGATAATTGAACGTTTGCTGTCCTAAATGAAAGGAAGATGTTCAGTTGTAAGTGGTTCAATACAGGAGCCGATTGGAATCACTCGCGTTAATTTACAGGAAAGCTGAAGCCCAAAAGACAGTTTTCTAATGGAATCATCTACAGTTTCATGCGCATTGTGAGTTGAATTATATTTCAAAGGAGATGTTTGGTGGACTTGCGCACATTTTCAATCGAAGACCTGATGGGTATTTAGATCCTGGAATGACAGGTGCTGTGATCTTCATTCTATTTATATTTTTAAATCACGGTTGATGGTAATCTATTTTCCCTCGTATTAAAATGTTTCATGGCTGTTTTCGGACAACGGCTTAGGGTCTTCATCGAACTGCTATATTAAGTTTTTTGTCCATTGTTTTCCTCACAATGCCAGCGCTACACAAAATGTGTTTCTGTAAATAATTGTGACGTTATGGGCTGTCCTTTTTGTTCCAAAATTTAGAGTTTCTTTATACACCATATTTCAATACATTCATCGCGATTTGCTGACTGTCCATGGTCAAGTTTCCTCTATTTTCCATTTAGGCTTGTTTTAGAATTTTAAACTTTTTGAAACAAGTTATTTGTAATAAGTTATTTGAACTGTTCCATTTGTACTTGCTCCATCTCTATTCTTCATGTCTACTATCGTTTTAATAATATATATATATAAAATTTAAATATAAATGTACATTCATTATTTTCTGTTGAGAATAAAGAGTTTCCATGGTTGGGTGTTCAGTTTCTTAATGATCTTAGAGAAGTTCCTTAGAAGTTTATTCTTTATTTGTTTTAAAATCATTCATTAGTTTAATTATTTTATTTCTTTAATCAAACGTAATTGATTCTGTTTGGTGTCCATATCTATGCTTGAGTTTGAAATTCGCCATTATTTTCAACATATCATATGGAGTTCTATTGCATTTTCTTATAGTGCACTTATTTTTGCATACACCAATAAAAGAAATGGGGCTTAAGTTCTGGTGCTTACATTTAGCCCTCCATTTCTAATTTGCTTTGTTGGCCTCCTAGTAGTGAATCCTGTTGAAATTTTATCAGAATTTTATTGAGAGGAAGTGGTAGTTTCTTTTAGTTCCAGCAGTCCGTATGAAACTTTCTTTCATTTTCATTTATGTGCAATGCAAGTTTCCACATGATTGCATGATAATTTTGCTAACAGCTCCTACCGTTGGTGAGTCCTCTGATGAAAGTGACAATGAAACATCATGGAAACAGGCAGCATACTCTGATGTAATAGGAAGTGAATCTGGAGTGGGGACTCCTGCAAGTGCCACTTATATACCAGGCTCATGTGGCCCATTTTCTGCATTGTTGCCAACCATGTGGCCTCAGGATATTCTTGCTCGTATTCAACAGGTATCTATGCCATTTTTAGAGCACTTTTTACCAGTATTTACTCCCTTTTTGCCTTGACTGCTTTTCTAGTCAAGAATCACTTTGTTACAAATGCTTAAAGATGCAGCTCTACTTCAATCGGGTATCATGCAGCTACTCTGAGATAACCAATTTTTTGATAGACTGAAGATGCAGGAACACGACCAGAGTGTGACTATGATGAATTCGGGAATTGCATTGAAGCAGGTCAGTGTTCATTCTTCAAAGCAAGTTTAGGTTGCTTTTATTCTTACCCTATTTGTTTCCTTTGTTGTTTCATTTTATGTTGCCTTTGTTCACTTTTTTCTTTATTGTTTCCTTTATTGTTTCCTTTATTGTTTCCTTTATTGTTTCCTTATTTGTTTCCCTTGTCATCATATTTGTTGATTACCTATTGCTCCTCTCTCAACTGAACCAGGCCAGGCAAACGAAACACATGATTGTGATCCTGAAGCGTTTGTGACAGCAGAAGATCCAACTCAAAGACTAAAGTGGATTGCACATTTAGAATTTACCCAAAATCATGTGGCTGGAGATTTGAGCTGGGACAAGGTAAAGGCAGCCCTAACTGTTTCTGTTTGTTGATGCTGAACACTTTTTGTCATTTTCATCTAAATATCAAGTCTATTTGCTGGCATATGATATAGATAATAGGTGTAACCTGTTTTGTATTAAAGGTTGGTATTTTGCCAAAGTCAGACAAGCTCAGGGAACTGGTGTATTCAGGAATTCCACACAGCATGAGAATGCATGTAAGTACTGAAAATTAGCTTGACTAGTTTGTTTTCTATGACTGCCTTGCCAAGAGTTTCTACTGTATTTAAAGTCATGAACAGTGGATTTTGAAGGGTATTTTATCTACATTTTTGTGACGTGTTAGTTGTCCCTTATAAAGCATTGTGGAGTTGACCTTTTCCCACATCAAAATGCAAAGAACAGGTTGGTGAGTGAAAGAGGCAGTTTAATTAAGCGTTTTGTCATCTGTCAACAATAAAGTAATGTCTACCTTGGATTGTCTGAATATCTATAGAAAGCTTCTACCATCATTCAAGTTCTCCGGCCTACCACAGAACAACCTCATAAGTTATATTTGGGTATCTACCATCAGTCTTTCTATTTATTTTTGGAAAGTGAGCACAGTTGAAGTAAGCACAGCTGCCAAGGTTTATTTATCAATGAGTTTCACATTTGTTTTTAGTGGCAGTGAAAGTAAAATTTCAATTTTTCTTTAATTTTTAGGTATGGACAAGGATATCTGGTGCACTGGCAAAAAAGATGGGAAGTAAAATTAGTTACAAGGTAGATTTTATTTCTGCTGCTTTGGTTCTGTTCTATTTGGGCATCCGTATTTCATCCCCTGATCATATAAGCAACTTTTTACTTTCCTCTGATAATTTGACCAACATTATACCACACACAGATCAATTTGGCTATCACTATAATCATTGAAATCTTTTACTGGCCCAACTTAGAAGTTCAGAAAGTCATGAATATGGCAAGAGATACAGACTAATTTTTAGAAGTGGACTCATTTTCAGCTCTCTTTTAGGCCTTTTTGTCTTTTTATAGAGAATACTAAAGAGATATGAGGAAGATGAGTCAACCTGTACGCATCAAATTGAGAAGGTAATAGAGTTTGCTATTGTGCCAAAGTGTTCACAAAGAAAGTGTTATCTTAGAAAGCTAACTTTTTGGGGTGAATGAAAAACCATTTTCAGGGGGCACTTATTGAAAAAAAATTGCCTTTATACCATGGCACTTATTCAGCAGGGGTGGTTATTTGGCAGAGGGTGCTAATTTTGTCACTTACAGTATGCTTCTTGAAGGATACTTCGATATATAGTACCACTTCATCAAGTTTAGTGTTTTGCAATTGCTTTAATGACAATCTTCATCAAGAACTGACAGAGTTGCTTATCTGGCTATATCCCGCATTGAAAGCTATATAGAATACCAGACGAAGATATCTTTTTGTCCAATCATAATTGATCTGTGAGTTTTCGTTGGATTCATTCCTTGAAAGAGATCTATTTCTTTTTTACTTTACATTTGTTTATTTGTTTGCATATGTCAATTTTGTAGGATTTATGCAGAACGATGCCGTCAAATGCATGTTTCCAAGCTAGTGATTCCATTGGCATTCCAAAGTTAAAACGAATTCTGGTTGCCATTGCTGGCCTCTACCCTGATATTGGCTATTGCCAGGGTCTTGGAATGGTATCATTGACTTTTTCTACATCTAAAATATTCATTTTCTTTATTTGCAATACCCAATTAAACGGTTTTACACAAGTTATTTACTCAAACAACTTGCTTCGTTCCTTGCAACCCAGAAGTGTTTTGAGATTTCTGCAGCCGCTACTTTTAATGATATATTGCCTTCCATTCTGTATTTATTGTTGTATTTCATTATGAAAACTTCACTTTATTCCATTAGATTGTAGCATCTCTCTTGCTATTTCTCGATGAAGAAGATGTATTTTGGATGATGAGAACAATAATCGAAGATTTACTCCCATGCTCCTATTTTTCATCAACTCTTTTGGGTGTTCAGGTGGGTTTCAGTGCGAATAGAAATTTGAGCAATAATTTGCCATCTTAATCTTCTTGCTTTATTGTGGTCTTGTTAGCATTGTTGATATATTTCAACGAAGCTTTCTTTGAAGTCTTTGAATGTATTACCCAAGGTGATTTAAATTGATTAAACCAGTACCCAAAATGTCTAGCTAAAACAAACAGCCTTAGCTGTGAGGCATTGTGCAACATGTTCATTGATTTAAGGCTGTTATGAATAACTGGCACAAGCTGTTTTATGGTGTAGCCTTGATCCATCACACGAAACAGACACTTTACTGTTAAATTCACAATGTCCGATGGCAAAAAGCTCATGCAATCAGAATTTCCTGGCAATATTTCGTTTTAAATGACGCTATTCTCGCCTTCAAATTGAGGCTCTTGTTTTTTCTTTTTCTTTTTTTGGGGGGGGGCTTTTATCCCTTTAAAATTTATTGGGGGGTTGACTGTAACCTGTAACTTTAGCGATTGGTTTATTTACTACGCCTGTGTCGTTTCGGATTGCATTAACCATGTTATCTTTTGCATCTCTTCAGACTGCCAAGTGCTGTGGTGTTATTATTTATTGTCAGATTTATAAGATGATACTTGTTAATAAAATGATGAAGGGGACCATGTTTAATAATTTGCACCGTATATTAGTGACGCGTAATATTGCGCAAGATGCTTGCTATTTTGTTGCTGACGTTTGCTCTTCCTGTTAGGCCGACCAACGGGTTCTGCGTCAGTTGATTGTCAGCTACTTGCCAAACCTTGATGCCTTGCTTCGAGAGCACGACATTGGTGGGTTTTCCCTTCTCAACCCTATTACATGCTTGCCAGCTTGGCCTATCATTTAAGATAAGGTTTATTCGTCTCGACAAGGTTAGAAATAAGCTGTGCTATTTCTTTATTTAATATTGCTTTCAAATGTTCATCATCTCTGGGTGCTGTTGATTTGCCGGCTGAAATTAGGCCAGTATTACATGCCCTGCATAACTACAGACCTGATTATCCTAGACTCAGTGCTACATTGTAAAATGTTAATTGCAAATATGTTCATTGCACTTTCTTTTACAGAGCTATCACTAATCACCTTACATTGGTTTCTCACCATGATGTCAAGCGTGCTTCCACTTCCGGTTCGTCACTGACTTCGTTTTGTTTTTCCATTCTATTCTTTTTTTACTGTTTCTCTTTGATAAAAGTTGAATGAAATAGAAACAAGGTGAACGCTATTCTTTGGAACACTATCAGAAGGTTTTGTTCTCGTTTTTGCATTTTAGCCGTATATTGTATGAGGGATGACTTACAGAATCTATTTTCAGGTGCTACTTCGTGTTTGGGATATCTTCTTCTACGATGGCTCCATTACAATTTTTCGAGTTACTCTTGGTATGCTAAAAATTAAGGTAGGTTTTTATTGTTATTTTTTAGATGTACGATAATTCTATTTGTTTTAAAGAACTTTTTCTTGCAAAGAGCTCTTTTATGGGATGCTCCTAATGCTTCAACAATATGCAATAGTTTTTCCAGGGATCAAAGAAGGCGGTGAAATGGGTCGCCAAGCTATGAATCATGTTCCCATGGCCCTACTTTTGTTAACGATTAATAGTAGACGTTTTGCATCTAAGCCAACTTTCAGCTATTTTTGTCAAGAGTAAATATTGCAAAAATGTTGAATTAGCTGAGACATGAAAGTAGAATGGTTATAAGTTAACTATATAGATAGTAATTTGATGACCTTTTTGATGGGGTACGTTTCCCAATCTTTAGGGACTGCTAGAACAGATTTGCCTGTGGACTAGGTCCTGGGTGGTGTTCGTTTGCTTTGCAAAAATGGTACAAGGAACTGAAAAAACTAAAATGGTGTGATCTCTCTACAACGAACCCTAGTTTAAACCAAGGCCAAGCTAGACTGTGTTTGTAACATTGGTAAAACGGCAACAAGTCTAAAATCATTTAGAGTTGACAGATGCAGTCGTTCTTGGCCGCGCGATGTATTATGGTTGTCGTTTTCACCTTTGTAGGAGCCAACGCTGCTTACACTCGAAAACTCTGCACAGATATTCAATGCTCTCTCGGACCTCCCAGGGGAAATGATGGAGCCGCAGGAGCTCATCCAGGTATTCTAAGCAGTATTCGCCTTCTTGGCAATGATTGTAGAGTATTCGCCTTCTTGGAAAGGAGTCGCTTGGTACGGCTTTAGTCACAGACGCCGATATGATATGACACAGATGCCTCGGGCTAATGAGAGCTGCTCATCTTCTTTTAGGCTGCCGTGAAGACTTCTGCGTCGTTAACTGATGTTGTGTTGGATGCTCACCGGAAGAAGCATTTGGCGTTTCTCGTAACAGAGCTTGGGAAATCCAACGAGTCCTTTCTGGATGCGGCAAAGTCCGTTAAGGTACAGTTCCGGTCTTTATTGCAGTGTCTTTGTTAGACATTCTGTTATAATAGCATTCGCTGTTGCTTGATAGTATCGGGTTTCTAGCAAACAAAGCTGAAGGCGACCAGTAATTATGGCTAAGGCGATCATTAAAGTAAATCAACAGACACGAGTCGCCCGATTTAAAAATACACTGCAATTCAATTTCCCTCAAGCATGCGCGTTTATTGTTTAGTCAAATTGATCACGTGGGGGCCGCAGCGTCTTGTAACACACCATACGCAGTGATATTTGAAGTGATCACATGAAGAGTGGCATTGATAGTCAGTATAAACTTCAGAGCTATTTTGGAAACCTTACAGTTTGACAAAGAGGTGAAGCAAGAAGCGGAATAAGAATACATGTTATATCAAACTGAAGCCTTTTTTGAGAATGGAACTAATCTACTGAGAACATCATGTCATTTATGTATAAAAAGCTATTTTTATATTCAAGACCTTGCACAAGTTTGGGGTCTCTGGAGCAACATCTTGGCTAAGTCTTCTGTATCGATTTGGTCCGATGATGATCGCTACCCAACTCTGTGGCACCCATCTTGGTACGTACCATAATGAAACTGCTTGCTTGTCAGCTTGCAATGAAACCACTGATGTTAAGACTATATAGTTTTTATGACTATCTTAAAGTAAAACTTTAAAGACAATGTGTTATCTTGGCATATAAGCAGCGCTATCCTAACCAATTATCATTCACCATCCAATCTCTTGAAGGTAGAGAAATAGAGAAAATCGATATCACTGTTCTTGTTAAGTCTCATGATTTTATTTCAAAGGTTTAGATTCAAGAGTTGCCACGAAGGCCAAGAATATAAAGAAAACAGGCAAGTCGCCCACCAATATACACTTCTGAGTGATCTTTCAATTTTTGATGTATATATTGCCACGTAGAGGAAAATTCATATTACTTGAAATCTATCGTAAATTTTGAACTGTATTACTTCCTTAGGATCGTGTTCTTTTATAAATTGAAGAGAGAGACTCGAATAGACACGATGAAAATGCAACATTTTCCTTCCATCATTCTTTGTGTCTATTGGAGTATCTCTCTTTAATTCATAAAAGAACACGATCCTAAGGAAGTAGCACAGTCCCAAATTTACGATATAATCGCAAAAATCTCCTAGTTAGACTGACCGTACCAGGATTCTAGAATGATGCAATGTAGCTCTTCACTCTTCAGGGCTTTCAATGACGAAGGCCAGAATGATTAGGTGAATTGTTGAAATTTTTCGTCTTGAATTATTTTTAAGCAATTTAAATTCAAACATTCTAAAACTTTTGTATGTTTTTTGCTTTTTAGAAATGATATCGGATTTGCGGGAGTCAATAATGCTTATCGCCAAGCATTTCAGAAGCAATCAAACGAGAAAGGTAGGTAACTTTTTCATAATTTCCTTCTGTGCAGTAAGAACAGCTTCGATGTTATTTCGTTTTTCAGTTTTAGAAGCCTAAACTAGTATGCAGCAAAATGTTCAGGTGTTACAGTCGAAATGGTTTGCAGTCTTCTGGAATTTTCAAAAGGGGATTTCCACAAAGGGTCGTTGCATGTTGCGTCGTAGCATGAGAATTAATTTTTGAGGATAAATATTCGTCCGATGTCATTTTGGACAATGTTATCGTGACTTGATTTGTTTATCTAGAACCTGGAAGTCGACTATTCCTTGGACAGTCATGCAAAGGATTACGAAAATTACGTCAAGATTGCTAGGTAATTCATTACAATATATCCATAATGTATTATATATACAGATCCTTTTTTGCTAGAGCTTTTTCGGTTCTTCCGATTCATTCCTGCCTTCGAGTGTTTTTGTATCAAAATATGCTGGAATAGATTGCCCAAACACAACAGATCTTGAAACATGCAAAGGGATTAATTCCACTCTTTTTTGGCATCGTATATTCTTTATTCGAACAAATCTTGCCCTAGTTTGGGCCTACTTGTTTAGATGTGTTAGATACTTTTGAATCTATCAAACTCGTGATTCATCCTCTTTTCTGCAAGGAGTAAACTTCGCCGAGCAAAGGCCATTGTTGACTTTGAACGACACGAAGACGACGAACTTGGGTTCCGTAAACATGATATCATCACAGTAAGAATGTTTCTTGAAATATCTTTTCCGGGAGTATTTTTGTTTCATTGGAAAGCAAGAAATGTCTCTTACCTTTCCCAAGGAACGAAAGCGTGCTGCTTCTTTGACTTTGTTAAATGCTTACTACAAATCAATAAGAGAAGAAAAAAGGAAAAAAGGAAAAAAGCAAAGATGCAAACTGATCCTTACTTCACTAGTTTTAAAGATGACCTAATCAAATGTAACACAAATTTAAAGTATCTCTCATTATTGAAGGACGTATATCTGCTTGTTTTCCATTATTTACCTGTCAATGTATGCAGCCCATCTCATCAATCGTTATATACATTCGTTGTGTACATGAAAACTCAAGCACTGCAGATGCTATCTTGTCAGGCTGTTCTATTCTTGGACGATTCGCAAAAGAGGTTGCTAAAAACTAAGTTTTTGCAACACATAGTTAAGTAATTCGCAGCACCTTCGGTGTTTGAAGTGAGTAGGGAAATTTAACGGTAATCTGACATTTCGGTATGCAGTGGCAAATTATTTCTTTTGCTTTCCAGATTATTTCGCAGAAAGATGATCATTGCTGGATTGGAGAGCTTAACGGCTTAAGAGGTATGTGGACATGTATTCGCTGCTCTAGTCTTAAGGAGAAGAGCTAGAAGCGTTGGGTGCTTTGAAGTTCTTGTATCTGGAGTTGCATTAAGTTTTTTTTGCTTTCTGCGGCCTAATTGTTTCCCATCCGTTCTTGATTCGTCCTAAGTTTCCCCTGGCACAACAGTTTATGTTCTACTCTTAAGCAGTGTCGTAACAATCCTAAAAGCATCAGTGTCGTTACTCCTGAGCCATGAGTACTCAAATCATATTGCATTGAAATTTTTATTTCGTTATTCCTGCTGCCGCCTTAAATAACCGTCTCTGGGTGTCACCCTTCAATTCGTTCCGTATCCCATGCCGCCTTTCATCTACGTAATCTATTTTGATTTCGATCAATGATTTATAGCCTTCTTCGAAAATGCTCAGATAACTATCTCTTCTTGTTTCAGGATGGTTTCCAGCCAAGTTTGTGCGGCCATTGGACGAGCGAAGCAAAGAGGTTTCTAGTCACTTGACACATGTGGCACTTGACACATTTCGCAATGTTCTAAGAATGAAATGCCTTCTGCTAATGTTTTCTTCAGTAGAGCTGTAATCCTCCTTGCATTTTTGTTCCGTGTGAGGTTTGCAAAATGCACTTAGGCGAGAAATTCTCTGTCTCCTTTTCAGTACTCAATGGCTGGTGATGACACAGTGACTGAGGCTGTCACAGACTTGGTCCGAGGACAGTAAGTGGTTTCTTCAAGTGTCACAAATGAGCTCATTTCTTTGTCCTTTCAAAGTTTCTGTACCTGCCTATTTTTAGGAGTGGACTGTGGATATTCAATCCAAAGAGCAGAAGATTTCTTTCTTCCAACTGCATAATGAAGCGTCATATGTATAAGCATCAAAAGTGTAGCATATATCATAACAATGAAACATTGACATACATTTCTTGATTATTTAGGCTATTTTCCATTACGCTGCATTTTGAAAACTCTGCGTTTTCAAATCTGTCCGATTTTTGGTCGATCTTCGACTATCTCTGACTACGCTTGTTTCACGATCTGACTCTTTGGTGCAAAATTGGTTAACGCTCATGTGAAAACGAGGTAATAGAAACATGGCCTTTTGCTGCATGAAATGCTCATTAAGATGACCTTGTAGGATTTGGTAATCGTCCGATTTCATCGTGCTCTTATTTTGCAGCTTGTGTACAGCATTGCGCGCCATATTTCAGAATGGGTTTAGAAGTCAAAACATGTTTGGTGGAAAAAGCCACCCTTGGATGTTTATAGAAGAGGCAAGCTGCTCAATTTCCTTTTACTTTGATTAAGTTTAAGTTGAAGCTACTCGGCTTTGTATTTTTTGGTACAAATGCCTGCATGACATTAGTATATTTGCACTCGTGGGTCAGCTATTGTGTACAGGCCCGTGAAACGGCTCTTAAGCTCCCATTGAATGTGTCTTAGTTGTCCATCTCTAGCTACTCCGCTCGTTCAGATTCTACGCGCTGTTTTTAAGGCAGCATTATTGCTAGTAAAGTTGTTGGTGTTCTGCCAGGTTGTTGCAGTGAGGCCATTGATCTTATTATCTAATTTTAGTCATAAGTAGTGAACGGAGAAAATGAACTTGTATTTTGAAAGGCAGAACGTACGAGGGACATTGTTTGGCATAAAGTGATCGAAGCCAAGTAGGCCTAATTGCAAATACCTGGGTTTCCTGCTAGTTGCATTAGAACTTGGATTAGCGTACTAGATACTTCCTGACCTATATACCATTGGCATCTCCAATGACTTAAAACTGTTCTGTGAAGCCAAGGCTCATACCGTGGTTTTTTCCTTCAGGCCAGCAACCTCGAGGTGCAAAAAGACTTCAGTTCTGTTTTTTCTCGATTAGTTCTATGCAAGACGTACAGGTATGGCTCATCGTTATTGCATCGTTAATCGTACATAGAGAAACGTTTGCTTGAACGCAGTGGTCGTATTTTGTAGTATTCTGGTTTTCCTAACGTTCTATTTACGTTTAAACGCGGAAGGTTTAGTACACCGGGTGGGTTTCCAGACATTTGCTGGTAAAAGACACCAAGGGTCTTTGAATAGTATTAGTGTTGAGATGACTGGTAACCAAATTGGTAGTAGAAGGGTGCCAGAAGGCTTCTTACAATGCTTTTTTGAAATCTTTTCCCAAAAGTTTTGCTCATTAAACTTATTGATGCTCAGATCTTTTGTTCTTCCTACTCCAGTTATTTAGAATTTTCATTTTTGGATTTTTTTTCGCTCTCCGGCCTTCGGTTTCTCATGGTTTAGATTTCCCATTTCCTTAGTATTTTCTTTTTCTCGTTTCGCTGTCATGTTTGTTTATTACTCCACCCACTTACGTGAAATCTCCATCTTCTATGAGATGGACATAGTCAGCCCTTTCATCATGTACCAATCCTTTGATGTGCCTCTTTATTAACCTTTTTCACGTTTGTCTTATTTTTAGATATTTCACGTTTATCGTATTTTTAGATATTTTGTTATCAGCATGAATATTTTTACCAGTTAGCAAGTTTCTGTCAGGTCATTGCTTTTTTGCCTTGTTTTGCCTCTGCTAAAGAGCAGCATTTTGCGACTGTAGAATTGTTGAATGACTTCTACGTTAAAGAGCGTGGAATATAACACACCAAACTGTCTGTCATGTTAAAAATAGGCTCGATGAAGATGGCAAAGTCTTATCACCAGAAGAACTCTTGTACAGGGTATGTCTATCTTTACTATTTCCGTTTTTGATTACCTATGAGTATCAAAATTGTATCCAACGTGACAAAGTTGCCTTGGCAGTCGTTGCTTAATCTTTCTCATTGGAGTTAGTTGAGGTGCAATGATGTTTGTGATCTTCAGGTAACTGCTCTTACACAGCAGCCATAGATGTTCCAATAGCGAGAACGGAAATCAGTGTGACAGATATATTTATTATTGAATTGCATGTTTGGGATTTCTTTCACATGTATATTGGTATTTAGACGTGAAGTATTCACGACATCTGGGCTCTCAGCTCCTTCAAAGTAAAGAATGCTCATTGATTCACATGATTTTACACTCACCTCGTGGGATGCACTCGTTCTTGTAATTTTTCCAGTTCTGCCTTGCACCTGCACCATTCTTTTGTTACTGTAGGCAGTGCAAGCAGTGAACGCAAGTCACGATCCGGCAAAAGTTTCCATGGATGTAAAAGTAGGCATTTGGTCGTTCTCTTTATTTCTCCAGAATCATGGTTATTCAACCTGCCTATTTTAGTATGAATATAAGACTTTTAAAAAAAGAAGACTCTTGAGCGATGAGAGGATAAAAGATTAATGGTCCAAAATAAAAGTGCAAAAACGATTGACAAAAAGATGTGAAAAAATTAGCTTGGATGGAACGCGCACCGATGTTAGGTTATTGGTTAAATCATGAGCACTTCGCCTCGTCTTTTAAGCGAATTTTGAATAGAATGGAAAGAAATTCTCGATCTATTTGGATTTTAACTATGATTCTTGTTGATTTTTCAGTTCCGGTCCTTCGTTTGCTATGGATTGAAGTGAGTACGTTTTTGCTAGAACCTAGTCAGCACCTCTGAATAAACGTTCCTTCTCAATATCTCCTTAACCGCATCTCCTAATGAGCACATCCTAGCCAGCAATTCATAGCCAGTGCTTCCTAGCCAGCCCCCTCTCTAATGAGCACGTCTTAATCAGTACCTTTTTTCTATTTTGTCAGTGAGCAGGTTATGCACCTTTGGTTTGAAGTATTATGCTCTTCCGAAGATGTCCTGGCCAAATGGTAATCTATTTTATCATTGACATACAAAAGAATCTTATTGCATACTAGTCGTTCGGTTCACCATGACTATAGCTATCATTGACATAATGACTATAAGCTAAGCCATAACTAGATGTTTATATTCATGTAATGCTTTTTGGATGACACCGCTTTATTTTTCTCATATTTGGTTAAGAATGAGAAATAGTATTACGTATGGCTGTCGTAATTGATGGTTGATATCTGAATTTTAGGTACCATCCTCATTCCTTTCTAAGAAGTCCTGCATGGATTCAAATTAAGTGCGAGTTAAGGTAATCCTTTTATTGGTGTTAAAACTGGGATATCTCCAATCACAGTCTTGTTTTTTCCTTTCAGCAGCGGTAGATATATGTGTGCGTACAAGTGTATTTCACTGTGCGAGACACGCTAGATCTGATGAGTTTTGTTGTTGTTATGATAATCATTAATAATAAGAACATGTGAAGATTGGAAGCCGTCTCTTTCGGTCAGATAGCTTATGTTTCATTGTCACCTGCAGAGCCTATTTCTCTTCCAATTGTCATAAGATGAAAATATTTTTCTACTGAAAATGTATCTAGGAGATTTGATTGCTTTGGATTTACAAGCTGTATCTTTTTTTGTAACAGATGCTTGGCACAGTTTTCTTTGCGGCTTTCAGTTGACTGGGAAATATCAACAGAGGTAGACGTAAGTTGACGCTTGGTGTATTGCATTTGCCTTTAGTCGTTTGTTAAGCGGATGGGCTTTGAAAGTTGCTTACAACAAGTTGCTTATAAAATGCGTATCATCATCACGCTGAAAAAGCCCCATACCCTGAGCTTAAGATTTTTAGTAGAAAGTGTTTATAGGTAAGCAAAAGTTTCACGAAGCTTCACAATCAATTTTCCGCTGTTTCTTGCAATTTTCCACGAGAACCATAATTTTTACAAAACTGTGTTAAATTGCGATTCAATGTTAAAGTTAAGGTAGAAACTTCCCAGTTTTATCAGTTCTTCCCAGTTAACATTTCTAGTTATTTCTAACTTGATATTTGTATTGATGTTTTTTTGCAGAATTCGGTTGATATGAAGGAAGATGTTCAAGATATGCTAGTAAAGCACCATCTTTTCAGCTGGGACATTTGACATTCAAATTCGTTTTATGACTGAATATTTTGGGTTTTGGCGAAGGAAGACTTTGGTACCGTGACACCTATTTTTTGTAAATTGAAATATTCCTATTTAGAAATACCTTAGATATATTTAAAACGGTGATGTAGTAGATGAATTGGCTTATTACAGCATTATAAATCTTAAAAATGTTCTCTGGTGACTCCTTGTATAGAATTTTTGCAATTTTGTCCCCCTATCAAGTGGCCCTTTCTTGAAGTTGCCTTGGTTTTCATACAGGTATATATCTCGCTATATAAGCTGCATTTTGAAAGTAAGGGGACATTTCCATATTCATTCGTTGATGGTATTCAAGTATGAACAACTGTGTCTTGAAAAGTTTGGTTTTTAAAAACCAGTCAATTTCTGATTAGTATTTATCACCGTGCTTCAAGTTGTTTGACAGAAAATATCAATTAAAATCAAAGTACGAAAACTTCGCAATATTTTTTCAGTCTATTTTGTAACAACGGTAGCAAACTTGTTTGATAATTAAACGGTAGACACTTCTGAAGAACTGAGAATTTCATGTTGATAAGCTTTTTGTGTTAATAGTTATAAGTTATATAATCCATGCTGTAGGAATTCTTCAAATAATGAACGCAGTTTTAAGAGGTTGTTTTATTTCTCTGCCTGAAGCTACAGCACTTTCCCTTGGCAGGGAGTCCGTGCAGGCTCTAAGAAGAACTCTAGAAAAGACAAGCAGATAAGCATTAAATTAGTCAAATACATATAAAAAATTCAATGGCTGCACATGCAAACGAGGCAGTTAAAGTATGGCATACTTTGTTACTGGAGCTTAGAAAGTAGCTTGATGGCTGATGTTCCTGAAAACGCCGCAGAAAGTAATAATATAGCAGTATAATTATTTTATTGGTACAAAGATTCTTACTTTTTGAAGCCATATGTATCTAATCTATACGATAAATTTATGACCATCACATTCAAAGGCTTTACCAACGCACATGTTTTTTGAGTGCTTTCCTGTTTGGAAAGGCACTATTTATCTAGATATCAAGTCAAAAATATGAAAATGTGCAGTTCTTAAAGTGGGCACCTTAAGTATTTAAGCTTTTCAAGTATGAACCATAATTGTGTTTTAGTTTTGTTTACATTATGATCTAGCTAATGCGTGTAGTATATGTAGTCTGCTTTCAACCAAGCTTATGTGTTGTGGTCTCGCCTTTGCTGTTTCGGAGAAACCGACTTCATCATATTTGCAATGATAATTTGGAAATTTTTTTTTGGTTTGGGCCTGCTATAATTTTTATATATTGATGACCAGTGGGTAAGAAAAACATAGCACTGGAAAATGAGTTTTACAGAATTCATGATTATGAAAAAGTTTTGAATCTGTTGTGAGCTTCATTGTGTATTTTTCATTTGAAACTGAAAAGGACATTAACACCATTCTTTGATTAATTTGTTTTCTTTACAAATTTGCCATCTAGGACTGAACCTGTGCACAGAACCTCTCTTAAAAGCAAATAATTCAGTACCCCTTTACATTTTCTTCTTAGAAGTAGTTATATTTAGTATATATTTCTACCTAGCACCCGAAGGGAGTTTCTAGAAAACTGAAATGCCTTATGCTAATTAAGCAGTTTTCAGCCCTTCCACTACAAGTGACCATGCCTGGAATAACCGAGAGCTGGTGACTCTCCTTACTCTCTGTGAAAGTTTGGTCATGCCAAGGACTCAAACCCTGGGTCTGTAGTATGTGCCTTTAAAAACCGAGCCATCCTTGCACCTATTCTGCGGTTGAATAATGACTTTACCATGCAAAGTTGATTTTTTTACATTTATTTATTTTCTCTAACCCATGACAAGTAGCTGTTTCGAAACCATTGCCTTTACTGATCAGGATCAGGCAAAAGCACTGGCAACAAATTAGATTTTGTTGGTCTTATATTTTGACTTTACATTTTGCTTATTTTAGTTCTAAATTGTTTTGTTTTTTAATGAAGCTGCAATGTTGATACTTTTGCCAAATTTAGACTGTCCTGGTACAGGAAGTGGTGATGCTGGGAAGTCCAGTGCATGCCAAGGATGTCCAAATCAACAATCTTGTCTTACAAGTAAAAGTCAAGGACCAGATCCAGGTTAGAACATCTCCCTTTTTGTGTTTTTAGTAAAAGCTCCTTGCAAATTTAAAACCACACTTTCATTTATAGCTCATCCTATATCTTGGCACATCCAGGTGATTTGTAACTGTTACAAGCTTTACAGGGGTAAATGGAGTCACATAGACAAGAATCATGAAGCAATAAATTGGGGATGGAAGAGCTGAAATTTGGCATTTTTTCCTTTGTGTAGCTATAGCCCCTCTTGAAGGTTATGTTATTCGAATTGCAAACACACTTAACTATATTTGCTTTCTTTTCATCATTTTCAATATTTGACACTGTTTTTAGATTTAATTAAATGTTTTACCTTTTTTATCTAATTGTTTCCCTTAAGACATTGGAAAAATACAAGCAGTGTTGTCACAAGTGAAGCACAAAATTGTTATCCTCTCTGGAAAAGGTGGTGTGGGAAAAAGCACTTTAACTGCATCACTTGCTCGCGCAATGGCATCTAATGAAGAGACTCAGGTTACCCTTTTGTTTAGAAAATAATTGGATTCTAAGTTTTAAGATGTTACAGTTTTTCTTTATAATCCTAAAATCATAATTCCAGATATTTCATTGAAGTTTTTTCATAGCCTTGCTTTGTTATCCTTTCTTGGCCAAGTTCACTTCCACAAAATTTCTGAGCAATTAAAGAGTGACACAAGTTTTGTTTCACATCTATACTAGGTTGCAGTTCTTGACATTGATATATGTGGACCATCAATGCCTAGAATCTTTGGAGTAGAATTTGAGCAGGTATGTTTCCATAAACCTGTCCTTCCACAGGTCTGCTTTTCCTGAATCATTTCAGCATTGTTCTCATTATGCTTTCTTTTGCTGAATTAAAAGTTCATTTCAGCCTTTCTTCTATCACAAAATAAAAGTTGTGGAAAGTGTTAAAAGTAGCCCATCATTTTGAAGTGGTTCCCCACAGCTTGAAAATCATACATTGTTTATTACCAATGATGACATTCTTGCCTTTTATAAAAACCTCATTTTTTGGAGTTGCAATTGTCTCAGGAATGAATGTATGAAAATGTTAAGGGTAGGTTTTAGAGTGAAAATTAGAGTTGTGATTATATTTGTTTGTCTCTAGGTTCACCAAAGTTTGTCTGGCTGGTCACCTGTGGTAATTGATATTTTATAGATGATTTTTGATGGTACTGCCTCGTGTTAAAAAATTTTTCAATGCTGATTGGTTTACCTCAATGTCCAATTGGTATGTTAATAGTTGTTGACCCTTTGTAATGTGTTTCTTATTTCTGAGTAAATTAAGATATTATGTCATTTATGTATTGTGATCCTTCAACATTACAGTTTGTTCAAGATAATTTGTCACTAATGTCTGTTGGCTTCCTGTTGAACAGTCCTGAAGAAGCAGTAATTTGGAGAGGTCCACGAAAAAATGGTATTTTAAGTTTGTTGATTTGTCATGTTGTGATTTTTGGCACTATCTGTTTGATTACAATTAGTCATTGCAAGTTAGAATCTTTTGTTTTTGAACTAACATAGGCAGACCACTTCTTTATCTTTTTTTGAAGTTACCTATGACAGAGTCATATGAAAGATAAGACATTCTGCATTTGCTCTAGAATTATGAAAAGTTGACCCTCAACACTGAGTATTAGGGCTTCATTATATTACAGCTTCATTAAATTCTTGTCTTTACTTGTCTCCTAGGTTTGATAAAGCAGTTTTTATGTGATGTTGATTGGGGAGCACTGGATTACCTCTTGATAGATACCCCTCCTGGTACATCTGATGAGCACCTTTCTGTGGCCCAGTATCTCAAGGTTGCAGGCATCGATGGTGCCATCTTGGTCACTACACCACAGGTTAACACTCTGATATTATTATTTTGACATTCAGTGAAACCATTCTTTGTGAAAATGAGGCTAAATTTTAACTTGAATTTTGGCATTTTGTAGCAAAGGCATCACAAAAAAATTTCAGCCTAAAATTGAGTCTATCTCTGCCATTTCCAAGCTAGAGCCCAAGGTGATTCAACAGATTACTTCAGTAACCAGCTAAAAGTTTTTGATGTATTTAATCATGATAGGGCTCTCCTGTGTAGGCATGTTCTCCGGACATCAACTGTATGGTTTCCATGATCT
Organism: Nemopilema nomurai; assembly: GCA_003864495.1. Lineage (NCBI taxonomy): Eukaryota > Metazoa > Cnidaria > Scyphozoa > Rhizostomeae > Rhizostomatidae > Nemopilema > Nemopilema nomurai. The sequence goes on from ML133420.1 coordinate 1,570,522, forward strand.
GTTTGTGATCTTATCAGTTCTTATCTTTTTCAGAGTACTTAAATCTTGTAGTGAACATTGTAATTCTCTTTTCAATAGGAAGTAGCATTGCAGGATGTTAGAAAAGAAGCAAATTTTTGTGCAAAATTGGGTTTACCTATTATTGGCATAGTTGAAAATATGAGTGGCTTTATTTGTCCCAACTGCAAGGTATGCTATGAATTTAAAACTATACTGTCACTTAATTAACCTTTATTAGTACACTAAATAGTGAAAGAGTTAAAGTGACTGTTTATCTAATCTGGTTTTTAACTACAGTGTGGTAAAGTTTAGTAACAACAAATCTTTGAAGTGAGATGTTATTTTAAGTTACAACCAAGATTTCATCATGAGATGAGTTTTAGCTAGTTTTTCTTCGTGGCATTTTTTTCTGAATATTTTACAAGACCCATATGATTATGATTTCTAGTCTGCTATAGCAATTTTTTACATTAGGTACCATAAAAAACTAAATTATAAGCCTGAAAATTCAGAAATCTTTACTGAAACTTTTTTGATGAAAAGATAAAAAAACGAAAATCCATGAAATTCTTTTTTATCTTCAGACAGTCCAAAAATTCATCCCATTCCATTTGATTCAATGCATTCTGTCCTCTTGATAGTATACAATAGAAGCTCTATTAAGCCCTAAGAAATGCTCCATTTGTTTTTAGATGTAAAGTACAGGAAAATAAAAATCATTTTTGTATCCTTGATCTTGATTGTTGAAATAAGCCCCCCCCTTCTCCAAGTCAGCATCATCATCTTCATCACCACGGTTATCTTTGCTTTTTTCCCCCCAACTTTTTGCATTTTATAGACATTTCTGTCTTAAACAGAAGGAATTTTTTGTTTACAATAATAACAAGCCTCATTTTCAGATATAAGGATAAAAGTTTATCACTCTGCACATAGGCCACACACACAATTTCAGGGGGCAAAATGAGGAAAAATTAATAAGCAAGTTTAGCCAAATCTTCCAAACCAGGAAATACGTCTCTAAATTTTTGCTGTCACTTCATTTGTCATCTTCTAATTTTTTACTAAAGAACAGAATTGTTTGCTCTTTTATGCAAGGAAGAGTCCCAGATTTTTCCTCCAACAACTGGTGGTGCAGATGAGTTGGCAAAGATGTTGAATATACCACTTCTGGGAAAAATTGCTCTTGATCCAAGCATAGGTACATTTTTTGCTACTGTTTTATTCTAAATATTAGCAATTTCAACTGTGCAAATTTTTATGAAAAACAGCAACTGTTCATTTCACTAGACTTGATTGCTTTACCATTGCTTGATAAGCTTTTACTTACGAACACAAGTGAATTTGTAGGTCGTAGCTGTGACAATGGATTATCAGTTCTTTCGGAAAATCCAGAAGCACCGTCAACTATTGCCTTATTAGATATTGTAGAGAGTAAGTGGTCTTCTCTTTTTCATTTTTGTTCTTGATAGATGAAGTGTCTTCCTAGTATTGCTCAAGAGCAAATCTCAAACAAAAATTTTAAAAAATTTGCAAAGTAGGAGTTTTGCAAAAGGGTTAATACCTTACATTTCTTGAAAGAACTTAATAGTTACAAAATGTTTATAAAGCTTTGTTGCATTCGATCTGTGTAGTTGATTTAGCTGCAACTTTCAGCAAAATGGCGGTTTGAAACAGTCAACAATATTGGGTTCTTATGGGCATCTCAATTGCTTAGATATTTTCTTTAGTGACACTTTGAATTTGTTTTGGTGCAGACGACTGTATCTTTTCTTTTAGATGTGAAGCAATTTTGCACTCAGCCTTGAATATGGAAGCAATAGAGATAGACTGTATGTTGAAAGAGTTTCACAATGAAAAGACTGCATAGATTACCTGGTGATGGACTTGTGAATCAATGCAAGATCTCTGTAACATATTTTGCTAGATCTTAGATGCTAAAGGATTTTATTTTTTCCATGATATATTTGTAGACAAAATTTGGCAAACTGAAGATATTGTTATTTGCCAAGTTGTCTTTGTACCTATGTGAATGCTCACCCATCATAAAATTCCGGTCGCAAAGGCAATCAAGTTCCAGTTCAAGATCAATTATTTAAGTTTGGAAGGGGGCACATTCAGCTGTTATTCAATCAAAACGTGCTGAATTAATATGAATATGCTTTTTGTGAAAAAGAAATGCCGTTGGAGCATAGAAATGTAATGAACTCTAAATACCATCTTACTTCTTTGTATCGATTTTAGATATCTATGCAACTTGATTGAGAATTATTTATTTGGTTTATGGATCTTTCTTATTTCTGAAATTTATTGAGTGGTAGATAGGTCATACATTATTGAATAAGCTATGGTCAACTTGCCTTTAACCGGCCCAAACCACCCCTTTACTGTGTGACAGTTGAAATTTTTCTGGATCCGCCTATGGAATCTTACACGAGCGCAAAAGGTTCAGGGGAATTCGGAGTTTAAACAAAATTTTTGACTTGGGTATGGACAACTAGAACCGCTTCTAAATTTCATTCATACTTGTGCCGCATCGTAGTATTGGGGGTTACATGCAGCAATCTAGCAATCCTCGCATCCAATGCCGAAAAACCCCAGAGGGTTGTGGGGGCATGTTGTGACACTTCCTTAATCTACAAAGTAGTGGATTTAGCAGGGCACTCGAAGGTTTCACAGGGCGCAATGTAAGCTTTTATCACAGCTCAGAAACGCCATCTTTGAGGTTTGTCAAAGAGTTATCAAATTAATATTGTTCACGCAATTTATATTTCCCTATACTTTCCTTTCTGAAATCGCACAAAGAGTACGTTAGAAGGTTTTTTGGAAGCAACGCTTTTTATATTACTTGGTATATTAATCCAAATTTTTATACCATCGTTGTAGCATCTAGCAATTAAACAGCTATCTGCTTTTCAACTTAAATTCAAACAAAAAGCTCCTAAATGTCATTTTCTTCATCAGTGTTTTATCTTCAAAAGCCAGGTATGCTACGCTACATTCTCTATCTTCATTGACCGTCGCGTAGGCTAATCTTCCCCTTTCAATGCTGAAAACAAACACAAGTGCCGCTAAAACTGAAATGACTACATTTTGGATTTCTGGGACTCCAGAATACTTAGCATTTTGTAGAAGTCGTTTGTGAATATCGCTGCACTTTGGTCGCAAAGGAAGAAGCAACTTCGAAAAGGTTTTCAGGTACTAGCCATCACATCTTTCTATATATCCTTCAGCATCCCCACGAAAAGCCAAACCGTTGTCAGCAAGAAATTTTGTACCACGAAAGACGGCATGCAACCATTTCTGTTTCTCTGATGTTACTTGCGAGACAGCATGATGGTCACGCTTACGTCGTACTTTTTCTGCCCATAGTACCATGGCGTGATTCCTCGATTGCTCGTGTTTTTCAAAGCCTTTTTGTTGCCAGTTGACATGGGCATAGCAAGAACAGCCTACATGGATAGCAAAAAACAAGCATCCATATATTGATTGTCCTCTAACCATTTGTAAACTTTTGTTAAAGCTTTTATTTTTACCTACTGCAAAGTATAAAACTGATATGCCCAATAAAGGTCAAACATAATAAATTTAGGGGGAACGCAATTCAATGAATTCAACCAAGCAGGTAGCTTAGCATTATAACGGTGCATGAATCATGCAGGGTAGTTTGCACTTAGTCCTCATCAACTTTCTTTTGATCTGTTGCATCTTAAAAACAGTCATCGCCCTTTCCTTACGATTAACCTATTTTCAACATCAGGTTGGTGAGAAAGCGTGAACAAAATCTGGTCTATTACCCGCCTTGTTGTTAAATAATTTTTGCTTTAAGCTTACGTTTCTTATAAGGCAAGGTTAACTGAGCCCTTTTAACGATGAAAATGTATTGTATCATTTTATTTGTAATAGTCTGATTCATGTTGTCTTGAAATCAAAGCTCTTTGTAATCATGTCGTATTAAGTTGAACTTCCCTCCCCCCAAAAAAAAGAAAATAAGGAAAGTGTCTGCCGGTACAGATTAACACCAAACACGACAACTATGCCTAAACAAACATCACCTAGTTCACATATTGGTACGACATAACTTGTAACTCAAGACATATAAAGTCACGACGAACATGCAAATTAATATCATTACAGATGCAAACTAGTGCCTTGCCATCAGATTTTGCAACATGACAGTGGACGAGTTTATGTAAAAACAGAATACGCGACATTCATTCTGGCCTGTACCGCGGCCAAGACACACATTGGAGCCGTTCAGCATGAAGGACAAACCTGGTCGGCGAATTCTGCCCGAACTCCTAACCGCGTGGAAGAAAAAACCGACCGGTGTATGCAGAGGGTTGCGCTGAGACTTCGTCTCCATATCAAGAACACTCAGTGATTATCTTGTGAGTTTCTTCTCTAACCTACACTCAAAAAACCTACATACAAGCATTGGCATTGAAGGTGATAAGTGATGCATTAGGTGCATTTACTATTGATGAAATCGTTTAACTCTCCGTTTGCACAAGTGAAGCTAACTCTTTTGTCACGAAGCTCATTCGATCTCCGGAGTACAGTAAGTCCCCGCATATAAGAAACGTACATATATGAAACTGCAGCCTGCCAGCACAGAGAATATTTTCACCTCTATAAGAAACCAGCCAGCCTAATTTTTCCCCAATTTCCTATAAATGATGCTAAATGGAGAAAATCTTTTAACAAAATTTAAACTTTTTCTGAGAAACTAGATTTGTTCAAAGTTAAGATATACAGTATTTTATACTTATTTCATCCATACTCATCTATAAGGAAAAATTTCCTAATGAACATATAAGTAACCAGCCAGCCTGATTTGAAAATATTTTCTTACGTATAAGAAACTTAACAGCCTGATTTGAAAATCTGAGTTTGTTATATGCGGGGAATTACTTTATTGCACCCAAAACGTGCATTGGCAGAAGAGAGATGCTAAATTTATGAAATCCTAAAAGAAGACTTTCTAGCCTTCGATCTGATTAAGTCGTTACCAAACTGTAAGCTTTCCATAATTCTATAACAACAGTAGCTTCATCCATCGCATCATGTCACTCGTGAAGAGAACCTTATGCGACAAATTCTGCTCGAGCAGAGTAGAGGTCTGCTGAAAGTGTAGCAGCAATCTATCAGTATCAAGATTTGGGTCGAGTGCTTCTAGTGGTGCATGCAATAATAAGAAGTGAAATAGCCCTCGTCTTGAAGTCGAGGTGCCACATGTCGTTCAGAATTTCTTCAGAATTTTATTCTATCTTTACCGGTTTGTAGGCACATGTCCCATTCAGTAGCATAGTGAGGTGGCAAGGGTGGCAACTGACCTCCCTCTCTATCCCATGAGAGGGAGAAAGTAGATTCTGGATAGGGGTGCTCAGGCTGGGGTACGAGCCATCAGCCCAAAAAAATATTTTTAGCATAGAAATTGACCCAAAGAAATAATTTTTCTTGTCTTGCACACCCAAAAAATAACGAGGAATACTGCTCATACTTCCCAGCTGATGACCAGGTCACAATGATTAATTCTGTTGATAATGGGAGAAGAGTCGAATAAACTGCCAGTCGTTCTGGAATTTTACGCCGAGCTATAACATACACCATAAAATAGTATTTACAGATAAAAATTTATTAGTTTTACATTCTTCCATCTGAACTTTGTAGTAAGTTTCGGCCAAGTGTAGGAATGTTTTAATAGCATTCTAACATCTTATGAGACTGATATAACTATAATAATGGACGAGTCAAGAAGGATTCCATGTGCTCTATCAGTACGAAATCAAAGCCATGCGATTCGGTCACGTTTATTGTAAGTTTTATATGTATCGTCATGATTTTATCCCGTCTTGAAAGTTTCATATGTAGCTTTGTAGTGATTAATTATTTGCTTAATCAAGTAAAGGTTATCATTTCCACAATTCTCTCATCGTTGCATCATCACACCAAGTCAAGCTGACTCGCCTTCGCTCTTTTCTAGCTCTAGATTTTTCCATCCAACTACATCATCATTACATCATTCTAACACACGCTTCGTCAGCAAAGTTGTATTTTTAGCTGAGGGATATAAATTTGCGCTGGTAGAGCAGAGAATCGATTAATTTACGAGAAGTCAAAAACAGACGTCAAGACTCTTCTCTCGACGATATTCTCCAAAGTTCAACGATTCGGTAAGGCAATTCTTATTTGTCTTTTTCATAATAGTTCCAAAAGAGCAGCAATAAGAACTATTAAAGCTTAAAGAAAAATTTGTCTATTATACATTCCATTATGCTGGTTGGTTTAATTTCGCTGCCAACTAAAAGAATTGAGCAAATAACTCAAAAAGGGTACGAATTTTTAAAGTATTCCTTCAGCTGCAAACATGGTACCCTGGGTACCAAGCGAGTCTGGTACCAAGGGTACAAATATGGACACATATAAATCAAACATACGGATCTCTTTTTGAATCAGTCAATTTTCAGCTTTGTGGAGGTTCCTTATTCTGAATACCCTTGTGATTATGAAGTTTTCATCTGCAATCAATGAAGAATAAATCATGTTTAATATGTAAACCATTATTCTATCTATTTTTTAAAACTTTCTCACATTCAAGAGCCAAAAAAATAATTCAGCTATCCACGAAGCCAAAAATATAATTGTATAGTTGGCTGATCCAAAAAATAAATTTCGCTAAAATTTTAGACCAAAAAAGTAACTTGAGCACCTCAATTCTAAATATATATGAGTAACCCCTGGGGTTTCTGCATATAAAACAAAGCCGTCTTTCCTTTTTCAAACGCAATTCACTTCTCCCATTTAAACCAGTAAACTAATAAGCAATGCAAGAAACTTTTGGAAAAGGTTTTCCAATGGCTCCATTTGCCTTTGCTCTTCTAACACATTTTTGACATTTAAAAATCTACTGTATGTTTTCAATCTCTACACGTAAACATTTTGGAAAACACCGTTGAGATTTCGACTTGAGCGCCTAGTTATTTTGTATGTCGATAAAAATTATAATTTCATACTGCAAAACTTGACATTGCTGTTATTAATTTTCAATATGTATAAAAGCAGTACTTAAATTGATTTACAAAATATTGAAGAAACTATTATGAATAATGAAGAATGAAGAAAAGTTTCATCGTGCAGTTACCAACTGCATTTGATTGTATCATTAAAAAAAACGGCACAAAAATTGGCCGAAATTTGGCTGTTCGGATGTTGTTTTTGGTCCAATTTGGGCCGATGAGGCTGTTTGGCTGCAATTTAAAACGAACCATAAAACTTGGCCCGGAGTCGCCATAGTGCCTCGCGAAGCACAGAGCCTCGCTTTCACTTGGACTCGCAAGCAATCTGGACTGGCTAGGGGAGGACCGAAAAAGGTAGCACTTAAACCAAGTGCAATCATGGATTTGGAAGTTGACAATACTTTTAAAGGTATCAGCTAAACATTTTGAAATTTACAGAAGGTAATGCATTACGAAGAATCATTTCTTGGATATGCACCCTTTTTGGCTAAGGTATCACTTCAGTTAAGACCCACTGGTAACATCAAGAGGACTAGAAAATTTAGAAAGTTTTGATCATACTTCTTGTAATATTTACCTTTTGCTTTAGACACCTGCAGATACGTACATTTATTTTAAACTGGGCCACCCATCAGGGGGAATACAAGGCTTTGTTTGTTAAAAGCAAGAGTTGTTGTTGTACCCAGGCGGGGGTTTGACAATTTCAAGAGGGAGTAAATATTTTTAATGCAGTTTAGAAGGAAAATATTATGTTGAACTATGTAAGTATTCTCTAAAAGAAACTCTTTGATGTTTGAGTTTGATGGTAGAGTGCCAGCGTACTACAGCATACCCCTCCCCCGCAACTGTCCTGGTATTGGCACAAACCTATGTTTCATTAATAATGGCAGGTTTATATCTATGACTCTAAAGTTTCCCCAGGGACAGGGAGGAGATCTCCAATTGTCTTTTCCAAGCCTCATTTCACTTGCAGAATGCACAATTAACGCATCTCTGTGTTTGCCACTGCTGCTACAAACTTTCCTTGGAGATTCGTTCCTTGAACTCAAATATCCTATTCATATCGAGACTGAAGGAGCACAATGATTCCCTGTAAATAATTTCTTGCTGAAATGATTCTCTTGTAACTTCCTCGACCAGTTTTACATTTTATCAAGATTACTATAATCAATTTTGTTACTTTTATTTTAACTAGGGCTTTGAGGTATTTTAAGGTATTTTACCCTGTAGAAACATTTATATTATTATTATCATTGTAACACTGGTATTCTGATTAGTTAAAAAAGTATTGCTGTTACTTATTTTGAAGAGTCAAGGTTTCAATGCTTGCATAAAAAGATGTAACAGAACCTAGTTTTTCAAAAGACCTTCAGTTAAAGGCCACAATATTTGTGTTGAATTCTTATTGAAACCATTTTCAATGAATCATTTTTGTGTTTAATACAGTACATGTAACAATTTCAGATTTTTTCCATGCAAGCTTAAGTTTTTGTAGTATATGCATATTGTTTTAGCTACTTATCTGGATGATACTGGCATTGATATAAAATTGAACCCAAAGCAGTTTGAAGCTGACTAGTATAACCAAGTGTATGAAACTTATCAACCCTGATTATAATAGTTAGCACAGTACAGTGCAAGCTTTTTTTAAATGGATGGTTGATATTGAACAAGTCTTTTTCCATTTAAATATTTGTTGTTTTGTCATGTCATAAATGAAACAAAAAGAGTTTCCAAATGTATTACCTAGAATTCTACCAAATGCAAGTTGATAGTTTATTTTTTTCAATGATACACACATTTTTCTGATTATTTACGGTGTTGTGATTTGTATATCAAAAGTGTAAATTTCTGGAGATCTTTTAATGATGCTCTCATTAATTGACATTTTATAGTTTCAAGTATCCCAAACCCCAAAAAGTTTCAAAAGTAATTTTTAGAAATGAATAGACGCTAGTTATTTTCTTGTAGATATGCTGCTTTGATAAGCTAAATGGTGCTTTTTTATAGCCTATAATTTTCATTATTTTGTTGTAGCTTTGATATTTACCTTTTAAGTAAAGATAGACATCTTTATTAACATACTGTTTATCCATAGGTGTCAAATGTCTTTGTGTGATCAACTGGAAATCATTCATTAAGAAGTATTTTCTTTTCCATCAGGTAATGAGGAAGGGGAACAGTTAAACAATGAAACAGACATTAGAGGTAGCCCAGAAACAGATTGTGTTGAAGGTGATGACTTGGAAAGGATAGACTTTAAAATAATATGGAATAAAAAAAGTTTTGAAGTCAAGTTTGAAGCAGAAAAGAGGATTGAAGACCTAAAGGAACATATAACTGAACTGACAGGTACAAAATTGAATTGATGTGACAAATTGGTGTATATCTGCTTTACATGCTTTGACTCCAAGGTCTTTCCACCAATGTCATTTTGAACATCTCTACCTGTTTATTTAAAATTTGCAGCTTAGATGCAGTTTGCATTTCTCAGTACAGTTTTTTTGGAATTTTTTCTAGTATGGTGTCTATTGAAGCAAAAATATAAAACTGCTTGAGTAAATATTTAGCCAGAAGATGCAAGTTTTATTGACATTTGTTGAGTGCATAGCTGTGTGAGGAGGAGCTTTGAGAGGACAAAACAAGGGTCACAAGCAGGGCTGCATTTACAACTGCTGGGGCCCTGTGCCCCCTAGTTGATAGGGCCCCCTAAAATATGCCAAAGTAGTTTGTGTCATTCCTCTCAATTTTTCAACAGCACTTTGTATATGCATAGCAAAATTTGGCTTGTGACCTCCTAAAATTAAAAACCTTGATGCTAAATGCATCACAGGTCATCAGAATAATTTTCTCTTTGCACTGATTGCACATAAGAAGATTATTGCCTAGCTTATTCTCAGAAATATTTAAGAATGTAATGCTAATATTATTTTAAGTTGTTCCAAAATTAATATTGTAGGCACGACATTTAAGTCAAAAGGTTTCCAAGATTCTTTTAATATTGCCTGCCACTTGGGATTAAAACCCTAGGAATTAAGTTTCTGTAGATGTGGTCACAGGTTAAAGTTAAAAAAAATCAGTTGAATATAGAATCGATTCTATGTTTCAACAATTTTGAGAGCCGAATAACTTTTTTGGACAGATTGTTTGGTGAGACTTGAGATGAGACGTTTTAATTGCAAGTTCCATGTTAAAGCAATCCATTTTAATAAAAGACTTGATACTGGGTGAAAAATTGTTCTGAATTTTTCTTCTATGATGCCCCTACAAGATAGAACATTGTAATGTCTTCACAAGTGATACAATAATTTCTTCGCTCTTTTAAAAGAGAACTTTTTTTCATTCACCAGGTATACCGACAACCATGCAAAAACTTATGTATAAAGGTAAATTAACTTTTTGTTGTTTTTCCTTACAGTTATTTCTCTTTAGAACATTGACATAGCCATTTGACTTGAACAACTATACAGAAACATTTCTCGAGGCAAACAGAACAAATTGGTAGTAGAAGGCTGTTCAACATTCTTTCCTAGAATACAGTTTTTAAACCAAAAAGCAAGGCCATGAGTTGCAAAGGAACGCATTTCACAACTTAAGCTGACTTTTTCCTTCATTTAAGTTGTTTTTAGTATGAATGATAGCCACTGCTTGTGCCATTTAGGAAGTGGTTGTAATGTATCTGTTATGGGGGGTGGGGGCGGGGTGGGGTTCGTGTGTGCCATACCGGATTGTTACAACACGTTGATTTGCTTTGTGTTACAGATAGAATTTAGTGACGTTTTTATGATGAGCTTCTGTTTGTATTTTGTAAGGATTGTTAAAAGACGAACATTTAACACTCAAAGATTTAAACATTTGCAACGGAGCGAAGCTTATGCTTGTGGGTTCAACTCTAAAAGACGTCCTCAATGTCAATCTTCCATCGAAGGAAGCACCAAAGCAAACGGAGGGACTTAAAAGCGGTATGTGTGCTCATGTTTTTGTGTATTGTCATGGAGAAAGATCCCAAGACTGTTATGTTTTGCGGCAGTGCTCCGTTTTGACAACAGAAAATGTACAGTTTTTACGTACTCGACCAAGTTTGACATGTGAGAAAGTTTTGCTTAATCTTCTTGCGAGGCAATGCTTTTGATTTACACGTAGCCTTTGAATACTTAAAACTTGTTGATGTCGGTCTCATAGTGCCTAAGCCTTTTGCACTACCATGTGAATTGTTAATGAGAGTATGCTGTGAGCCTGTAGTGGCCTTGTCGCCTGGAGGCTTTAGCAAGCAGTTTATTAATGCCCCGACAACGTTAATGAAGGCATGACACAACGCTTGTACATGATTTCACTGAGAAAAGGGGTATAGCCGAGGCAAAATCCTAGGACCTAGAATCACAAAAAGGGGGTATTTTTCTCAAAAATCATCCTAGATTCTTCTAAAAGGGTATATTTCATAATCTTATGAAATACCCCAAAAGGATTTAAATTCTTTGTTATATAACATTGCATGCATATAACAACATTGCGTCTAACGATATCTTGCATTCTTTCATATTAAGATAATGTTCCTTAAGAAACTAACCAGCATTTAAAAAAAGTCAAGTGGGTTTTCAAACTTTGAAATTGTTTTCAGTTTGAGACTTTCTAGGTTTGCCATTGATGGAGTTTTGATGAAACTTTTTTAAGAACATTACCTAATGAAAAGTGGATGCCAGTTTTGGGCGAAACAAGTTTTTCAGAATAACTAGATTGATAATTTTATCTACATCTCAATTAGTATTTCTTTCGAGTTCAGCGATACTAGTGTAAAAGGGGGGTTCCGTCGAACATATTTCGAGATAAGGGTTCTTCTTGCCGACTAAAATGTCAAAGTAAAGGGTATTCTATGAAATGGCATTGACGAGGGTGGTGTACCTTTTACTGCTGGATTGCATTATCTTCTAAGCGTTTTTCAACCCTCTATTGTTTGCTGTTTACCTGTCCCTAGTGTATTGTGCAGCCATGTCGTAAACCTTTCAGGGACGTAAAAAATAAGAAAGTTTTGGCAATCCTTCACTTGGCAATGCGATTCTTTTGTTGTAGCTGATGGAACATAATATTGGCTTTTGCTTTTGAATCTGAGGAAAAGTTAATGGATTCAGGAAATGTTTTTGCCGACTATTATCAATAGAAAGTTAGAGGCGTATGCCAGAGAATAAGATTCGCCAATTAACCTTTCTACATATCATAAGTGAAGGTAATCGGGCATTATGATCTCTGTCCCAAAAACAGTAGAATGTGAATGTGCGACCTTATTGTTCTGGAAACTGTTCAATATCATTGTTCAATATCTATCTATTGTAATGGAAAACTGGGCATTCACTACAAATATGATGATTTTAACATTCATTTTCTTGAAAATTTTTCTATTGATATTTTGGCTTTTTTCCTATCATTTGCTCTGCTTTATGTTGACTGATAGATATTAATCTTTTATTTTCTAACGCTTGAACATTTCTAAGTATAAAGTACGAAATTGATCATAAAAAATCCCTGCATTTAGCTTTAAAAAGGTTGTCAATTTTAGTTACCAATCAAGATTTCTTGGCAATGCCGTTACTACATTTTATACTTACTATTTATAAGAGAGGCCTTTGGTTTGCAGAAAACAAAACAGCCTCAGGTTTACAAAGAAGAAGGTAGGTCCTAGTGGGGTCTGTACAAAAAGATGAGGGGGGGGGGGGGGCATGCCGATCTTGTGCAGTGCAAGACACTGTAATTGTTCCAGCCTCTTAACAATGTTTGGTGGGTGGAATCGGATTGGAAGAAATGTAATCTCGTGGTTTAGAGGTATAATCAGTCCTAGGAAATTTTCCATATTTGTTTAAGTAAATTGTTCTGGCACTGTTATCAGCCATTTGAAGTGTTGTCATTTTTTCACTTGGTGCAGACTTCAGTTGAATACTCTAGTGTAAACGCTTTATATTTCAGGTTAACAAGTTTAAAAAACCCATAATACGATGCTTTTTTGCGACGCGGAAAAAGTGATTATCGTCTGTTTTGAACCGACAGAAGGCGTCTAGAATTCCGTTTAAGGAAATCTGGAAAAATGTCATTTTTGTTTGCCAAAATACTCTAAAATTCAAAGCATCGTTTGCTAGACAGAATCTTTCAATAAGCAGAGAATGTGGAATGAATGTAATGGAGAGTATCAGTTCTATCGTCGCAAAATGTTTTCTTACTGTATGTGTTGGATTGGCAAGCCAAAATCATTATTATTTATTTTAATCAAGGAAGAAATGGCTGCAACAAGAGTCGGTGTGCAAAGATTTCCCATTCATATGAATAACGTGTTTTGACGTGTAATTTTCAACACGTCAACTTCACCATTTTTCTTGTGAGCCTCCTAATCCACCAGAGTACAGATACAATTGATTAAAGCATTTATATCTAGCTTTTTGTTCTCTACAGTGTCACAGACAAGTGAACGTTATTCAAGTCTGAAGGTAAATGCTCAACTCTGCCTTCGGAGCCCTTATGCGAAATGTGAGCTATTAAATGGGTTCTAGAAAGATAATTAAGTTCCCGGAGAATACCGCATTAGTTTCCAGGTAACGTTAACGTCAGTCGATTGAGCCAAATGGTGCTCCTTTATTTCCTAATTAGGGCCTTTTTAGTATACGAATGATTGCATTATATCTGTGCCGTTTCGTGATTTTTTCCGTTTCCTAGTGACTGAAGTTAGGCTTACTTTTGCAGGAACACAAAAAAGTGCTAGACAAGGGAGCACCTGATGACGTCATGCCAGGTATTTTCGGCTCAAAGGTTAGTGAAACAGAGTTTTGAAGTGCTGATTTGGCAAGAATCTATTCTTAAACTGGGGAATTATTTGAAATTGCCTTGTGCCCAAGAACTCCTAGTGACAATTAATAAAGTCTCCCATGTGTTTTCCGTTATGTTTCTCTTTTAACTATAAAAATCTCTTAATCTGTGGGGTATGCAGAGACGACGCCACGCAGTTGAACCTGAAAGGACTAAAAATCTAGTTTAGTGAAATGACTGGGGAAGGCAAAAGAAAATATTTGAAGTTGAGCCTTCTAGAGTGGCCAGAGATGCATTTCCAAGACCAAAATTTAGTATAACCAGTATAAACGTACTGCTCAGAATATACAGTTTATAATAGACATTGATCGTACAATAGACAGAATAGAGGACTCTAATTGATTATTGATTTTTAAAGAAATATTGGGGGAGGAGTAATGCTAAAACTCTGGTGATTGACAGTGGGGAAAGGAAGAAAGGAAGGTGACAGTTGGTTCAGATTGCCCATTTCAATGATGCTGAATTGACGGAGAGAATCTTAATTTTCTGAGCACACATGTGCATTTTCTTTTTCTTGATTATTCTCGATAGGCCATGATTGCACATAAAAGTGGCATTGTCGTGAGAGTCATCTACTGAATTCATGCAAATAAAAGACAAATAGTAGAAATACAACTCAAAAGGCTAGTTAAAAGGTCAAATAAAATGAAGCAGCATATAAACACCTTTATTTCATACTCTGTTTTGAAAAATAATAGAAAGAACGGTATATGAATTTTGACTAATTAAAAAGTTGGGAGTGGCGCCGTGCCTGTTCTCTCTACCTCATATCAGATGATTCAATTTGCCTTATGCTTAGATTACGTGATTCATCGCCCATGGGCCATTTTCATTATATGCTAAGCACTTACCTCAATGGTTTGAGCTTCAAGGCTAATAAAATCTTGTTTATTGTCATATTTAGATTAGAAAGATTTTCAAAAGGGATCAGGTTTTTATTTGGTTGAATTAGTACGGTATGAAAAATGTATTGAAGGTGTGGACGAGTTGAATCACATCTTAATCAGCTTCAAAAACCGATCATGACTTTTGCATACCCACATTTTGAATACTTTTACTAGTATCACTACTTCTGTTTATAGAATTTTAAGCTGAAATATATTTCCGCTATTTCTTGCCCCTCAGAACTTTTTAAGTCATTGACGACTAGGTTATTGTTTACAGAGCTGAAATGATTTGTCCTTAAGGAAGGCACTTCGCGCTTATCCGTTTTTTGCTAACTGCTGTATGTTAGAAGGTTATTCTTTTTCAGCATTCTATAAAAGAACTTGAATGTCGTGTCACAGCTGTATTTTAGTTTGGATTTCTATTCTCCTCATTTTTAATCCGAGTTAATTGATAATTGATGCTACTCATTCATGCATAATCAAAACCGTTGGAAGGCATGCGCTTGTTGCCTTTCCGTCTCGAAACTTTTAGTGCAAGAAACACGAAACAACTTGATTTGTTATCATTTTTTCTAAGGAAAAGTTACCAACTCAACCTCTTTTTGGTATGTGTAATAAGCATGGCGGAAAAGTGAGGCTAACATTTAAGCATGAGATTGATCAACTTTGGCTTGGAACCAAAGGTATGTCAATTCGAATGTAGATACTACTCTTAGTGCTAATATGTGGGAATTTTGTCAATATGTGATTCATCTAGATCTTCCACTGGTCAAAAATCCACTTCTCCTTCTCAATTCTACCAATCACGTTCGCAATAATGGCAAAAAAGAAGCTAAAATCGTCATTTAGGCCCTTTTTGTTGGTGTTTTATTTTCCCTTAAAAGAAACACCCTGCGTAGATTCTGCTGTTTTGTTTTCAATGAAGAAAAGATCCTGTTTCTCAGCAGAGAGGCTATTTAAACGGTGCTTATTCAAATCATTGCATCTGATCATCCAGAGCCCACACTACCTGAAGGCCAAGGGGGCCATTCCCTCCGCATTTTTCAGATCAAAAGAGGGGCACATGACTATTTCCATTTTTGGATTCGGAAGGAGTGCTTTTGGGTCTCATAGAGGCACTTTTCATGTTTGCACTTACTTTGTTAGGCCTTTCTTGAAGTTTTCTTTCCCAAATGACCTTTGGCCCTTTGTCATTGCGGTTTCCATTGGCCTTTAACCTTTCAGCCGCTCTTTTGTTTATTGGATAAAGATGTCGAATTTCATATGCAAGCATGGACGTTATCAGCAAGTCATCGCTTTTAACAGGCGATGTGTTCCTTGTGTAGCAACTTCATGTAAATTCATCTTTTGTTTTTAGAAAGGACTGAAAAGATTCCTATGTCGTCAATAAAAAATATTGTTTCTGATCCAATAACTGGCAGAGAAGAGTATCACATTTTGGTATGTAAAAAGCTTTTGCTATTTCTACCATTGGTATTTTAACTCTGCTGCAAATTAGCCCGTAAAGGTTTTTTCCTTAAAGTGTTGAAGTAACTTATTTATTGTCAATTTGTACTGTTATAAATTTTTACGAATGCAAAAGTACTTTGAGTATGCAAAAACTGGTGCCGCTACTTCTATCTATTGGGAAGCTTTGTGCCACGAAGCACTTTGTTCGCATCATCGATCTTCTATTGTTAAGGTTGAGATTTAACATTTAACAATTCACGTCATATTAATAAAGACGAGGGGCAAATCACTCCAAAAATCTCGTACACCTTTTGTGAAAATCCTATTGTTTTCTCGAAAAATCCCAGGAAATCCTATTGTTTCCGGCACTAGCTAACATCTTTGTCGGCTTTTATGAAAACAAGCTTTTTGAACAAACAAAGCTCACTTCTGAACACGATTCCATAGAAAATAACTTGATTGAAAATAGCTACTGTAACGGTGTTATTTCAAGGTCTTCCAAACAAAAAATTGCCAGTTTCATTTCTGACAAGCATTTTAGACCTGAAAAGTGTATTTTGGACCTGAACTTCTCAGCGGTAAATTCTTGTTTCCCTCCACCAAAAACGATTGCGTTCCTACCCATCACGAGAATTAAATCGTTTACAATTTTTGTTGCCGATGTGAAGCTCGGTTGGTGGTCTCAAAAAGACTGGGTGGCTGGGAGAATTTCCAAACTGCTCTTAGAAAAATTCACGAGAGTCACGGGTGTGACCATCATAAAGTATTTCGACCACACCCTCCTAGTGAATAGGAAATGATCTTTTACAAAATGACTCAAAATATCTTGATACTCATTGTGAATGTGGCGAAATTAAAGAAAAGGACAATAGACTTTTAAGGATACATTTACAATAAACGCGCAAGATTTATTTATTATTTACCAGAATATTGTTCCATTCGTCGTTGTTTTGGTAGGGATAGAAAGTAAAATCCAATGTGTAAATAAAAGGGTAAATACCAAAATGGAAAATTAGATTAGAATTAGTTGCTACCACCTGGTTGCAGCCTCAAACTCAGATGAAGAAAGGTTATGTGTGCGACTGATATATTTAAAGCAATTAGCTTGGAGAGGGCAGAAAATGATAAAAGAGCAACTCGTCAGCCAGAAACCCACGAGGGACATTTCGGGGCTTAATTCGGTGTTCCCGTTTCTCGTATCCTGAGTCCAGGTTGCAATAAGCAGGGCCGGCGAAACGAGATTTAAAATGGGGGGGGGGGGCATGGAAAGTTATAATATGGTCATTCACAACGTTTTAAAAACATATAAATAACATGTTTTGCGGAATCAGTCATAAAATGAGTTGTGTATAATATTTTCTAAAGTGAAACATCTGATAGCAATTTGCAGAGAAACTTAATTTGTCAAGTCAGCTCGTCACACCAAAACAGGGGAGTCAAACTGCCCAAAATAGTGATTTCTCTGATCATTGAAACAAATGAATTCTTTAGCAATTGCGACCAACTTTTGCTGGTGTGTCGCACAGTAGAGGAAGAAAGGGAAGAAAGGGCATCCGCAGCAACATCATAATGAAGCCAGCGAAAGTCAGGAAACCATTGATGCTGACAGCAGCGTTCACGTTGTCCGAACTTGGAGGCAAGCAACTGAAAACTTTCATGAGGACGATATTGTTCTACTATCCCTCGAGTAGATTTATTAGATGTGGGGTCAGACTTGGGTTCAGATGTGGGTTTGAAATCGGAGGTGCAGTAGATACCGGATCAGATTCGTTTGATTCAGCTGGAGAAACATTCGTGGGTTGTCGCTTACTCTTGTTATAAAAATCATTTATGGACGCAGATTTCGACATACCCGAGTTAACAATATTTCTGGCATCTCGTAAACTCCAAGCCTTAACTTATGAAACCACAGTGATTTCAGATTTGTTGTACGGATGTGGCAAATGCAAGCAGTTGACGTTACAAAAATAGCAATTATGATGCAATTATGATGCACGCTGCGTCGTCAAAACAGCTTGAAAATTACACCAAGTCCAATCGGGCACTTGTTCCGTTCTATAAAACCATGTAGGAATCTGTGTAATAATTTGAAGAATAAATATCATATGCTATAGCTAGCCAGAAAAAGTTCGTGTTTTGCCGGCCCTGAAAAGAAAGGCTAAATGTAAAATTCATAACAAAGTGTAAGGTTATCAGTGAATGTCGTACCCTCGACGTAACTGTGTTTGAGAGACCTTTCTGTTGTGAAATCAATTCAGTGACCATATCCTGAGGCTCATAACCTCTGATGATCAGACTTGTTTGTAATGTTTTGAGGTGTTTATTGAATTCATTGTTGTCTGCTATCAGGCGTCAGTAGCGGAACGCTTTGCTGTAATTGACACTTCTTTTTCACGGCATTGGGTTTAAGGATTTAGCATGTAATAGGGTGCCGATGTCAGTGATCTCACAAAAGGGTGCTTTACAAGAGCTCAGTATTGTTGTTTATATGAATTTTGGTGTCAAGAAAGTTGATTTAATCTCTAGATTGTTGTGCACGTTTTTGGCATGGGCAAGGAAACTAGTGAGGGAGACTTCAACATATTGCCACATAATGAGAAAGTCCTCGATAAGCTGCTTTCAGGGTAAATGGTTTCTTCCCTTCGGGGCTGTTGAAAGGATATTTTGCTCAATGACAGACATGAAGATGTTTGCAAATTTGGGGGGCAAACAGGGTAGTACCCGTGGCATTGCGATGTGTCCGTAGGTTTTGTTGTCAATAAAAGGAGAAATAATACCTTTTTAGTTTTAATACAACTTCAAATATTGTTTAGGTGTGAAATTAATATGGGTAATTCAGTGGCATTGAAAACGGTCAATGCTATTGTGCAAGTGTAAAATGCCCTCATCTTGCGGTATGTTGGTAAAGAGAGAATAAGCGTCCAGGGTACTTAGTATGATGCCCGGTGGAAAGTTATTCTCAAGCCAATGTGAATTAGACATTCGTTTTTAGCGGTGCGCGTATAAGTAACACATGTAACAATGTCTGAGTGAAAGTTGTTGGATCATCCAACGTAGCAGCTTCTATTCTTCTTCCCAAAAACTAGCATATCTTTTCATGCAGCATTGTTGATCTTTTGGGTTAAACAGCTCTCTTCAACCGGCGAAAAACTCATTCGTACTGTAACGTCAGCATATGGAGTCTACCAATTTACATAGAAAATACCTCTGTCCCAAGTTCGTTGCCCAAACACTTTTTTGTTAATAGCGGCCCTGTTTTCATTGTAATACTATATCGGCAAGTAAAGAACGTTGAAAATTGCATTTTAAGATCATATTTTTCTTATAGTTACCCACTATGCACTTGCAAAATCAAAACATCAGGTAGTTCTACTCGACCTTAGCGCAAAAATTGACTTTCGATGAAGCTTAAACGAGAGTTCAAATGAAACTTAAACATAGATTGAAATATGATCTAAAAATAAGATTTTATAAATCTTAAAAATCTCATTTAAAAACCATCTCCTATCACTAAACATGGGCCAGCAGAAATGGGTATTTTTCTCTGTTTCCACATCTGATTAACGGGTTTTCAGTGTAACTTTAAAGTATGAACCTACATTGTTTTTCAAAAGAAGTCGCTGTTGATGTGTTAATTTTCGTTGCGATGACTTCAACACGATTCATTTCAAATGCAATATGCCACAAGTATGAACGGAGGAATCTTTCTATTAGAAACGACCCAGCTAATAGCAAGGCCACTTCTATTGGGCCTTTCGCAACAGTAAGATTACGTCAGTTGCTATTATGAAGTTTACGCACATTGATGGAAAGTTATTTCTTGTCAAGGTGTAATTTGGTCCTTGTATTGGCAATACGTTCAGCTAGTTTTATTCATAAATGAAGCTTTTTTATTTCTGATATTCATTGAGTGATATATATGTCATACATTATTAAATCAACTCTGATAATTTTTTTGCAAAGTCACCCACGCCCAAACCACCAACTGCAATATTGTTGTCATGCCTCTACCTGGCTACAAAGTTAGATGTTAACGTATGCGCCTTCACTGACTAATGAAAGTCGCTTTGTTGAATTGTGTGACCCCGGATCACCATGCGTTTCTAGAAATTGTGCATCGGGGGTTTCCATTGTTGGAAGTTCCTATGCTTGCCTTATCGTGCAAGACATTGACTACAAGCGTAACATTATCCTATTCTTTTTCAGAACTAGCACTATCGGCATAAGACTGTATATTCATTTTGATTTCACGCGTTTTTTGACACGATTCACGGTAAAAAGCTTTTAACTGGGGCGTGAACGGAGTTAGAGATTTACAGATTATCTATGTTGTGGCCATCCCGTGAAAATTATCCAAGAACACCTGACCTTGTTTCATTCCTTGGTCGCTGGAAACAGAATGTTGGTTAGATCTGCTGGGCACAGCATTAATGCCATTTCTTTGTATCCAGCCTTCAAGGGGAAAGGGCAATAGATATCATTGATTTTAACACCACCACCACACAGTGGCGGATCCAGACCGGGTTCCAAGGATAGCATGAACATGTCTCTATTCGTATAGTAAATTCCACGTCTCAGTTGCACTGAGAACAGTAAACATCAAGGACATTTATGGCGAAATCGTTTAGTGTAAACATGTTATTGTCGTCACCTGGTAGTTGTCACCTAGAGAAGTTTCTAGTATTGTCCTAGTCCCTTTGCCTTGAAAATCAATTAAAGCAATATTTTAAGATTTAGATAATTAGGCACTTGTGACAAAAAAGTTCGTCTTTTCCCTTGGTTTTCTTTCATCCCCCGGGTGTTTTTCGATTCAAAACTGGCTATTTGTTTTGTCAGCTTTTGGTCATTTTCCGACGCTTGCATAATCGGAATTAGCATACTCTGGCTTCTAGGGTTCCTAAAGCTGAGCCACATTGATCTCCGGTAAAGTGAAACGCAGCAGCACGTCGAAGGCTGTTATGAGAACCCGAATCCACGGGGTCATCTTTTTGCGGCTGATGATTTGACGTGTGAACACCAGGAACCAGGAAATTAGAAACTGGAAATCTTTTTCTGCTTTCACTTGTCTGGTAGTATCATACTGAACGTGTACATCCCAGCTTAGTTTTTTTAAATTCCCAAACACACGTGCAATGGCGGTGACCCGTACATTGTTTATCACTGATATTTGACTGCGGTAGTTGATCATTTGCCTGCGGTAGTTGATCATTTGCCTGCGGTAGTTGATCATTGGTTTATAAATTGTAGGGTTTGCAGTTGGGTAGCACAGATGCTTCGCGGTATTGGATTTACTGGGTTCCGGCGCAGTATGTCGATGCAATCAAAGATACAATCTTGGGAAGATGGCAGGAATTCTAGAGCTGATTCGCCTGATGTTAGTTTTCAAGTATTAATTTGCTGCTTGAGCGTTTGTATAACTGCAATCAGATATGTTTATGGATCAGAGCTATTGTTCTTAGATACGAAATTGGCTTACAAATAATTCCTTTTGGTAAAGCTGCGACATGCAAAAGTTGCTTCATGTTTGCGAGAACATGGAAAGTGATGGGTAGGTTTACGTTAATTCTGTTCTAATGTACTCTCTTACTATCACCCTTCATTGCTGCCTCGTGGATATCTGCAAACCATCTGTTTCAGGAACAATGCCGCAAAACTATGCAAGCTTCAGCTATGTTTGTGGTACTACAAGACGATCATTTTCAAACTTTAACACGGCTATGAAACATTTCATGTCAAATCTTAACATACCAAGTGTGAAGGTTGTCAGATATGCATAAAATATGCATATACATGCATGGCATTTGCACCTATAATAGACTAGCAACAAATTGCAGTGGACAAAAGGAGATTAAGACACAAAATGCGCATGGCATATAACCTTTGCATCGACAGAAATTCGGTTGAATGTAACATTTGACAGTATACTAAAATACGCCGCCCCAGAAGAGTGAAACAAAAGTTCATGTTTGCTTCTTGATGAGAAATAAACTTTTCTTGAAACCTTCATTCAAGTTTCAGTGAGGTTAACGTAAAAACTATAATTAACGTTCACATAAAGACTTGTATCTCTTAAACTTAATGGTTTGTTTGCCAATGCCTGTAATAAATTCTAATTACACGGTTTCAGATTTTTTTACGCCTGTTTTACTTGTCTTTGTCCTGTACAGAGAATATTCTAATTCTTCATCCTCTTCACATTGATGCTCGCTGTGCTCAGCTCATTGCCTTCTGACTAGAGGTTACAATGCGAAAGTGAAATACCACTACTCTTATCGTTTTTTTACTTATTCGGTTGAGCGGAAGCGAGCCTCACGGCTCACTTTCTGGCATTAAGGCCTCGTTCGGCAGGTCGATCCGAGCCGAAGACACTATCAGGTCGGGAGTTTGGCTGGGGCGGCACATCTGTTAAATGATAACGCAGGTGTCCTAAGGTGAGCTCAATGAGAACGGAAATCTCATGTAGAACAAAAGGGTAAAAGCTCACTTGATTTTGATTTTCAGTATGAATACAAACTGTGAAAGCATGGCCTATCGATCCCTTAGTCTTTACGAGTTTTAAGCTAGGGGTGTCAGAAAAGTTACCACAGGGATAACTGGCTTGTGGCAGCCAAGCGTTCATAGCGACGTTGCTTTTTGATCCTTCGATGTCGGCTCTTCCTATCATTGTGAAGCAGAATTCACCAAGCGCCGGATTGTTCACCCGCTAATAGGGAACGTGAGCTGGGTTTAGACCGTCGTGAGACAGGTTAGTTTTACCCTACTGATGAAGTGTTGTTGCAATAGTAATTCTGCTCAGTACGAGAGGAACCGCAGATTCAGACAATTGGCATTTGGACTTGCTTGAAAA